>CM035152.1:153347768-153907961 GCA_020205615.1 Panax quinquefolius
CAGCTAGAACAAACCCTCTGGCCCAATGAGGAAAAGGATTCGAAAAAATGAAAACGAGGTGATCTCACAATTAGCTAACACATTAGAATCTGGAATTTTGTAATTCAAATTGCTTATTGTACTAATTGTTTAATTGTATAAGTAGTAGTCATTTCAGTAGCACCACTGTACTTTTCATATTTTTGACTTTAATGGCATAATGAAATACAAGCTAAAGATGCCCAATTTGTACACTGTTGTACTTACATTTTGAGTAGTAAATATTGTGCTAATCCATTGCTCGATCATGTAACTAGGGAGACTGTAAATCCGAGGATTGGATCAGTCAGATGCCAGATGACATTCTTGTCATTATATTGTCTCACTTATCACTTAAGGATGCGGTAGCAACTAGCCTTCTCTCCAGACAATGGAGGTACTTATGGACTTGTATCAGTGGAATGAATTTTGATGCTAATGCAGCTTTGGATAAAATTGCAGCAGAACCGAAGCTGCGTGAGTTGAAAGGCCAAAGTATATCAATTGGGTCAATCGAGTTGTGGGGAAGCATAGAGGTGTTACTATAGATGAATTTAGGATTTGTTTTGATTTGGATAAAAGTTCTAAAGCTGCTATTGATAGATGGATTAAGTTTGCAATAGGAAAGAGGGTTCAGAGGCTTGAGTTGGACTTGTTAGAGAGAGGAGAGACTCTTCGCCAACCATCACGTAACTATGCTTTTCCTTACAAGCTTTTGACTCAAAGTAAAGGTTCTTCCTCGAAAAGATTGTGCTTGAATATTCCTAGCATGGAACCCTGTACATTGATTGGGCTTAAGTTTCTAAAAGATCTTTCTTTGAAGTGTGTAAATGTTGGTGAAAAAGCTTTGGGGAATATCTTATCCAATTGTCCAGTTCTTGAATCATTATCTATGCATGGCTCTGGAGATTTGGTAAACGTAAGAATCAATAGCCCATCCCTTATGTTGAGGAACTTAGAAATAGTTTTCTGTTTGGGGATAGAAACCATTGAGATATGTGGTACAAACCTTGTTTCATTTAGCTACTTGGGTCCAGGGATAAATTTGCTTCTTAAGAATGTTCCGATGCTTGATGAGATTTCTATTGGCCAGGGATATTCTGGTTTGGAAAATAATGTCTTTGGCCAGATTTCACACTGTCTGCATCAGCTAGAGGTTCTTACTTTGGACATCTATCGTCCTGAGGTTAGTCGGTACAATGGCAACTTGATTGTTTCTAACCCTTGTTGATTATCTGATCATGATGCTTTGAACTTGGTTTTGTTTTCAGGAAAATATTAAGCTTTGTGAATTTCCAGAACTGCCCAAACTCAAGCAGTTAATATTAAAAGTTGGAGCATGGGGTGATGATAGTCTCCTTGACTTTACTTCCTTAATAGAGGCATGTCCTTACTTGCAGAAATTTGTGTTGCAGGTGCATGTTCTAACTATTTAGATGATAGTGTCTGGACTAGTTATACATATGCTATTTCCTGTGGTTCGTGCTGCAACTATAATTTATAATGTTTGTGCATAAATTGTTTGCCACTATTTTTGTTGTGCGTAGGGTACCAGAAAAGCAACCCTTTGGTATTAAAATAAGGCTTGTTGGTTGCTCTATCTGATTAACTTCTATCTTATTATTTAAGAAATTATAACGTCATTGCAATGTTTGTTTCATAAGCTTTCCATGTTAATGTAAGATTATAATGATATTTCCTTCCTATATTGATTTGATAAATTTAATTTGCTCACTAGGCAACAGAGAACTGAAAATCTTAAGAATTCCAAGAGTAATGCATATGAACTTGAACCGGACCTTTTTAGCACAGTAGAAAAGTTTAACATGGCATCTTATCAGATGTTGGAGTTAGAAGCTAAATGTTTACAGCTAATAACAAGAACCATGTACTCGTTTGATGTATCAACGTGACAACGTTCAAACCTTTTTCCATTTTCTTAATTTGGACAATTTTGAAACTAATAAAATGTGGAATGTAGATTATGTTTTTGATTAGTGATATTCATATCAAGGAGATGGAGCTGGATTTTTAGAAAGGAGGTATCAGTTATATGCTTAAAAAGGGAAACCTGTTGGAAGATTATACAGAGTTACATGCAATACCTATATCAGCAAGACCTTACAATGATTAATAAAATGGAATATCTTTCCATTGAAAAGGTCCAGTTCTTCTACTCTGCTCCAATGTCAAGAGAAACTCTGGTGCATCATGTTGTTGATATTGATAATGTTAGTACAATCTAACAAGCTATGTTAAGGTTTTCTATGGCCTATGGGTAAACTCAAATCAAAGGGTTGGGTTAATGTCTTGTGGTAACTATGTATTAATATGATAGACAGTTGGAGCTGAAAGAAGGTCTTAACTTGGTGAGTTCAAGAAAATAATAATCTTCATAATTTGTGGATTTTGAGTAGTTTGGATCGTTTAGGTGAAAGTCAATAATGGAGCATACAAAGAGAGAATTTTACTGGTAACAAGATTTTAAAATTTCTACTGCATTGTAGAATTGTTAGAGGAAAAGGAAGAAATAAAGGACTAAAGAAGATCTTGAGTATTTCACTGAGATTCAGTAAATTAGCTCAAGGTTATATCAAGCATGCTCTAAACTTCAAAATCATTGACAAATGCCTAAAAAAATTATATCTTTTTGTTTTTTTCCGACATGGATTGAATAATTTTTTTATCAAGTATATGGATTGAAATATTACATATAAGTTACTCCCTCAGTCCTAAAATGAGAGTTCTATTTACTTTTTTTTTTAAATCAAAATGCAAATTAAGGTTTGTCAACCACATCCATGTGCATAATTTTTCCCAATTATAGTCTTGAGATTTAATAAACGATCATGTCATCGAGGTTTTCCACTACAAACTGGTCAAGGTAAGGTTTTTAGTTATTCATTTAAGTGCTGAACAAGGCCTATAAAAAGAAATTGTTGGAAACTAATGGCTAAGTTTGTTTCTGGTAAAAGTTAGTATGCGTAAGAAAAAGATGGTCAAATGGGATTCGCCTTGGGATGGAGAGAGTATAATTCGCTGTAGGACCCAACTTCACTTACTCAGCAGTCAGAAATAGGTAAACTTTTTATTCTTTACCTCAAGAACATTCTAAAATCACGAAGACCTCAGGAAACAAAACAATGTAATCTGACATTATATACAACTGACTCACGGACCTATATGAGTGTTCAAGAATTATTGGAGAGACCAAAGAGGCCCTTGACACCTAAAGTCTGATAAAACAGTAATAATTATGGCCAGTTGCTAATATCTATATTAGGTAAATTTAGACTTGATCCGATTGTAAAATTACTTGCAGTGTCTAAACCATGCTCCATTTTTTCTAAATATTCTTTAATTATTTATTTTTATCATAAGATCCTGCACCTTGCAAACTTAGATAAGGTTTAGGGTAGGAGTAAATTGAAAAATTAGGATGTATTTTTGTCATGTTTTCTAGCACGACATTGTTGTTTCGTGCTCCAAGCTTAACATCCATTGTTCACTCGACATGGATGGAAGAATTCAATAAAAAAGGCCATGAATCTTTGGTAATGTTCCCATCAGAAACCTGTAATAAGGAACCAAGAAAAAAGAGAACTATATAAAGTGTAAACAGAACCAAATTTCTAAATACCTTGTTTACAACTGCTTGCAATTATGTGTTCTTTGCAGTTTGCAGGTAATTGTAATTGTGTTTGTCTTGTACTAAGTGGATAATGTGCTTTTAATGGTCTTTGCATATAGCCATATATAGTTGAGAGAGAAAGAGAACTATATAAAGTGTAAACAGAACCAAATTTCTAAATACCTTGTTTACAACTGCTTGCAATTATGTGTTCTTTGCAGTTTGCAGGTAATTGTAATTGTGTTTGTCTTGTACTAAGTGGATAATGTGCTTTTAAAGGTCTTTGCATATAGCCATATATAGTTGAGAGAGAAAGGGAGGGAGGGAGGGAGGGGGTTATGCTTGTAGCCAGTAGCTCTATACTTTTCCAGATATCAATTGCAAAAATGAAGAGGAAATTCCAGAATAAGTACCTAGGACGGATGAGAAGTCATCATTCATTCCAAATGTTGGAAACCAGGATATTTATAGAGAATGAAGGAAAATAAATACAATTCAACATCTTACTAAAGTTCTAGGTTTGAAAACTCTTGAGTGGTACTTCAGGTTGAGTAGATTCTTTCCACTTACGGTTTTAAGGTGTTTAATTTTTTGCTATGTTGAATGATAGCTGATCTTTTTTCTTTTCTTCCCCCTTCTCTCTCTCTCTATCAATTAATTATCTATCTATATATCACGTTCTCCTCTCACCAGAAGTTAAAAAAAAGAGAGTAAAACTTAGCTGATCATGTTTCAGGCGAGTGTTTTACTTTGATTCTTGTTTTTAGAGCAAGTATAAGAAATTTCTTGTTTTGCTTTTCGCAGTTAATATGGATGTCACCATCTAAGAAAAGAAGAAAAATAAGGCAGGCTGCGAAGTTTCCCCATCAACACCTAAAGTTGGTTGAAATGTATGGGTATTATGGTCGTACTAGTGATGTTGAACTTGCCGAGTACTTCATTCAGAATGCTGTTGCGCTTAAAAGGATTGTTATTGATCCGCGCAATCAAATATTGGAGCGAACCCCTGTAGGAAATGAAAAAATAAAGAGGGAGGAAGCTGCAAGAAGTCGTGCAAAGCAGCAGCTTGAAACAAAAAAACCTCCAGGTGTGCAGTTAGTAATTCTTTAAGCATATTAGATAAAAATATGTATCAACTTATATAGACTACAGTGTTTCCATTCACTTTCAATTCCAAAGCTGGCTGGTGTTTTTGAGTTGGGGTGGTTGTCGATGTTTAATTTCAGTTTGAGGATGTCATTGTGGGAAACTGTTTCATAAATAAACTTTTTGAGACTGCATTCAAATTGTACCGTCATTTCATGTTGACACAGAGTTTATCAAACATAATTTTGATGATTGTTATGCACACATTTTCAATCCGTGAAATGCTTTACATGTTTTATTAGTTTACCAATTTGTTTGAATATCTATCTGTTCATGTGGTACCTTCTGGCTTCTGGTATATTTTTGCAATGCAATGATTAATTTGGGCATAAAGGAAGGTGGGATTTTCCCCCTCCAGCCAACTATGGGACATTAATTCGTACATGTACTTTTTATATACTCCCTCTCTCGTATAAAACTCTTTATTACTATTTTAAAAAGTCTCAAGTTATGTCTAGTTACTTTAAATATTTTATTTTTTACAATAATTTACTTATATTATTTTTATTATTAATTGTCATTTTTTTTCTCTATACATATTTATACAGTATCACTAGTTCATTTTTCTTAATATCGTAAAAAGTCAATTATAACTTTTATTGTGGACATGTTTAGGAGTGATATTTAAAAGACAACTTCACTTGTTATATATATATATATATATATGGAGACTAATTCATAGTTAATGTTGTAAAAAGAGTAGCTTTACAACATATTGTGATCCTTCATCTTAAGATCGAACGATTTAATAGAGTTCTCGCCTGCAATTTAGTTTTTAATATTTCAGAGTTTAATATTATAGATGGGACGGATGACTAAAGTACCCTCATTTTAAAAAGTTTTTGTCCACATATTAAATTGAGGACGCGTGTATGGCCAAATTCAAATTTTCTTTAGTTTTCAAATCTAAATTTACCCACGAGTTTCGGATGAATCATGTCTTTGGAGAAAAGGAGGTGTATTTCTCAAATAATCATTGCTCCTTTGATAATCAAGAAAATAGGTCTGAGAGGAAAGTCATGAGGTTTTTAATGGATTTGGTAGCAATCGCTCTTCTAATGAGCACGCTACATTTTGTGAAGTTTGAGACCAAAAGATTGATGATTGTTTAGAGTTTATTCCATTCACTCAACTTCATAACCATGGTGATTTTTGTCATGAAGTTACTGTCAATGATATGAATATTATAACGGCCACAAGTAATGAGATATTCCAGATTGTCGATCCCGAAGCCAACCAAGGTGACTTAAGCTCATCCAAGAAATGATCCGGTCTTCTGCAAACAAACAATCGAGACACTTCTTGAGAGTTCTTGACTTTCTAAACTCAAACCATTACATTGCCACTATCGGGAACCACCACATTAGCCAATTCCATGACCAAACAATCCCACGTGTCTGACTCCTAATATGTCTCAACTCCTCCACCACCCTCTCGCATCCAACTATCGTCTTTTCTCCTCCGCGACACAATTTAAATGGTGATCTGAAGCCATCCGTCATCCCGGCTTCATATAATCACCCCAAAGCCTTCTACATCATCCGAATCCAAGTCATACGTTCCAAGCCTCGGACATCCGCTGAAGTCCCGGTCATCCGCTTTTTCTTAAATCCAAGTCATTTGTTACAAGGTTTTTATCACCACAACGAAGACGATACCGTAAGTCATGTAGGGAGTAGAGTAATGATAAACTAAGATTTATGTAATCTGCCATTCCAGATGAAATTGTTTGGTGCTCAAACCCTCATTTTTATTTTAGTTTTAATTGATTCACGATCATAGAGTGAATCAATGAAATTCTAGATTATTTGGCATCCGCAGCTTTAATCTCATGAGCCTGAAAAACTAAAAAATTTGAATTTGATCAATACTATGTCATTGGCTAATTGATCTCCATACTTCAAGGCTGCAGCTTTTAATATCATGGACTATACTTATTTAAAACGCGCTTTCTCAATTGGCCAAAAATACTTAATGTCCGATTTAATACTACGACGCCCCAAAATAGGTCCACACCACCCATTCCGAGTCGCCAGATATCACACTATAAAAATCAAATACAAACTTCATTTATACAATCGTTGAATCGACGATAGAATACTTACCACGATTAATCGTGAGTTTTAATACAAATGTATGTAACTCTCATGGTGCCTCGACCACAACCTTATGATGATACTTTACATAAAAGTATAGTCAAAAACCTGCTTTTAGAAATTAAAATCTTTGGGAAGTGCTCAAGAAACCATCGTATACGGGGAGGCCATGCGTCTAGGTTATGATAGATATCATATGTCCACAGAATTATCTTTGGTTGACCCAATAGACCCCAAAGAAAAACGAGAAGATTACTATCATCTTCTTTTCAATGATGAGTCTTCTCTTTATATATAATTATCTCCACTTTGTCTCCAAGTGAAAATTATATTTCAAATAAACTCCAAGATCATATAGGTAGTGCTCGTAGATATACTCAAAGAAGTGGATGTGCACAACCTGCCTTATGATAACACGAGGTTGTATGTCATTAGACATCTTGTATGATAATGGCAAAACACCCTTCCAAAGTTGGGTTCACATCACACTATTCGGTTCACTAAAATTAAATATCAAATGACATATACATTACGACACACTTATCTAAAGTTCTCAACAAAATTATTTTCATATTATTTAGGGAGAATCTCAATAGCTATAGACCACCGCTCTATTCCCTCATTATCTCATTTCGACCCACTACCCTCTTATTACACGAAAGGAATTGTGAAGCAAAAAGGGTGAGCACAAATAACTTCTAGTAAAGAATATCATGACTAAAGATAATTAAATTATCAATAGCCTTCACGATTAATAAATCGTAGATTTAGAACATATGGTAGATGATAAAACTTTTCAACCATAATTGCGGTGAACGAAGCGAATCCATTAGAATAGTCAAATAGACCATAATGTCTATTATCTTCTATATTAAAAGTCCACCAATAATATTTTATCCTCAGAACATCAATCAACAGCCTCGCCCACAATCATATGAATAACTCATAATCATATTTATGGTTCCAAATTCCTTTTCTCATCCAGACGAAGATAATTTTTATCACATGTCTTTACAAACAAACATCAAAGATCATGGTTATACCAAATCACGCTTCTTGTTCATAATTATACTAATAAATTCATCTTTGCACTACTACCAAAGATATTCATTAACAATTCATCTTTTTGCACTACTGTGCTCAAGACATATAAATCGTATTTTAAAAAGAGTCAAGTAGAGCATGATATCTACTATCTTTTATGAATTAAAAATTTATTATCAATATTTTATCGCTGAGACTCAGCTTAATAAATAATCCACATCATCGAATCACCCCTGCACTACGGGCCAAGGATATTCGTGTATTCATCAATGGTCATGATCATGCCAACAACTGTCCATCAATGCACTACGCCAATGAGGACTTTTACCACATCATTTGTAATATTACTACCCATGATTATCTGAGAATAATCCTCGGTCATAATCATACCAAGTCCATCTATGCACTACACGCCACAGATGACTTTCAATAAAATATAAACATGAGGATGATGATAATGATATAAGAATTCAATAAAACAAGTTCAAGAATTAATTTATTCAGGAACTAATAACGTCCAAATTGTCAAATTGATACTTTTTTGTAGAGTAAAATTCAAGAATGCTCAGAAGAATATTTCCATGAAAATATCTTTGGATGAAGCGCAAATATCGAGGATATTCCACTAATTTCATGGAGTATAGAAGTCAAAATTTTAACCAACCGAGTATAATAACGAATGGAATAACAAAAGAAATCACTATGCATGCGGTGCTTGGCGATGTATGTGTTATTCCAACGTAATAATAATAACGGAACCGTGTCGTGAAATTCACAATCGGACAGATGTTCCAATGAATAATAAGTACGAAAGAATAAATAATGGAACCAGTCCTGTAAAACGCATGACACAGATAGGATATTTCGACGTAATAATAAAGATGGAATAATAAATAATGGAACCGGTCCTGTAAAATACATGCATGTGATATTCCAAATGTAATAATAAAGACGAGCAATGAAGAATGTCACCAAGTGTAGGGTAGTCCACAGATACGAGTTATTCCAATGAACAATAAAGAAATGGAATAATGTAAGTTCTCTTCTTGAATACAAAAGAAATAACACCCTTACCGTAAAAAGAACCGAATATAAGAGTAGTTAAGTAGCGAGAAAACTTTTTTCTTTCTTTTTACATAATTTTCTCTCTCTAGAGTTTCAAATAATTCGTAAGAAATAATGAAGGAATGAGCTTTTATTTATAGGAGAATGGAAGTGCACCGTGTGGATGGATGAAATAATTCTGCAGACTTACGTGTCAAGGTTTTGATATCATACCAATGCAAATGTCAATCAACTAACCAATAGGATCCAAACAAAAATAAAATATAAGACATATATTTATAAACACATGCTTTAAATAAATATATATATATATATATATATATACAATATATCTACCACTTAATTTTTCTCCCTATAACCAACATCAATCCCCACCCACCCAAAAATCAATTTCACTACTACTCTTACACACATCACTATCACACTACCACTTTTCCACCATTTTTTCCACTCACACACACATCACACACCTATCACTTTCACATATCATTTTCTCCCATCATACACTCAATACATACATATATTTCCATGATACTCTTCCATTTCTAAAATCATTTTTCCAACACAAATGGGCCCCACATGTGGGCCCCACCTTTATAAAAATTTTCTACCTAATATTTTGAAAAATGGGTAAATAGGGGTCCATAAAATAAGCAAGTCTTCAAAAAATCACCTTAATAATTTTAACAACATTTATCATCTTTATTATAATTCACAATATTAATCGACCAGGTTGTTCCCAGGAAAGAGGGGGCTTTCCAATAAGGATTTCTCCTTATTGGTAGCGTAATTAGATTATCTAACCTCTCATTGTGTAACTTACAGACATCGTTAATATTGCAAATAATAATATTAATAACTTTGTCGTCTCAATTATTGATTTTAACAATATATAAAATATCGACAATAATTGAATCAAATAACGTGAGATACTATGCAAACAATTACTATAGCAATAATTGAACAAAATCGAATGACTTCTCACGTAAAGTATCAATAATCAATACGTTGTGTACTACTTAACCACGCCAGACATCGTTCTTTCTTTTACTACTTAGGAGTAATTCAACAGCTTTAACTATAAAACTTCCGTAGTTATTTTTATAAAAATATTTTTGTCGTTTTCTCAATTCGACAATAATTCCGTTGTGGGGTCCACCAATGATTGTACCGTCGTACGGATATTCTCCGACAAAAAGAATATTCCCCGACACAACGAATATTTATATCAACTTGCTTACTTTGCAAAAAATTTCACATATTACCCTTAACTTTAAACTTTTATCAATTTAATTATTTACCAAAATAGAAAAAAATTAAATACTTTTATTTCATAAAATTACGGGTCTCACAATCTCCCTCCTTATGAAATTTACCCTCGAAATTTACGTGACGCACTGATATTCAAGAGATGAGAATACCTTGCTTTCGTTTGATGTACCTTCCCTTGAATTTCCTCGCTATCATGATTTTTCCATTTCTCATCTCCTGCGTTTTTATATCATTCTAGAATATAGCTTCAAAACAAAGGTTAATTGACATATCACAATTTGTCAACTTATCAAGTAAACAATTTCAACTTAGGTAAGTCACACACTAAATGAAGTATACAACTCGTCTCTCCCTCCTAGTTCTGTACTCTTATCTCCGCCACCATATCCCCTAAGCTCGATACCATTTGTGGCGCCTAAAATAGGTCCACACGACCCATTCCGAGTCGCCAGATATCACACTATAAAAATCAAATACAAACTTCATTTATACAATTGTTGAATCGACGTATAGAATACGACCACGCTTAATCGTGAGTTTTAATACAAATGTATGTAACTCTAAACGGGGCCTCGACCACAACCTTACAATGATACTTTACATAAAAGTATAGTCAAAAACTGTTTTAGAAATTAAAATCTTTGGGAAGTGCTCAAGAAACCATCGCATACGGGGAGGCCATGCGTGCAGGTTATGATAGATATCATATGTCCACGGAATTATCTTTGGTCAATCTAATGATAGACCCCCGAAGAAAAACGAGAAGATTACTATCATCTTCTTTCCAATGATGAGTCTTCTCTTTATATATAACTATCTCCACTGTCTCCAAGTGAAAATTATATTTCAAATAAACTCCAAGATCATATAGGTAGTGCTCGTAGATATACTCAGCAAGTAGATGTGCACAACCCTGTCTTATGATAACACGAGGTTGTATGTCATTAGACATCTTGTATGATAGTGGCAAAACACCCTTCCAAAGTTGGGTTCACATCACACTATTCGGTTCACCAAAATTAAATATCAAATGACGTATACAATACGACACACTTATCTAAAGTTCTCAACAAAATTATTTTCATACTATTTAGGGAGAATCTCAATAGCTATAGACCACCATTCTATTCCCCTGTTATCCCCGCTCGACCCAGCTATACTCTTATTACCTGAAAGGAATTGTGAAGCAAAAGGGTGAGCACAAATAGCCTAGTAAAGAATATCATGACTAAAGATAATTAAATTATCAATAGCCTTCGTCAGTAATAAATCAGAGATTTAGAACATATGGTAGATGATAAAACTTTTCAACCATAATTGCAGCGGAACGAGCAATCCATTAGAAGAGTCAAATAGACCATAATGTCTAATCTTCTCTATATTAAAAGTCCACCAATAATATTTTATCCCTATAACATCAATCAACAGCTCCTGTCCACAATCATATGAATAACTCATAATCATATTTATGGTTCCAAATTCCTTTTCTCATCCGGGACGAAGATAATTTTTATCACATGTCTTTACCTGAAACATCAAAGATCATAGTTATACCAAATCACAGTTCTTGTTCATAATTATACTAATAAATTCATCTTTGCACTACGGCCAAAGATATTCATTAACAATTCATCTTTGCACTACAAGCTAAAGACATACAACCCAGATTTTAAAAAGAGTCAAGAGTAGGCGTGATATCTACTATCTTTTACGAATTAAAAATTTATTATCAATATTTTATCGCTGAGACTCAACTTAATAAATAATCTACATCATCGAATCACCCCTGCACTACGGTCAAGGATATTCGTTAATATCACATCCATGAATTAATATTTCATTGCTGATACTCAGCTCAATAATTAATCCACATCATCGAATCATCCCTGCACTACAGGCTAAGGATATTCGTTAATATCACGACCACGAATTATCTATGCACTACGGGCCAAAGATAATCGTGTTTTCATCA
Source organism: Panax quinquefolius (assembly GCA_020205615.1). NCBI lineage: Eukaryota > Viridiplantae > Streptophyta > Magnoliopsida > Apiales > Araliaceae > Panax > Panax quinquefolius. The sequence goes on from CM035152.1 coordinate 153,360,013, forward strand.
ACGGTCTTGATCATGTCATAAAACAATTCATCTTTGCACCCTTGGACGAATAGAATTCATAGCCATAATCATACCAAAAACTGTCCATCAATGTACTACGGGCCAATGAGGACTTTTACCACATCACTTGTAACATTATTGTCACATTATTATACTAATAATCCTCAGTCATAATCATACTAAGTCCATCTATGCATTATAGGCCACAGATGACTTTCATCATAATATAAGAATGAGGATAATGACAATGATATAAAGAATCAATCAAATGAGATAAAGGATAAATACTAAATATTTATAATACAATTTATCCAGCGTTCAATAATAACCAAATGTTATTAATCACTTAATAATCTCATAATCTAATATCATTAATATTATAATAATATTTTAATAATTTCTTAAACTTATAAATAATTTATTTCAATTATTAAATTTTATCAAATAATGCATTTAATCATTCAAAAATGCCATACTCATAAAATTTCATCATCAATAATCAAATCCTCATCAAAATCTACATATACCTTATAGAATTTTCAAGCCATAAAATTTTATTTTCAAATTTTATTACTTCACATAACATATTTAATTCATTTACTTATAACTAGTTCATTTTCATGAAAAATATCAAATCAGTCCCAAAAATATTTATTTTTTGGAATTTAGCGAATATAGTCTCATATTAAACATATATTTTTCTCGAATTTTTAAAATTCATTTACTATTTTTTATATATTTAAAAGCGCGAATATTTAGACATTTATCATAAATTATACTTTTATCCAAAATTTTGAAATTTACAGGATATACTCTCATTATATACATGTACTCCCAATAAAATTTTTTACCAATTTTGAGTTAACCACAAGGAGTTATAAAAGTTTACTTTTAAAATAGTCTTTTCCTATAAAATTCATAATTCCTAATCTATACATCCAAAAATCGCCATTTTGGACACAATCTAGAAAACTCATTAAATTATCATTTTAAATTTTTCCAAAATTTTTGAGGGTCAAAAAATTACTGTAAACGCCTCGAAGAAAAACCCTTTTGAATAAAAATACTATTCATATGAATACGAAGGATCATTCACCATGCATGCGGTAATCCACATAGACGAGTTATTCCAATGTAATAATAAAGAATGGAATAACGTAAGAATTCACCATGCATGCGATAGATCGCATGCATGGTTATTCCAAATGTAATAAAAAGAACGGAACCGAATTCAATGCGTAACGCACAAAATGGATATTCGGCGAAATAATAAAGAATGGAACTGTCACGCGTAAACGCATGATGTGATATTCCGGCGTAATAATAAAGAATAGAATAACGTAAAATTTCACCATGTATACTAGGTCCATATCAAAGTTATTCAAAATGTAATAATAAAGAATGGAATAATGTAAGAATTTCACCAAGTATAGGGTAGTCGCGTATCTGAAGTTATTCCAATGTAATAATAAATAATGGAATAATGTAAGAATTTCACCAAGTATAGGGTAGTCCACAGATATCAGTTATTCCAATGTAAATAATAATAAAGAATGGAATAACAGAAGTTCTCTTCATTAATACAAAAGAAATAATACCCCTTACCTTAGAAAAACTGAATATAGGAGTAGTGAAGTAGCAGAATACTTTCTTTCTTTCTCTCTATAGTTTCTCTCTCTAGAGTTTCAGTGAATTCGTAAGAAATAATGAAGGAATAAGCATCTATTTATAGGAGAATGGACTAAATAGTAACTAATTCATGAACAGTCCAGATTGATTTACTTTTAAACGAACGGTCCATATTAATTTACTATGCAATATTAATAAAATATTCTAATAAAACAAAATCTTTTAAATAGAATATAATATATTCTATTTATAGTCTAATAAAACAAATAACTTTATAAAAGTATTCATTTTATATAAAAAAAGATTTTACTATCTGAAACACTACGCAGAGCCTTATCTGAAACACTATGCATAATAAAATATAATATATTCTAATTATTGTCTAATAAAACAAATAACTTTATAAAAGTATTTTATTTTATATAAAAAGATTTTACTATGAAAACACTACACGCATAATAGAATATAATATATTCTATTTATAGTCTAATAAAACAACTAACTTTATAAAAGTATTACATTTTTTATATAAAAGCTTTTCCATTTTATTACATTAATAATACTAATAAAACAAAATTTTTATATATATATAATATATATATATATATATATATATAATCTTCCGTGACTTCATAAAAAGACACCTCAATATATTTAACAACATTTATCATCATTATTATAATTCACAATATTAATCGACCGTGTCGTTCCCGAGGAAAGAGGGGCTTTCCATAAGGATTTCACCCTATTATGCGCAATTAGGTGACCAAACCTCTCCTTGGCGTAACTTCTGAACATCGTTAATATTACAAATAATAATATTAATAATTTTGTTATCTCAATTATTGATTTAATAATATATAAAATATCAACAATAATTGAATCAAATAACGTGAGATACTATCGCAACAATTCTCAAGCAATAATTGAACAAAACCGAGTGACTTCTCACGTAAGCATCAATAATCAATACCGGTGTGCTACTATGCAACCAATGCAGCGTATTCTTTATCTTTTACTACTGAGTAGTTCAACAATTTTAACGGTAAAACTTCCGCCGTTATTTTCATAAAAATATTTTTGTCGCTTTCTCAATCCGACAATGATAATTCCGTTAATGGGTCCACCAATGATTGTCTTGTCGCATCTGGGATATTCCCCACTAATTGAATATTCCCCAACAACTGACGAATATTTTATATCAACTTGCTTACTTTGCAAAAAAATTCAAATATTACCCTTAACTTTAAACTTTTATCAATTTAACTATTTACCAAAATAGAAAAAAAATTAAATACTTTTATTTCATAAAATTCGGGGTCTCACAAATACTGCGGACGAGAGATTTTTACAAGGAGTATATTTTGGACATTTGTCCCGTCCGCAGTATTAAACTGCGGAATTTTCTAAACTAAACTGCGGACGGTTCCTCTATTTAACCGTTCGATCTTCGAATGAATGGTAGCGATATGTTGTAAGAATAACCTTAAGTTGACACTATTAGTTATGGATTGGTCCCCTATATATATATATATATATATATATATATATATATATATATAGTACGGATCTAAATCATACCTCTTAAATAACATACATTTATTAAAAGGAAACTGATATTTTCACATGAAAATCGTTGGTATAGATCTTATAGCGATAATTTTTATTGTCGCTCTACATTTATAGCGACACTTTTTATGTGAAAATATCAAAAAATCATATGAAAATATCATTTTCCTTATTAAAACTACGTTGTTTCACTTGTTTTTAAAAAGAATCTCCAAAACGATGTAGTTTTCATAAATGTATGTTATTTAAGATAGATATATTATTTAAAAGGTATGTTTTAGATTCATCTTCTATATATATATATAAATGAGTTATTCATAACTAATGTTGTCAAATTAAGGTTACCCATACAATGATCGTGTGTCCATTCGATGATCCAACAGCTTTAATAGAGCTTAAATCCATGAATTTAGTTTCTAGTATTCCGCAGCTTTAATATTGTGAATAGGAAGATGTTCAAAATATCCCTTCTTGTACAAGTCTCACGTCTGTAATAGTAAACTATAGACGCTTTAGGTATGACCAATCGAAAGCGACATCGCTTTTTTTAAAATAAATTTCGTCCAAGTAGTATTAAATTGCGGATGTCAAATTCATTTTTTAGTTTTCTTAGTCTCTTCCATTTCCATGAATTCAAACATTGCAAACTTGGTTTCCTCTAAAATTGATTCAACTTGAGCCACAATATCAAATTCAGAACTCAAATGGGTTTCTTGAGAATCATTACTTTTTTTATTTTCCTCAATCCTGTATTGGAATTCAATTTCTTTAGTTGTTGAATCTGTTAATTCTGGAACCCATTATTGATCACGGAAGTCAAATAAAGAACTCTAGATGTTGAGGGTGAATTTTAGAGGATGTCTTTTTGTTACAAACTTGAATCATAGACTCAAATCGTAAATTAGATCTCCCATTATTACACTTGAATTCTCCTCCTCAATAATATTGAGATGTTAAAGAAAACTCATTTCTATTATTTGGCATCTGTAATTTAATATTGCGGAGCCTGGAAAATTTAAAAAAAAAAAATTGGTATCTACAGTTTTATACTGTAGACGAGAGACCAACTGGGAAACGATCTTTTTTTTTAATAAGTCCCGATTATCAATACTCCAAAACTTAAAACTCAATCACAAAACTTAAGAATTAAATCTTAAAATTCTAATATAAAAATTATTCTTAAGACCCAGCGTCCACTTATTCGTGTCTTATCACCATTAACTAAAATTTATTTATCAAATTAAACAATTTTAACGAAACTAGATTTCAAATACTCTAATTTAGCCTTAATAACCACCCAAATCAGATTTAAAGTCATTAAGTTATCCATTTTTATATCTTAGAACTTGTTGCTAAAAATTATGTTACACAAATTCCATATCAGTCATTTCTTAAAATTCATAACAGTGGTGAACATATTCTATGTTTATATATGTATAACATATCTATAATCATAATGATCCAACCGTCAGATTAAGACATATAATCCACGCATGATAGACCTTAAAATATAGAAACCGATTTTAGATTTTAATGTTTATATTCAATCAAATTGTATTCCTTCATATAAATTTATCTTCTCTTTACGATTATCATAACTTCTAATTCCATGTCTCTATTTTGATCAAAAAATAATCAGAATTTAAAAACTCTCATAACTAAACTTAAAATCAAAATGCAAAATAATATTTACCTTTCTTTAATTTTTCTAATACGTAGTAGTAAAGAATCTAACTTTTGGGTCTTCTAGAGTTTTTTAAAATCTTCACGAAAATTGTAACTCTCGAAAAGATATACTGAAATAGGCTCAAAAATCACTCGATTCGGAGTTAATATGACTGAGTTACGAATTTTCAAAACTATGGTTAAAAATAGTGACGGAAATCAGGACATGTTGCGGTTTTCAGCAATTTAAGGCATGAAGATGATATCAAATAAATTTTCTTCCTCTACATAATTGTAGAAAATGATAGATTGAAGAAACAGGTTTTGGATCCACTCAATTCTGACATGGGATGAATTAATTATAATTTTTCTAATAAGATGCAGTGCGTATAAGTATTCTACTAGGAAATTCAACTAATCAAATTAAAATAGGGTTAGGGTTACACCTCCACTCTTTAAAAATAAATAGGAAATAATATAGGAGTTACCAAAACCTTAATGGACTATTTAATTTTAATTAAATCAATTATTTAATTATCTATTAAAAGAATTTAACTTTTCAAACAAAATAAGAAAGAAAAAAGTTGGTAATTTATCTTTTTCCGATTCAATTATAATTTTATAAAATAATATCAATTACTATTTAATTATTAAAAAATATGAATTATTACAATATATATATATATATATATATATATATATATATGATCTTAATCTTAAGCTCACCCTTATCTAACTCACTTGCTCACCCCCTTTAGCATGTTGGCCAGGGGCGGCGATTTATCTCAATCATTATATATGTAATCGTTGTCTTTAGATTTTAGCGACCCAGACAACATATAGCGACGAATAGAATCGTCGCCGCTTCCTGTCGCTAAAGGGGGTGAGCAAGGTGAACTAGATAAGTAAAGTGAGCTTAAGATCCGGACCAGATATATATATATATATATATATATATATATATATATATATATCAAGCTATTTACAAACTAAGAATGAAAATAAAACAAGTACTTACAATTTAAAACATTTAACTAGAAATTGGAGAAGAGAGGTTAAGTAGGTCGATCGAGGTGTAAACTAAAGATTCTTCCGAGAGAGAGAGCTTAGAGTCTTTCTAAGTTTGGCCGATTGCCAAATGAGCTCGCCTTCCTTTTATAGAACAAGGAAAGGGAAGCCGTTTACATTTACTTGGGTAAAGTAAAAACATTTCACTTAGGTAAAAGTGAATTACTAAAGTAAAAGCAAAAGTAAAAGCAAGTTACTAAGGTAAAAGCAAAAATAAAAATATGAATAAGCTTTGTTGATAAGCAGTGCTGATAAACAATACTGGTTAACTTTGACTTTGACTTTCGACTAAACAGCTTCTCTTTGACTCTTCTTCTTGGGAAAAGAGCCTCTTTTCTTGTTGAGCTACTTTCGGCTGGAAAGTGGAATCATTCGACCGTCACGACCGAAGCAGTCTTGGCTAATCGCTGAGCGATGGCCCGGTCACGGAGCAGTCTTGGTGAATAAGATGGCGGCTAAACTGTAGATGTCAGGCAAATGGGTCTGAAATCTGAAGGTTGATGGTGCCGTAGGGATCATACAGACCATCATCTTCTGCAAATTGGCTAACTGAGTCATTCTGGGAAGAAGCTGAGGAATGCCTAGAGGCTTCTTCGTGTAACTCATCAATTCTTCTATTGAGGGCTTGAGCAATAAGTTTTAACTCACTACCGGAGCAATCTTTGAAGTCGAAATGCTACGAAGCAGGGAGGATCTGTGGAATGGTTTTGACTTAGATTCTTTTGAAATCTTTTTACGACTTGAGAAGAGGGTTCTAAAAAAATGGCTAGAATCCTTAGCTTTGAATGACCTGGAATTATTTGGAACTGGAATAGGGCAACAGAAATTCTTGTTGAACGACGACCAATGATTACATTAACGTCGAACTTATCCCACCACTTGATGTAGAAAAAGCGGGAAAGTCGAGGGAGTGGATCGAGAGATAACTATTTGAATTACTAGCAACGAGAGGGTGGAGAAATACCGTATTGCCATTTAAGGATCCGAGGAACTTTGTATTTACTAATGAAGAGGAGAGTGAGTGGAATGTTCTCATTCTTTGGATCCAGTTTACTATTATTAGCAAATGGGTAACTTGGACCTTAAGGGGGTGGGGAAGGAGGTCATAGGTAGAACCATGCCTATACCACCGGAGGACGAACCAATAAGGGATTGGACTTTTGAATTTATGATCAAACCGAATAAACCAGAATGACTATGGGACTGCGTTACGGTGAAGGAGAACCTTATACCAAAGCGTCGATATAATCATAAAAGCAAAAGGGATTACTTGACTAGAGAGATCCATTAGATCGGAGGATTTTACCCCAATCGAAATCAAGGAAATGTTTAATATACAAAGAATGATAAAGAACTTTTGATTTATCATTGTTTGCATAAATTGGTTTGATATTTACTTGACTTTCGGTTTCAGGAGAATGTCCTTATAATAAACAAGAGACTTATAAGGAGAGCGGTACCGGAGGAAAATGCCAACCAGAGGAAAAGCTGGCGGCAAAGCTTAACTAGATCATTTTTGGCTTCATGTAAGGTTCAATATGAAACAAATAACTTTCCCATTTGAGCACATGCTCGGAAGAGGAGTGATTGAATGGAGTTCTTGAATGGGTCGATGGGTTCGAAGTTTATTAACTAGAAATTTGAGTAAGGCTTGAGGGATTGTCCCAAGAAGAAATTTGTTTGACCGATAGACAGGGAGTAATCAATGAGGGACTAAGGTACCTCTGGGTTGATTACTTGGGCCACTTAGGCGACCGGACCTGAGAGGAGGATGAACCTCTCGAGACGTCAATGATAGATAAGACTGTATGAATAAATTCTCCGGTAAGAAAATCAGGAATAGAATTATTTTTGCCTTTAATGTATTCAATATCGAAATCAAAAATGCTTAATAAAGCTTGCCATCTAGCGAAAGAATGCTTAGAGGCTAAATTTTCAACATCCTTTACTAAAATATATTTGGCTGACTTACAGTCAATGCGAACCAGAAATTTTTGATTTAATAAGTCATTTTGAAATTTATTAATACATAATACCAATGAAAGAATTTCTTTTTAATAGTACTATATTTTGATTGTGTAGTATTCCATGCTGTAGGAATGAAACCGAACAATTTGTTCGAAGCGGATGTTAACTTTTGTTTAAGAATGCCTCCGAATCCAATATCCGAGGCGTCGGTCTCAACAATTTTAAATATTGAATCATTGGAAATGCCAAGGCGAGCAATGTCTTGACATATTTTTAACTTGTTGAATTTGCGAAGTATGAATGTCGATCCAAGGTGGAGGATTATTTTGCAAATTTGAAAAGAGAGGTTTGCAAATCTTCCCGAGATTCTTGTAGAACTTGCCTATATAATTCAATGAGCGAAGAAATCTCTGCGGTTGGGTTTTATTGGTTATCTTATAACTTTTCAAATAACTTTTCGCTCATTGAATAACTTGTTCATCAAGATATGAACTTGTCCAAACAGTCAAATGAAGATATTAAGAACAAGAGAAACCTTATTAGTGGAACTGATTTTAAATGTTTTTCGCATTTGGAAGGAGAAAATATACAAACAACGATTTACTTTAATAGTAGTGAAGGATATTTTAAATGTTTTTAAATGTTCTTGAACATTCTTTCATAATGTCCAAAACGAGAATGTGAATGTCGATATAAACAACGATAAAATGGCACCTGAAAGGGTTTAATATAATCATCGAGGATATTTTGATTATTAACCTCATCGAGTAAGGTTCATTGGAGCATTTTTCCATTCTAAGACCTTGAATGTTTCAGTAATTTGACATTCCATTCATAAAAGGCGTAGCATGTCAACGGGGTGGTGAATCTTTTCATTTTATCTTGATCATCGGGATGAATGGCAATTTTGCGGCTTCAAAAGCGGGATTTTAAAGCCTAACCATAATTCTTTCTATGAAAATGGTGGCATTACTTAACTTTATTGATAAAGGTCGTCTTTGTTGGGAAGGGTTTTTAATCCGTTCTAAGACCTTGTTGATGTAGATTTGTAATTGATAACTAAGCGAGGTACCTCTTTCTTTTACCTTCTTCATTGTTGACATTTTAAATCTCTTTCTTCTTGGGTTTAATTAACCCTTTATTGAGGAGATCATTGATTTCATTTTTACATAACTCCATTTGTTCATGACTAAATCCGAATAGATTACAGCCTTAGTAGAATTAAATGTTCTTTAATTCCTTATATAAATGAAAACCCAACCATATGTTTCTTTTCATGCCAAAAGGCGTTGGGGAATCAAAACAAAAGATTATTCTTCAACATAGGTTTTAATTCTTGATTTTAACAAGAATCTCTTTATTTTGAAGTTGTTCTTTTATTCTTTTATATTGATTTCCTCTTTTAAGAAATTCAAATGTGTAGATTCTGATTTATTAAATTATTGATTTGGAAATGGATTCTTCTTGAATGTATTTTAAATCTCTTTCTTTTAGTTTAATAAGAAACTTTAATGTTATTTTCTTTCTAAATGTTTACCAGTTAATCAAAATGGTGATTCTTTAATTTAATAAATGGGTATAATAAGTATATAAATGGTAAACCCAAAATTATTTTTATACGTAATTATTGCGAATCAAAACAAAAGATGTTTTGAAACACATGTTATCTTGAGAAATATGTACTTTAGGTAATTTATATTTTATTTCCATTTTTCTCCCATTAAATTTGAATTCAATTTTTTTAAATTGGTTTTTGTAATATTTAATTGGGATTAGACCTTCTTGAATCTGATTTAAATCTGCTTTTTATATCGACCCGAGATTTAAATTACTTTGAAAAGTTTTTATCCTGACTAGGTTAATAGAGACATTTACCATTTAATAATGGTGATGTCTTTAATTCTTTAAGTGAAAGACCTTGAATAAATAAGTGCAACCTATCTTTAGTACGAGATGATTACGGTTCGTATTGATTTTCATCCTTTGGATGAGAATCGTTGATCACGAAGATCGGGCCTTTTATCTAAATCTTTTCTTTTTTAAATAGAACTTTCTTGATTTATTAACTATTTTCATTTCAAAAGTTTTATTAAGACTATTTCTTTCTTAATTATTAACTTGATTAATCTTTTCTTTAACAATTTAAATCTTTCCAAAGTTTTATTAAGACTAAATCTTATCGTTTTCTCTATTATCTTTAGTTAATAAATCTTTCATTTTTTGTGTATTGGGCTTTTAACTTAGGATCGGTATTTTAAATTAAGTTTAACAAAGAACTCTCTTCATCATCCTTAATTATATTAATCTTTTTAGTCTGACAACAATTTTCATTGCAATTATTATACGGATGGTGACTTAAATCATTAACTTCTTGCAGTATTTTCCTTTGTTAGTATCGGAGGAATATGAAATGTTAGAGTCTTCATTATTATTCATTTATTCTCATTAACTCTAGTATATATTCGGTATCTTATTTAGTAATATTTAAGCGAGACAACTTACATTTATTTTGCATTCACTTTTATAATGACCCTTTTGCCCATAATTGTGGCACACAATTTTACTTTTATCAAATTTTTAGTTCTTTTATTACTGCTTTTTTATTAATGGGTTTGGGCTTATTATAATAATTATCTTGATTCTTATCTCTATGATGATAAATCTTTTCTTGTGATGTTTATGACTTCGTGAGAGTCGATATGTTTATGCACTCGTGTTTTAAATGCAGAAGGAGCCACGGGAGGTAAACCATATTGCTCGAGAATATTCCGAGCTCATATTTAGCTTTCTTTTGTCTTTACTAGCTTGTTTGGCTAACTTAAAATCAATGCATTTTAATCCTATCTTTTGAATATAACTGATTATGTCACCATAAGTGAGATTATCATAATCAATATATCCTAAATTTTTACTAAGTTCTTCACGAACTTTATGAGCAAAATAAGAATGATGGTAAACCATTAACAAATTTTTCTTTCCAAAAGGTTTATTCTTGTCATTTCTCATCATAACTCTAGAAGTAAAAACATCTTTGTACCATCTAAAGTCACTTAGAGTGGGACAAGGGAGATTACTTAGCTGATCGTGAATTCTTTCAGTGATGTTACTGGGGGTTCCTACGAAGTGTTTTATTATAGTATAAATCAAAGTATTTACTCCATCAGGTGGCCTATTCCTATAGTTTCATTAAAAATCGGGTTGCCTTCAGCATCTAATTGAACAGCATGGATTATAGATAATCTAGAATCTTCAGTGAGATGTTTTTCCCACCAAGATCTGAGAATACCTGTAAATCCACTAGCCAATAATTCAACAATATCTCGGGTTTGAGTTAGAGTGTTGAATTTAGTTAGATAGTTGTTTGCCACCATGGACATGTGATTTAACTTATTGAGGATTTCACATTATTTAAATCCGGTCGATATTCCATTCATAAATTTTATTAGGCAAAGCAAATGAAAATTGTTTATCTAGATTTCTCTCTTCAAATTGTAGATCCGGAGGAGTTGGTCTAGAATACCAATTTACGGTCATACTAAGTATTATGGACGGTTAACTTATTTAACTGTTCATGAATATCTTATCTTGATGAGGTAGGCGATTGACTATCGATCGACTCATCGCTTTCATTATCGAGTTAATCGATCGATAATAGCAATAATGCTTAGCTTGTTTCCTGTTTCGATCTTTGTTTTAATTTTTAAATAACTTGATCAATAGCTACTTGTAAGATCAACGTCTTTATTAGGTAAACCTAATTTTCTCTATTTTCCGGTAGTTTTAATAGTGGTTGGATAATTTTTGACTCTGGTTTTTTAATTATATTTTCTTCAAATTTTTCTTCAATCCTCGCCTAACTTGTTTTCCTACATTTGCTAAGTATTAATTCTTACTAAATTTAAGCGTTACTATGATTTTTTTATCATCATTAATTCCATTGGAGATTTTAAATGGGTGGTAGTTATTGAAGTATTTTTCTTGAAATTAAGATGATTCTAAGGGTGGGTGACTAGACGAGACCTTAGACTTGTCTTCTTTAACCCATTGAGTTTTAGTTATAACATTGCATTTATATTGATCTTTGCTTTCATACCAATCGTAGAATGTAATATTAATTTTTCACTACTAATAAATTTCTTCCATTTATTGACAATTTTATCTCTTTCTTTCTCGGTTGGGTGATCTTTTCTAAATTGATGTCTTTTATTTTTATTAGATTTGGAGTTAAAATCATTCACAAGATTAATCGATCTAACACAAATTCTTTCTTAATGACTCTTAGTTGATTATTAATTGGAACATCAAAATCGGGATGAGTAGGAAGCTCGAAGAATCGGAGAAGAAGAGCTCTCTTCTTGGTTGGGGTAATTCGAGGGTGACAAGAATAACAAGGATGACTTGTTGACCTTGATTTAAAATTCCTTTAACTTAATGTCTCTTATGGAAGGGTTACTAAGGACTTGAGAATCTCTTCTAAGCGATTCATAGAAGAGTGAAGAACTAGAATAGTCCTCTATAATAATCGGTCTTCTAGAGCGTTCAAAGCTAACTTTGTGGTTCCATCGAGAAAATTGCCTTATGTTTTCAATGTTTACTACGTTGTTTACTACAATTTCTTTGTGGTATTTCACTTGGTAAAATCCATTGACTTGGTAATGTAATATCTTTCCATAGAATTGTTCTAGGGATCCGGATATTAGCATCACCGGTTGAACTTTGAATTAATACGATTAATGATCCTTAGGGCTTTTATTAAGAGCATGGGCGTTCAAATTAGTCTTCATGGTCTTATAATAAATTCTATAGATTAGAGCAATTGGTTGAGAACCTTGATCATTTGTGTAATTTCTCCTATTGCTTTAATATTCAATGTTAAAGCTTTTAATAGGTGTTGATCACTTAGACTAAGTGTGAAGTCGAAAGCAATTAAAATGAATAGGACCATTGTGCAGACTAGCTTCCATAGCTTTATTATGCTTGGATAATAATTCAAAATCTAGCATCTCTACGAGATGTAGGTAGATACTTGAATTAAATCCTTTAATATTCAATGGTTTAACTGCTTCTTTACTTGAACTAGACCTATGTGGATGAAATTATAACCCTTTTTTCTATGTTTTTAATAACATCCGGGGAAAGAAGGCTACAATTTTCATACTCTTTGTTAATAGCATAGACCTTTTCAACCTGTTTTAACATTATAATCTGCTTTTAAAGTTATCTAAAAATGTTGGTGATAAATTTCTTTGGGAGAAATTGGGTATATTCGATTATGTAAAACTTGGTGATATTTTCATAACTTGCTTTTCTTCTGATTAACTATATGCGGTAAAGGTTGCAAGGTTGACTACTGACTAGTGAGGAGTTTGATCTAAATAACCTACTCATTATTCTTTGGGTTCAAAATTATTCACTCTTTATCTTCCATTCGGACCCTCTTTTGGGGTGTAGACTAAGTACCTATTGTTCTTAAACCCCTCACCGCTTGTCTTAGAGACTTACCTAGGGTTGACAGTGACAAGGTGTTCAAATGAAAGTTAGGTGACTTTTGATAAAGGATGAAATGATTTTGAAAACAGTTTTAATGAAGCAAATCGAAGATCTTCTCGGTCGCTGTAATTAGAGCAACAACAACAACTTAGCTCGATACCATATAGGGCGGATATTTATAAATGTTTTAAACTTATTGCTCAAGCCCTCAATAGAAGAATTGATGAGTTACACGAAGAAGCCTCTAGGCATTCCTCGGCTTCTTCCCGAAATGACTCGATTAGCCATTTGCAGAAGATGATGGTTCAGATGATCCCTACTGGCACCATCAACCTTCGAGATGCTCGAGACCCATTTGCTCGACATCTACGGTTTAGCGATTCTTTATTGACCAAGACCACTTCTCGTGACGATTCTTTCATTCGGTTAGCCACGACCTGCTCCGTGACCCGGTCGAATGATTCCACTTTCCAAATTAAAAAGTACCTCAACAAGATAAAGAGCTCTCTTTTCCACCGAAAGAAGAGTCGAGTCAAAAGTTGTCGGTCGAAGCATCTCGTAATAGTCAAAAGTTAGCCTTGTTTATCAACGGTTGTTTATACAATACTTTTACTTTTGCTTTTACCTTAGTAACTTGCTTTTACTTTTGCTTTTACTTTAGTAATTCACTTTTACCTAAATGAAATGTTTCTTACTTTACCCAAGTAAATGTAACAGTTCCTTTTCTTGTTACATAAAAGGAAAGCGAGCTCATTTAGCAAATCGTTTTGAAACTTAGAAAGACTCGAGCTCTCTCTCTCGAAAGAATCTTTAGTTTCTACCTCCGATCGACCCTACTTAACCTCTCTTCTCCAATTCTCTAGTTAAATGTTTTAAATTAAGTAAGTACTTGTTTTATTTTCAATTCTTAGTTTGTAAATAGCTTGTATTACAATTCAGTTACTTATTTATAAAGACTGTGTTTTATTTGTGTTTTTGAAACTTAGAAAGACTCTGAGCTCTCTCTCTCAGAAGAATCTTTAGTTTCTACCTCTGATCAAACTCTTACTTAACCTCTCTTCTCCAATTCTCTAGTTAAATGTTTTAAATTAAGTAAGTACTTGTTTTATTTTCAATTCTTAGTTTGTAAATAGCTTGTATTACAATTCGAGTTACTTATTTATAAAGGCATGTTTTATTTGTATGTATTTCTCTCAGGTTCTTCCTCGTTCTTTGGTGGTATCGAGCCGAAGTTCTTGTTCTCTCGTTCTAGCGACCAATAAGATCTTCCGATTTGCTTTCATTAAAAGCTTTTTCAAAAATCATTTCATCCTTTATCAAAAGTCACCTAACTTCTTGTAGAACACCTTATTCATTTGTCAACCCTAGGTAAGTCTCTGAGTCATGACGGTGAGGGTTTAAGAACAATAGGTATGAGTCTGCCGGTAAAGAGGGTCTGAATGGAAGATAAAGAGTGAATAATTTTGAACCCAATAATAATGAGTAGGTTATTTAGATCAAACTCCTCACTTAGTCATAGTCAACCTTACAACCTTTACCGGACATAGTTAATTAGGAAGAAAAGCAGGTTATGAAAATATCGATCAAGTTTTACATAATCGAATATACCTGAATTTCTCCCAAAGAAATTTATCACCAACATTTTTAGATAACTTTAAAACAGTTATAATGTTAAAAGCAATTTGAAAAGGTCTATGCTATTAACAAAGAGTATGAAAATTGTAGCCTTCTTTCCCCAGATGTTATTAAAAAACATAGAAAAAAGGGTTATAATTTCATCCACATAGGTCTAGTTCAAGTAGCAGTTAAACCATTGAATATTAAAGGATTTAATTCAAGTATCTACCTCTGTCTCAGAGATGCTAGATTTTTGAATTATTATCCAAGCATAATAGGTGCTATGGAAGCTAGTCTGCACAATGGTCCTATTCATTTTAATTGCTTTCCTGACTTCACACTTAGTCTAAGTGATCAACACCTATTAAAAGCTTTAACATTGAATATTAAAACAGCAGGAGAAATTACACAAATGATTGAAGGTTCTCAACCAATTGCTCTAATCTATAGAATTTATTATAAGACCATGAAGACTAATTTGAACGTCCATGCTCTTAATAAAAGCCCTAAGGATCACACTGTATTAATTCAAAGTTCAACCAGTGATGCTAATATCCAGATCCCTAGAACAATTCTATGGAAAGATATTACATTACCAAGTCAATGGATTTTACCAAGTGAAATACCACAGCAGCCTGTAGTAAACAACGTAGTAAACATTGAAAACATAAGGCAATTTTCTGATGGAACTGTCAAAGTTAGCTTTGAGCGCTCTAGAAGACCGATTATTATAGAGGACTATTCTAGTTCTTGACTCCTTCTATGAATCTGCTTTAGAAGAGATTACGAGTCCTTAGTAACCCTTCCATAAGAGACATTAAGTTAAAAGGAATTTTAAATCAAGGTCAAGCAAGTCATCCTTGTTATTCTTGTCACCCTCGAATTACCCACCAGAAGATGAGAGCTCTTCTTCTCCAGAGCTCATACGAGCTTCCTACTCACCGATTTTGATGTTCCAATTAATAATCAATTAAGAGTCATTAAGAAAGAATTTGTGTTAGATTGGATTAATCTTGTGAATGATTTTAACTCCAAATCTAATAAAATAAAAGACATCAATTTAGAAAAGATCACCCAACCGAGAAAGAAAGAGATAAAATTGTCAATAAATGGAAGAAATTTATTAGTAGTGAAAAATTAATATTACATTCTACGATTGGTATGAAGCGAAGATCAATATAAATGCAATGTTATAACTAAAACTCAATGGGTTAAAGAAGACAAGTCTAAGGTCTCGTCTAGTCACCCACCCTTAGAATCATTTTAATTTCAAAAAAAATACTTGATGAATTGGCCGGTCATTTAAAATCTCCAATGGAATTAATGATGATAAAAAATCATAGTAATGCTTAAATTTTAGTAACTAATACTTAGCAACCGTAGGAAAACAGGTTAGGCGAGATTGAGAAAAATTTGAAGAAAATATAATTAAAAACCAGAGTCAAAATTGTCCAACCACTATTAAAACTACCGGAAAATAGAGAAAATTAGGTTTACCTAATAAAGACGTTGATCTTACAAAGAGCCGTTGATCGCTTATTTAAAAATTAAAACAAAGAGATCGAATCCTAAAACAAGCTAATACTATTGCTATTATCGATCGATTAACTCGATAATGAAAGCGATGAATCGATCGATAGTCAATCACCACCTCATCAAGATAAGATATTCATGAATGCTAAATAAGTTAACCGTCCATAATACTTGGTATGACCAGAATTGGTATTCTAGACCAACTCCTCCGGATCTACAATTTGAAGAGAAAATCTAGATAAACAATTTTCTCGCTTTACCTAATAAAATTTATGAATGGAATATCGATTGATTTAATAATGTGAAATCCTCAATAAGTTAAATCACATGTCCATGGTGGCAAACAAACTATCTAACTAAATTCAACACTCTAACTCAAATTTTATTGTTAAATTATTGGCTAGTGGATTTACTGGTATTCTCGGATCTTGGTGGAAAAACATCTCACCAAGATTCTAGATTATCTATAATCCATGCCGTTCAATTAGATCTTCAAGGCAACCCGATTTTTAATGAAACTATAGGAATAGGGCCACCGATGGAGTAAATACTTTGATTTATACTATAATAAAACACTTCAGAGGAACCCCAAAAGAACATCACCGAAAGAATTCACGATCGCCTAAGTAATCTCACTTGTCCCACTCTAAGTGACTTTAGATGGTACAAAGATGTTTTTACTTCTAGAGTTATGATGAGAAATGACAAGAATAAACCTTTTTGGAAAGAAAAATTTGTTAATGGTTTACCGTCCTTATTTGCTCATAAAGTTCGTGAAGAACTTAGTAAAAATTTAGGATATATTGATTATGATAATCTCACTTATGGTGACATAATCAGTTATATTCAAAAGATAGGATTAAAAATGTGCATTGATTTTAAGTTAGCCAAACAAGCTAGTAAAGACAAAAAGAAAGCTAAATATGAGCTCGGAACATTCTGCGAGCAATATGGTTTACCTCCTGTGGCTCCTTCTAGACGAAAACACAGGCATAAACATATTGACTCTCACAGAAGTCATAAACGTCACAAGAAAAGACGCAGTCATCATAGAGATAAGAATCAAGATAATTATTATAATAAGCCCTAACCCATTAATAAAAAACAGAATAAAAGAACTAAAAAATTTGATAAAAGTAAAATTGTGTGCCACAATTGTGGGCAAAAGGGTCATTATAAAAGTGAATGCAAAATAAAACAGAAGTTGTCTCAATTAAATATTACTAGCGAAGATACTGAATATATACTAGAGTTAATGAGAATAGAAAATGAAGTTAGTAATAATGAAGACTCTAACATTTCATATTCCTCTGATACTAACAAAGAAAAATAATTCAGCAAGAAAGACCGACGAAGTCACCATCTGTGCTAATAATTGCAATGAAAATTGTTGCACTAAAAAGATTAATGTAATTAACAAGGATGATGAAGAGAGTTCTTTGTTAATTGACTTAATTAGTAAAATCAACGATCCTAAGTTAAAAGCCCAATACAAAAAAAGTTAAAAAGATTTATTAACTAAAGATAATAGAGAAAACGATAAGTTTATTAAAGCTAAAGAGAAACCAATTTTTAGTCTTAATAAAACTTTGGAAAGATTTAAATCTCCAGTTAAAGAAGTCAGTCTTCCAGAATTAAATCAAGAAGTTAATAAATTGAAGAAAGAAATTGCTAATTTAAAAATAGAAGTCTCTATTCTAAGAAAAGATTTAGATAAAAGGCCTGATCTTCAGATCAATGATTCCTCATCCAGTGATGAAAATCACGATGAACCAGAATCATCTGGTACTAAAGATATTTCAGACTTATTTATTCAAGGTCTTTCACTTAAAAGAATTAAAGACATCACCATTCAGAAATGGTATGTCTCTATTAACCTAGTTGTGGATAAAAACTTTTCAATACAGCTTACTGCCTTGGTCGATACAGGTGCAGATTTAAATTGTATCCAAGAAGGTCTAATCCCAACTAAATATTACAAAAAAACCAGTGAAAAATTGAATTCAGCTAATGGGAGTCAAATGGAAATAAAATATAAATTACCTAAAGTACATATTTGTCAAGATAACATGTGTTTCAAAACATCTTTTGTTTTGATTCGCAATCTTACAGACAAAATAATTTTGGGTTTACCATTTATATACTTATTATACCCATTTACGACTAGTAATGACGGATTAACCTGTAAACATTTAGGAAAGAAAATAACATTTAAGTTTCTTATTAAACCAAAAGAAAGAGATTTAAAATACATTCAAGAAGAATCCATTTCCAAATCATTGAATTTAATAAATCAGAAATCTACACATTTGAATTTCTTAAAGAGGAAATCAAATATAAAAGAATTGAAGAACAACTTCAAAATAAAGAGATTCTTAAAAAAATTGAAGAATTAAAAACCTACATGAAGAATAACCTTTGTTACGATTCCCCAATGTCTTTTGGCATAGAAATAAACATATGGTTAGGCTTCCTTATGCTAAGGAATTCAAAGAACATTTAATTCCCACTAAGGCTGAAGACCTATTCGGATGAGTCGCATGAACAAATGGAGTTATGTAAAATGAAATCAATGATCTCCTCAATAAAGGGTTAATTAAACCCAATAAATCCCTGGTCTTGCTTCTTTTTTATGTCAACAATGAAGCAGAAAAAGAAAGAGGTGTACCTCGTTTAGTTATCAATTACAAACCATTGAACAAGGTCTTAGAATGGATTAGGTACCCCCTTCCCAACAAAGACGACCTTATCAATAGGTTAAGTAATGCCACCATTTTCATAGAATTAACCTAAAATCCTAAGCCGGCAAATTGCCATTCATCCTGATGATCAGTACAAAACAGCATTCACCACTCCGTTTGGACATTATGAATGGAATGTTCAGGCATTTGGCCTAAAAAATGCTCCAAGTGAATTTCAAAATATCCTCAATGACATATTAAACCCTTTCAGCCATTTTATCGTTGTTTATATCGACGACATTCTCGTTTACTCCAAGACTATTGAAGAACACGAAAAACATTTAAAATCGTTCTTCACTACTATTAAAGTAAATGGTCTTGTTCTTTCTCCTTCCAAATGCAAACTGCTTTCAGTCCCTAATAAGGTTTCTTGGTCTTAATATCTTCATCGGACAAGTTCACCTATTGACGAGCTATTCAATTCACGACAAGTTCCCGGATAAGATAACCAATAAAACCCAACTGCAGAGAGATTCTTCGCTCATTTGAATTATATAGTGTTCTACAAGAATCTCGGGAAGATTTGCAAACCTCTTTTTCAACAAGGCCAAAATAATCCTCCACCTTGGACCGACATTCATACTTCCTGCAAATCCAACAAGTTAAAAATATGTCAAGACATTGCCACCTTGCATTTCCAATGATTCAAATATTCAAAATTGTTGAGGCCGACGCCTCGGATATTGGATTCGGAGGCATTCTTAAACAAAAGTTAACATCCGTTTCCTGAACAAATTGTTCGGTTTCATTCGTAGCATGGAATACTACAATCAAAATATAGTACTATTAAAAAGAAATTCTTTCATTGGTATTATGTATTAATAAATTTCAAAATGACTTATTAAATCGAAAATTTACGGTTCGCATTATTTAGTCACCGACCAAATATATTTTAGTAAAGGATGTTGAAAATTTAGCCTCTAAGCATTCTTTTCGCTAGATGGCAAGCTTTATTAAGCATTTTGATTTCGATATTGAATACATTAAAGGCAAAAATAATTATATTCCCGATTTTCTTACCGAGAGAATTTATTCATACAGTCTTATCTGATCGTGAGTCTCGAGAGGTTCATCCTCCTCTCGTGTCCCGGTCGCCCAAGTGGCCCAAGTAATCAACCCAGAGGTACCTTAGTCCCTCACCCAGCTACCCCTGCCTATCACCAAACAAATTTTACATTCTTGGGACAATCCCCAGCCTTACAGATTCGAATACTAGTTAATAAACTTTGAACCCATTGACCCATTCAAGAACCCATTCAATCACTCATCTTACGAGCATGTGCTCAAATGGGAAAGTTATTTGTTTCATATTGAACCTTACATGAAGCCAAAAATGATCCGATTAAGCTTCACTTCCAGCTTTTCCCTCCCGTTGGCATTTTCCTCCAAATACCATCCTTATAAGTCTCTTGTTTATTATAAGGACATTCTCAAACCGAGTCAAGAATATCAAACCAATTTATGCAAACAATGATAAATCAAAAGTTCTTTATCATTCTTTGTATATTAAACATTTCCTTGATTTACGATTGGGGTAAAAATCCTCCGATCTAATGGATCTCTCTAGTCATAGTAATCCTTTTTGCTTTTATGATTATATTGACGCTTTGGTATAAGGTTCTCCTTCACCGTAACGAGTCCCATAGTCATTCCCGGTTTATTCAGGTTCGATCATAAATTCAAAAGTCCAATCCCTTATTGGTTCGTCCTTCCGGTGGTATAGGCGTGGTTCTACCTATGACCTCCTTCCCAACCCCTTAAGGTCCAAGTTACCCATTTTGCTAATAATAGTAAACGGATCCAAAGAATGAGAACATTCCTCTCACTCTCTCTCTTCATTAGTAAATACAAAGTTCCCTGGATCCTTAAATGGCAATACGGTATTTCTCCACCCTCTCATTGCTAGTAATTCAAATATTATCTCCCCATCCACCTCGACTTTCCCGCTTTTTCTACATCAAGTGGTGGGATAAGTTCGACGTTAATGTAATCATTGGTCGGGTTCAACAAGAATTTCCTATTGCCCCTATTCCGCCCCAAATCGATTCCCCATCATTCAAAGCTAAGGATTCTAAAGCCATTTCTTTAGAACCCTCTTCCTCAAGTCGAAAAAAGATTTCAAAAGAATCTAAGTCAAAACCAGTCCTCTGATCCTCCTCTGTTCCGTAGCATTCGACTTCAAAGATTGCTCCGGTAGTGAGTTAAAACTTATTGCTCAAGCCCTCAATAGAAGAATTGATGAGTTACACGAAGAAGCCTCTAGGCATTCCTCAGCTTCTTCCCAGAATGACTCAGTTAGCCAATTTGCAGAAGATGATGGTCTGTATGATCCCTACGGCACCATCAACCTTCAGGATGCTCAGGACCCATTTGCCTGACATCTACAGTTTAGCCAGATTCTTTTTAAAAGACACACCTTTCGTGACGATTCTTTATTCGATTAGCCAACACACTTTCCGTGACCAATCAAATGATTCCACTTTCCAGCCGAAAAGTAGCTCAACAGTAAAAAGAGGCTCTTTTCCACCGAAAGAAGAGTCGAGTCAAAAGTTGTCGGCCAGAAGCATCTGTAATAGTCAAAAGTTAGCACTGTTTATCAACAGTTGCTTGTCTGTACTTTTACTTTTGCTTTTACCTTAGTAACTTGCTTTTACTTTTGCTTTTACTTTAGTAATTCACTTTTACCTAAGTGAAATGTTTCTTACTTTACCCAAGTAAATGTAACAGTTCCACTTTCCTTGTTACTATAAAAGGAAGGCGAGCTCATTTGGCAAATCGCCAAACTTAGAAAGACTCGAGCTCTCTCTCTCGGAAGAATCTTTAGTTTCTACCTCCGATCACCTCTACTTAACTCTCTTCTCCAATTCTCTAGTTAAATGTTTTAAATTAAGTAAGTACTTGTTTTATTTTCAATTCTTAGTTTGTAAATAGCTTGTATTACAATTCGATTACTTATTTATAAAGATCATGTTTTATTTGTATGCGCTCTCTCGATTCTTCTGTTCTTTCATCTCATTTCGAGCTCACCCTTTTATGACGGGCTGACGACGATTGGTTATACTGCAATCGTACTCTATACTTTTAATGACGCTATATGTTGTTAAATCGCTAAAAGTATGAGCAACGATTGTATGATGTGAAACCGTCAGCCAAATCCCGTCGTTAAAATGAAATAACTTCGAATGAGTTGAATAATAATGGGTGAAAACTTAAGATCTGATAGTATATATATATATATATATATATATATATATATATATGTGTGTGTGTGTATATTCTTGTTGATTAATCAGTTAGCAGATGAGTCCGTTCTGAAACGACTTCATATATATATATATATATATATATATATATATATATATATATATATAATATTTCTGGTTACTTTGATCGGTTGATGCCCGAGGGAGGTGTGGGTTTTTTTCTAATAAGCTAGCTTGTGGATTTTTTATGGATCCGGTTAAAGTTATAGAACTTATTAATATAACATTTTTTATAACTCATGCAATACAAAGTTATAAAATTGACTACGATAAAATTAGTGTCAATTCCATCCTAATTGAACCCTATTTTTATAGTTTTTTATTTCTCTTTTTCTATATCTATCTATTTATCTTAATTCCTCTGGCTTAGAGTACAAAACAAGGGAAGGGAAGGGAAGGGAAGGGAAGGGAAAGATAAGAAAGAACCAACCCATCACGATTCTTAGGATGACAGATGGTGCTGTTCTGAATGCCTTTCCACATGTAAATAACTTAATTTGGAAATTAATTCTTGTATTGGGATATCTTAGATTTTTGTATTTATATTTTTTCATCATAGATATAAAATGATTCAATGTAATTGTTATCGAAATTTCATTAATCATATTATTGTTAATTAATTAAAGTAATAATTTATTATTTTTAAGAATTTCATTCTAATATTCATAAATTTTACAAGGATAGTATACTCTTCCTGTTTTTTTGAATGAAAAAGAGAGTATTATTTGAAAGATCATGTATAATTGCAGGTAAAATTGCAAATGTTGAAAAACTCACGTATTTTTTACCCAAATATATAAAGACTTACTTGTACTTATTATTTTTGCAATACATAAATTAATAATCATTATATTTAATTAAACTTATTGAAATAATTATTATAGAAAATAGGAAGCACGTGATCAATGGTCAAAATTACCAATTGCTCAGCTTGACAAATTCACTCTGCGTAGCAGATAACACATAGTACAAAATTATTATACTCCTTCCCTTCCCTTCCCTTCCCTTCCCTTCCTTTTCTTTCGTATTTAAATTATAAAATTATTATTAAGAATATTTTTAAATTTAAAATTTATTTTTAATTAATACAATAATAAATATTATAAACTATCTAAAACATATTACTCCTTCTACACCAAAAGATGAACCAGTCTAGAGGTGTAGAGACTAGAGAGAGAACATAATTTCCTCTTCCCATGCATAAATCATATGCGTGCTTACTTTGATTCTAGGAATTATTTAAAACTCACTAACTTCATACATGTACGTATACGTATATGAATTCAAAGAGTATGTTTTATCAACTTCTTTCTCATCTCTTATTCAAAATAGTGACCGTAATCTTTATTCATTTACAATATTTATTTTTAAAAATATAATTAATAAATTATAATTGCCAATTTGAACTCCATATATATATATATATATATATATATATATATATATATAAATGTGCTCCAAAATTTTATTTCAGTTTGGCTTTAAGGTTAAAATGATGTAAATTTTGTTTTAGGAGTATATATAACCACTTAATTAGTATTACTGATTAATATATATTGTGTGATTTCGTTATCTGTTTTTAAGAAATGACTAGTTGATAGCCTGTGCAATGCACGGGTACCAACGTGAACTCGTATCACACAATTTCAAATTAAATAATGAGTTTAGTCAATATTAGAGAAAATAATTAAAGAGAGACATACTTTAAAATTGAACAATAACACCAATTTGAGTATTATTTACCAACAAATTGAGTTTCAAAGTCGATGATAAAAATGTTAGTCCAACTGAAAAATCCCAACGTCTTCTATATGTTAACTTACCAATTCACAACACTAAAAGAACTTGAGCAAAGTGAGTAAATGAAGTTCCCATTACACTGGGAAAAAAATAATGTACAAAAAAAATTCATATACACCCATTACTACTATTTTTGAATAGAGAAAACTACAGCTATAATTACCACATACAATAACTAATAAAAAACACCATTTATTCCCAACAATCTTGTCTGCATTTTTAAAACACACATGTTCGAACAGGCCATCCTCCACAACCTCATTCACATTTCCAACCCCTTGCAAATTATTATTATTTGAGCTCAACATAGATGTCATACTGTTGTCCTCCATGCATCTCCGGTTGTGTCCTGTCACCTATAAAATGAATACCTTAGACTAATTAATAAAAAGCCTATACAATAATTGTTGGTAGAGATTTTGTTTTATGTTTTTGATGCATTTGCTTAATTGATTTGTATGATAATAGTTTGTTTGTTAGGATGTTGCAACATATTCACAATTATGTATATGGTACAAATGACACGTATTTGTATGTTATTTGCAGGGTGTACTACTTGGATTAAGGGGAGAGATGGAAGATGTGCTAACTGATATTCCTCCTCCTTCAAGGTTCTTCTTGGAAGATCTCAACAATTTTGCTCCATCTCCAACTCCTCTTCCATCTCCCTTCATATTGTTCTCTATCTCTAATCCTAAGAAACCACTCTGTCCCTCTCTTCTAATTATTGCGTTGTCCTCTTCATCTCTTCACTTCTTACACCATCTGTCTTCCAAAGTCCTAATTGGAACTTTAGTCCTCCCTGAAATTCCCTTCACAGGTAATTCAGTAGAACAGTCTCTTGTAGACAAATCTTGCAACATTTATACCCTAAATGTTGCTGATAAGCTTCTTTACACTTTTGTGTTTCTTCTCCTTCCATTATTTTTCTAATAAATCCTCCTACACATATACAGTACATTACTTGAAAAATCAAACTTTAACGTAAGCTATACAAAACTAATAAATGGCGTTGGAAACTCCATAATTCCAACAAAATTAACAAAATCCACATGTCAAATAGCCAATAAGTCCAACACAGTCGGCTAAAATAAATTAAGTGAACTCCTTAGTGCAAAAAACAATTCCACATGAAATAACATAAATAAATTAGCATAAAAAAATCAGGCAGCATATTAGGATGGAAAGAATGGATTCTTGGCACATACCTAAAGAAAAATGATTACTTTACAATGTTCTATTTTGTTTCCCAATATACCTTAAGGGTCTAACGTTTCAAACAAACAAAAGGGTGATACAATCAGATTGAACAACTAATACATTCATATGTGAAATAGATAACTTAATTTACGAAGTCCCAAGACAAAGAGATACAATCTTAGCATTAATAATCACTCTCGCAACTGATGTTCAAGCTCGTAAGGTCTAGTTCACAATGTTCAGTTGGCAAAATTCCTTAGTTTCCTGTTTTGTAAAAAGGAGTCATAGACACAATGCATAGTTTGGAAAGTTTAATGAACGCAAAATGTATTCATGACTAAAGCAATCATCTAAACCCCCTTATTTATATTCTTAATGTAAATGTTCGTGATGTTATGCACATGCATAAGGATAAGAGAATGAATAGGTTGAGCCACCCCCATCATTTCTTTATGAATGGGTTAAAGGTATAAGTTAGAATGAAAATTATTTATAAAAAAACATATCTTCTTGAGGAATTGAAAGGAGAAAGAACCCCATATGTGTGACCAACAGCTCACCCAAAAGCCTTCAGCATATGATAAGAGTATCAACTAATAATAAAACTTCTAAGACATTAGATTCTTATTTTTGTTGAACATCATGTATTATATGATAAATAAAATTAGCAAACATAATTAATAAGTAAAACTCAAAAAGTTTTGTTAATTGTTATAACCAAACATCTTAAAG
Organism: Panax quinquefolius; assembly: GCA_020205615.1. NCBI lineage: Eukaryota > Viridiplantae > Streptophyta > Magnoliopsida > Apiales > Araliaceae > Panax > Panax quinquefolius. Next base: position 153,386,288 of record CM035152.1, read on the forward strand.
GTGAAAGATGAACAAATCCTAGAGTTTGAAACTCTTGGATTATTGTAGAAGAACAATATATACCTGATCTGCGCTTGAGGCCCGAGAAATTGAAGCATATAATATTATCGAGCCTAAATCCCTGTCCGACTTCGTATTCATTTGTCCTACAAAAGATGTTTAGGATAAATCAGAGATAAATAATGAGAGATTTGGGATGCATCAAATCTCAGTACTGGAAAAGATCTAGGGAGGGAGTAATTTACCTTAGCGTCCGAGCTCCTTCTCGCAATCGCACTTAAAGGTTGGGAAAGATGGGGATTCAAACCTTTCCAAAAGTTAGCTAGCGAGAGGTAGGTTCTTATTTTCTTCTATAATAATCTTTTATGGGCGTAGTTTATGTTATTTCAACAGCCACAACCACAACAGAGGCCGCACTGGAAAGCATACAGTTTCACAGAAGAATAAATAAAAAAATTTTAAAAAAAAAAAAGAACACAGGAAGTACTGTATTTAAAAATACAACACATACACAGTATACCAAAAGTAACAGTGAGAAGGACGCTCTTATGAGATGGAATGCAGAGCTAAAAATGTCAAAACAAAAGCTAGACTTTTATCCACATTCTCACCCGAAACTACTTTCTACAATTTCGAATTTCTGACTAGCATTTCAGCTTCTTTCTCTACAACTCAATCACAATAAAAAGGGGAATCATGCATGTCAACTGTCAATTAGATGGCAGGAACATACAATAATCCAGCTTCTAAAATGGAATGCAGGGAAAACAGTTCCTATAGGTGTAGCAAAAAACCCAAAATTGGTTTATATGCCAAGAATTTAAATAGATGTACCACGCGAATATCCATAAACAGACCACAAAGTTTAGAATGTTACAAATTTTTCTCCTATGTTTCTCTTTGGTTCGCATATCACTCCATTATATACCTCAATTAAAATAACCAAGAATTCCTAAAACAAATAATTACTCATCACCCAATATTAACTTTTCAATTTGAAAAATTCCCACTTCACAAACACACACATTGTTACATATTTACACTTACACATCACCATTTAGACCCAGAAAGAAAAAAAGTCTCTCCCCCCAATTCACAATCCATAATTTTCTTAAAAAGTGAAATCAATTTAAATTTAAAAGAATCTAGAATTTCTAAACACATGAACATATAAAAACCCAAAACTAACAAATCAAAGAATTAATTAGATTGAAAAGAGAGAGTGATAAAGGGGAAATTACCCGGGTAACATCAATGGGTTGATTGAGTTCACCAGGATTAATATCCTGCAATGAAACTTGGTCCTTGGTGAGCTTAACATAAGACCCCTCCGCCATTTCTTTCAATTGAAATTGTCGCCTGATATATACCACAAAACAAAAAACAGAAAGGGATCGGTCGAAATAACCCTAATTTGTGAAATAAGAACTGACAAAATATGCATGGGGTAAATATGAATGGAAGGACCAACCGAAAAAGGAGAAATGAGAGGAGCAAAAGGAGAAGAATGAAGATGAGAAGGAGAAAAACGATTTGGTTAATTGAGAAGATGGAAGAGTGGGGAAGGGGAAGGGGAAGGGGAAGGGAAAGAAACGGAAAGCGGAAGAAGAAGAAGAAGAAGAAGAAGAAGAGACAGTCGATTTTGTGGATTGATGGATGGAATTGGTTCCAAATTCGCGAGTTATTCAATTGACTGAGTTAATTTTTAATTAATTAAGTATTGACTAAGTGAGTTTTTTAATTTAGAAGATCGCTTTTCTGCCTTTATATATGTATTTCCAAAATCGCGAGTTATTCAATTAACTGAGTTAATTTTTAATTAAATAAATATTGACTCAATGAGTTTTTTAATTTAGAAGATCGCTTTTGCTGCCTTTATATGGATTGATACGGTCTGAATTTTGAAACATAAAGAAAACTCTCATTTGGAAATAACTAATGGACTAGAAAATTATTTGGCTGAATGATTTGCAGCAAATGCGTTCAGCTGCCCGCATGTATTTTGAATGGTTGTGGAGTATTATGTATCTGTTCATAATCTTTTTTCCCATGCTACCTAGCTATATATATATATATATATATATGGGATGGTTCAATGACACTAAGATTTTTACATAATTTTTTAATTTATGGATTTGAACACTTTTAATGTCTAAGATTAAAGCTGATTTTTAATTTATAACTAAATAAAAATATAAACAAAACCTGAAACTTTTCATCTTCATCTTTTTTACGTCTAAAACTTGATTTGGGTATCATCAAACTATCGATAGAGAAGTCAAGATGTATCATCCAACTCTCACCTATCTCTAGTATTAAAATTCAGGAGTTAAAAAATTGTGTAAAAAACTTGGTACCATTGAACCGCCTTCATATATATATATATATATATATATATATATATATATATATATATATATATATATATATATATAAAATGATCCAATAAAATACGTTAGTCAGAGAGAGTGTTTTGACTGGCCGAGAGAGTGTTTTGACTGGCCGCTAGATGGAGTAGCGGCCAACAAAAAAAATTTGGCTTAATTACTGATTATCCTGATTATTCTCGTACATACTACTTATTAATCAGTAATATAAAATAATAAAAAAATATAAAGATAATTATAAGGATAATCAGTAATTATCTTTATACTTATCGTTATACTTATTAACAAATTATCCTTATACATATTACTTATTAATCAATAAAATAAAATAATAAAAAATTATAAGGATAATCAGTAATTATCTTTATACTTATCCTTATACTTATTAACAAAATAAGTATGCGTAAGAATAATTCTTGATTATCGTCTTATGATTTTAATTATAAATAGAAAATAGTTGTGGCGCCCCAAAATTAGGTATACATCACCCATCTTGGGTAATCGAATCGTAGTATGTAATTTAAATACAACTTACTAATATAAGCGTGGTATGCAATCTGACGTAAAGCGTGAGTTTGAATACAAATATTGTCTACTAGATATTATACAAACTCGAAAAGGAGTCCTCATTATAATTATTATCACACTTTATTTCACGAATAGTGAGGGACTACTAATCTTATCCTCGGACCATTACTCGTTTCCCAGGCTAAATCCCGGCTATGTTCTCATTTCACGAAGAGAACGGTGAAAAGAAAGGGTGAGCTCAACTAGCCCAAAGAAAATATTATGACTAAGATAATGCGAATAAATTATCAATATCCTTGACATTGTTAAACCGATAAAATATAATAAACATCAAGTTTAAGCTGCGGTGAACAAGCGATCCATTAAAAGAGTCAGTAGAAAAAAATCTACTATCTTTTATGATTTAAAGGTTTTTCATCATTTATATAGTTGAGACTCGACTTTTAATAAATAATCCACATCATCGAATCACCCCCGCACTACTGCCGAGGATATTCTTTAGTATCACGACCACAATTATTCACGCACTACGGGCGAGAATAGTTGTGTATTCATTAATAATCATGATCATGCCAACAAGCGTCCATCATGCACTACTGACCTTTGAGGACTTTTACCACATCATTTGTAACATTACGGTCGTTACATACCTTTGAATAATCCTCAATCATAATCATACCAAGTCCATCCATGCTCTCTACGAGATACAGATGACTTTAAAAAAATATAAACATGAGGATGATGACAATGATATAAGAATTGATAAAACAAGTTCAAGAATTAAGTTATTCAGAGAACTAATAACATCAAATTGTCGACGTGATCTTTTGCTTTGTAGAGTAAAAATTCAAGAATGATCGGAAGAATATTTCCATGAAAAGATCTTTGGATGAAACGAAATATCAATGATATTCTACTAATTTCATGGAGTATAGAAGTCAAAGTTTTAACCAGTTTGGGTATAATAAAGAATGGAATAACAAAAGAAATCACCATGCATGCGATACTTAGATGTAGGCGAGTTATTCAACGAATAATAATAACGGAACCGGGTCGGTGAAATTCACAAGCGGGATGTTCCAACAGAATAATAAAGATGGAACCGGATCCGTGTAAAACACACAGAGATAGATATTCCAACGAGAATGATAAAGAGCGGAACCGGGTCGGTGTAAAACACATGAGCAGGATGTTCCAACGAGAATAATAAAGAGGCGGAACCAATTAAAATTGTAAAACACACGCAGAGCGAGGATGTTCCAACATAATAATAATAAAGAGCGAAACTGTGTCGGGTGTAAAAACACGCGAACGGGATGTTCAATGAGAATAATAGAAGAATGGAATAAAGAAGAAGATCACCAAGTATAGGGGATTCCAGCGTATACGAGTTATTCCAATGAATAAATAAGAATGGAATAACAAAAGAAGTTCTCTTCGTGAGTACAAAGAATAACACCCCTTACGAATTTACAACAAATAATATTCCTACCTTAGAAGAAATGAATATTGGCAAAGTGAAGTAGCGAGAATACTTTTCTTCTTTCTCTCTATAGTTTCTCTCTAGAGTTTAATTGAATTAAGTGAAAAAAAATGAAGGAATGAGCTTATTTATAGGAAAATAGAATGCGTAGTAATTAATCCATGAACGGTCCAGTTTGATTTACTTTAATCGACGATTGGTCCATATTTAAAGCAAAATCTTTTAAATAAAATATAATATATTCTATTTATATAAAAACATTTTACTATGCAAATACTTATGCAACACTATATGCAAAATACTATGCATAATAAAATATAATATATTTTATTTATAGAATAACTTTAATAAAGTATTACATTTTATATAAAAGATGTTTACATTTTATTACGTTAATAATACGAATAAAACAAAACGTCGTTATCATTATAATAATTCATATTATTAATCGACAATAATGGAATCAAACTGAAATGACTTCTCACATAAGCATCGATAATCAATACTGGTGTACTCTTATGCAACCACACGTATTATTGTACTTTTACTACCGAAAGTAGTTCAACAAAGATCAACGGTAAAACTTCCGCCAGTTATTTCATAAAAATATTTTTGTCGTTTTCTCGATCCGAAATGATAATTACATTAATAGGGGTCCACCAATGATTGAGTAGTTATGCGAATATTCCCCCTTAAACCAGAATATTCCCAGAGCCAATCGAATATAATATAACCACTTGCATACTTTTGCAATTTATAAATATTACCCACAACTATAACATTATATCAAATTATTCCATAATATTCAAAATAATATTTATAGAAAATTCATCTTTATTTATAAAAGTTGGGTCTTCTTACAACCTCCCTTCTTATGAAATTTAAGCCCTCGAAATTAGAGTGCGTTACACGGTATGTCGAAGAGGTAAGGATACCTTGATTTCATTTGATTCTAACTCCCAGTCATTTCCTCAACATCATGGTTCCTCCACAAAACTTTGACTTGAGGTATAACCTTGGAAGCGTAGAATATGTTCCTTCTTATCAAAATTTGAGCAGGAACCTCTTCATACGTCAAATCTTCCGCTATTTCATCCGGTTCTAACTTCAATAATATGGTTCGGGTCTTTCACATATTTACGTAACATGGATTTGTGAAAAACGTTATGAACACGAGACATATTTGGCGATAAGCGAGTCTATAGGCCCACGATCCTACTCGATCGAGGATTAAAATGGTCCGATGAATCGAGGATTAAGTTTTCCTCTCTTTCCAAATCTTGTAACTCCTTTCCATGGAGCGACTCTTAACAACACATAATCTCTATATCGAATTCCACGTCCTTTCGATGAAGATCGGCATAACTCTTTTATCGATTTTGTGAAGTTTTTATCGTTGTCGGATCGTTTGAATCTTTTTAAGTAGTCATACGTACCAAATCCGGTCCCAACAACGTTGCTTCACCCACCTCATCCCAAATCTTGGAGAACGACACTTTCTTCCATACAACGCTTGAATGGAGCCATGCCATACTTGCGATAAGCTGTTGTTATAGGAAAACTCCACCAATGGTAAGAACTTGTCCCAACTCCCCTTGAAATCAAGGACACAGAGTCTTAATAGATCTTGAAGAGTTTGAATAGTCCTCTCCATTGTCCGTCCGTCCGAGGATGATATCTTGAAACTAAATCGTAAAATCTGTGCCCATAGCTTTTTGCAAACTAACCCAAAATCGTGAAGTGAATCTTGGGTCTCGATCGGAAACTATGGATCCGGCATACCATGCGATCTTACAATCTCGTTTATGTACATCTGAGCAAGGCGTTCAAGTGTATAAGTTTCTCGTGTCGGTAAGAAATGAAGCGGACTTGGTCGATCTATCAACAATGACCCAAATCGCATCAATGCCTTGAGAAACCTTAGGAAGGCCGTGCTTGAAATCCATGGTAATGTGCTCCCACTTCCATTCGGAATTTCAAGTGGTTCTGATGGACCTTTTGGTACTTGAAGCTCCGCTTTAACTTCGTTGACAAATTAAACACCTTGAGATAAGCAGTATTATCTCTCTCTTCATATTGCTCCACCAAAATGTATGGCGAATATCATGATACATTTGGTACTCCCAGATGGATTGCAAATGGTGTGTTATGCGCCTCCATCATGATATTATACTTTAAATCGAGGTCGTTAGGAACACAAAATGCGGAGTTGACTCAAGTATTCCTTCTTCATCGATTCTTGCTTCCTACGTAGCACCCTCTTGACTTTCTTCCTCATACGCATCGACTCCGGTGCGTAGCTTGAAAGCGACTTTAACTTTATCGATTAAAGTCGGTTCTACTCGTATATTCGCTATCATCACATGCGTCCACAGAGTCTTTAACTCTATCTTCATCCTTTGCAAGTCACACAAAATGGGCCTTTACGTTGACAATAACGCACTTTCGTACTTGCATATGATCTTCTACTCAATCGTCGGCTACCACGTTAAACTTTTCGGGATGGTATTGGATGGTATGATCATAATCTTTCAATAGTTCAAGCCAACGTCGTTGTCGCGTGTTGAGTTCCTTTTGAGTGAAGAAATATTTGAGGCTTTTATGATCCGTAAAGATTTCCACTTTCTCCCCATCTGAGTAATGCCTCCAAATTTTAAGTGCAAAGACAACGGTACTGACTCTGGATCATGAGTAGGATAATTCCTCTCATATTCTTTGAGTTGTCGCGAGGCATAAACTATAACTTTTCCATGTTGCATGAGAACACATCCCAACCTTTGCTCAAGCATCACTTTGTAGATGACAAATCCCTCAAGAGCAGGATGGTATTGTCGAGCAGTCTTTGAAATAAGTCTCCTCTTGAGTTCTTGAAAACTCTTCTCATATTCTTCGCTCCAACCGAACTTTGTATCTTTTCGAGTCAATTTGAGTCGATGGAGTAGCGATTCGAGAAAATCCTTCCACGAATCTCCGATAATAACCAATTAAACCGAGAAAGCTACGTCTTTGGTCATTTGATTTAGGTTGTTCCCGACTTTGAATAGCTTCAATCTTTCTTTGGGTCAATGATATTCCATGACTTGATACCACGTGCCCAAGGAATGCTACTTCTTCTTGACGAACTCGCATTTCTTCAACTTGGCATAAAGCTTATATTCACGAAGCTTTTGAGTGTCGACCTCAAGTGTTGTTCATGATCTTCACGGCTTTTGGAATAAATAAGGATGTCATCAATAAAGACGACCACAAAGTGATCTAAATATTCCTTGAATACTCGTTCATCATATCCATGAAGCGTGAGGGGCATTAGTCGATCGAAAGGACATGACTAGGAATTCATAATGCCGTCATGGAGTTACGAAAGCCGTCTTTGGAATGTAAGCGGTTTCTAATCTTCAATTGGTGATATCCTAACGAAGATCGATCTTTGAAAAGAATTTGGCTCCTTACAATCTGGTCAAACAGTCATCAATACGTGGCAATGGATACCTATTTTTGATGGTGACATGATTCAACTCCCGATAATCAATACAAAGTCGCATACTCCCATCTTTACTCGAAAGTAATATGCACAAAAGCCAATCTTGTTTGATGATAAAGCATATACTTTGTAACAATCTTATTCATTTATTAATAAAAAGTATTAATTTATTAAAGACTTTTAATTATCTACATGATCTTTGTTTTATAATATGTGATAAACCCATAGTTTTAAGCAATGCTTTTAGAATAATGATGATGATCATTCTAATGAGATCTAAATTCTTAGAAAGCTTAAAACTAAAATAGTTCCCAATCGTTGGATTACTAAATTGGGGATTAGTAAATCCGGATAGATTGGTACATCGTTGCTTTGCTTTCGTTGGATGAGGATGATTGATCTCATGATCATTTGTGTGGAGACAACTAAAAGCAAGTATGTAGGTGCTTATTAGAGAATAAGTTCACTTTGAGCGTTGGCTCATTAAGGAATACCTAATGAAGTTTTACTTGATTTGTCATCGATAGGAATTCTGTAGTGATAGTAATAGATAAGTGATCCTTGGACTTGAGATCATCATAGTATCTTGTGTATGATGAGTTATACTTTGACTTATTCCTTAAGACCCTTAGGGTATATCAAAGGGTATGCTTGGGTATAATAAGTTGTACATGGAGATAATGTATGATCAATAAAAAGAATCTACCACTTCATTAAAAGAAGAGAAATGTCTATGTGATTCGATAAATGACAACCCAAAGTAGTCCTTGGCGATGCGAATGAAATTAGAAAGGAGTTTCTAATTTGCATTATTTGGAGTTGTGCATTTAAGAGTCGAAATACATATAATTAAATAAAATAAGACTTGTGATAATTCCATGTCTTATATTTAATTGGGACATTGTATGGTGGAAGGATTGAATTGTCACAGTAACTATTTACTCAAAGGTTCTTTAATGATTAATGTTGAAAACTATATTATCTCGAAAAGTCGTTGATCATTGGGGAGAACTTATCCCTATTGTAGAATAAATATTATTTAAATAAATTAATTGTTTAATTTATTTATTTAAATAAGATTAGAATTGTTCTAATTGATTTATTCACAACCGGTTTAATATGGAGAACCTAAAGGGTCACACCATAAAAGGAAGAATAATTATTTAAGAAGTTAATGGCATAATCGTAATAATATGTTATGTATATTTAATTTAATCTATGGTGATAGAATAAATTAAATAGCTTAATATTTATTATTTAATATTTTAGAAATATTAAATATAAATTAATAAGAGGAGTCTTATTAATATTATTACAATTATTATTATTTTAATTTCTAAAAGAGTTTAGGAATTAATTTAATATAAGTACTCTCATTTATTCCTAATTGGATTAGGAAGGAAAATTAGTTAAAGGAGTTTAATTAATTATCCCTAATAAGATTAGGGAGCTTAATTAATTAAAAGAATTTAATTAATTAAATAAAACCCAATTCCTTAATTGTTAAGGTGGGTTGCCCACATCTATAAATAAGAGGAGTCTTATTATGGGTGTGGAGTGGTTGACTTTTACATGTACGTAATAATTTCAATTTGTGGGAGAGTACGCCCTTTCTATAGAGATAGAAAACTAGGGTTGAGCCAATACACCATCTTCTTGAATCTTTATTTTTCCTTGGTGGATCACCTCTAGAGGCCAAACACATGGGTGGCTAACGTTGATCAAAGGAAGGAACCAAACAAACCCGTGGATTCAAGGAGATCGCGAGAAGTTAGGAGGTGAACTTCGTACACGAGGAAGCTCGTTTCTACAAGGGTATGATTTCATAATTTCTTATTCTTCGTTTAATTAATAATTGTGCATAAAGGGTGATCCGGGTATATGGTTTGTATTTTTTTTTTTTAAACTCTGATTTTACACGTTTCCGCACTTTTATGCAATTTGATTGCGTTCTTGAATATTACAAACCTAACAGTGGCATCAGAGCCAAACCTTTATGTAAATTATTAATTGTTTATATTTGATATGTATATTGATATGTGTTTAGAACAATTTAATTGGGCATAATTTAGTTGTATAAAATTTATTATAAAAAAAAAAAAAAAGATGTCCGAAATTATTATTTTTCTTCAGAATTCGCGAGGTGGCTCCTGATTTATTTTCTTAAAGGTTATCACGTTAGTTGGTTATCACGGAAATAAAAAAAAAAAAAAAAAAAATAAAAAAATCCTGCAGGAGCTTCATGGTGATGGCGTGGCCTCGTGGGTCATGATTTCAATCATGATTTCATGGTGATAACCCACATGATTTCAAATTTGATTACCGTTGTAATATGGGATTCCTTTTATATAATCCTTGACTTCGCTTTATATATATATATATATGGTATATATATATATATAAATCGTACGGTTTTATTATATATATAATAATAATCTTAATAATTTTATTATTAAAATAAAAAAAAAATTATTTTAATATTAAAATAAAAAGTTTATTTTTATATTAAATAAAAAGTTTTATTTTAATTTTAAAATTAGAATTTCATGCTAACTAATTAGAGTTGGAATTGGATTCCATGAAAACTAATTGGAGTTGAAATTGGATTATATGTTTCCTTAAATAAAGGAGTTTATTTAGATATGAAATAAGATTTCATATTATTCAAAATAAAAGAGTTTATTTGTGAATAGGAAAAGAAAAGCTCAATTTTCTTAAATAAAGGAGTTTATTTAGATATGAAATAAGATTTCATATTATTCAAAATAAAGGAGTTTATTTGTGAATAGGAAAGAAAATCCGTGTTTTCTTTAAATAAAAAGTTTATTTAAGATATGAAATAAGATTTCATATTACCCAAAATAAAGGAGTTTATTTTGACATGGAATTTGATTCCATAATTAATTAAAATAAAGGAGTTTATTTTGATTAAAATAAAATAGTTTATTTTATTCAAAATTAGATAAATTAAAAAAAAAATTTTATTTTGATTTAAATTTGGATTAAAATAAAGGAGTTTATTTTGATTCAATATTAGATTTTATACTAACTAAATTTGCCCATTAAATGATATCAATATATATATTAAATGTTTATTATTCATAAGATGAATGCTATTTATTGATGCATATGAAGATGTGTATGATAATAAATGGGATTGATTATGAATTATTGACGATGTGATTGGATTTTATTTTAGTTGGATGCATGAATGTATGGGTTTTATTAAATGGGGATTCTGCGTGCCTAAATCTTCTCTAATTTTTCTTAATGTAAATTCTATCTCCCTCTATGTACTTCCCTTGATTTATGATCAAGGTTTCTATTTATTTTAAATAGTTTTGTAATAGGAATAGTTAGAATAAATTTTGAAAAATTGGAGATCAAGGAGCAAGGAGACTTTGAAGACCCGTTTTAAATGGAGCCGGTTTTAAAATGTAATAGTTATATTTAAATATTATTTCTTGCACCCTAGGGTTTGACCTTTTGGTTCACTTGGTGGCTTTCTTGAACCAAACTAGAATAAAAGTCCATAATCAATCAAGGTAGAATATAGTATTCTATATATGCATGCTTATACTATATATATATATATATTATGCAAACATGCTTGGCATGTTAATTAATATAATGGCGTATTTTATATATATATATGTAAATGCTGCTTAAACAAGATGAGACAAATTAATAACAAACCCCTCAATTTTTTATATTAAGTCCTAAGCGTTCAAAGATATTTGGAATATCGAGCGTCAAGCCTTCTAGCATGATAAAATTAATAGAGTATTAAATATTTAATATGAGTTTGTTGTGTCACCACAAAGGCAAGTATTAAGTATTTAAGATGTTAATTTATCACATTTGATGCTTATAAAGAAAATTGAACAATATTGTTTTGTTGTGTCACCACAAGGATGATATTTTTCCTTTTTGAATATATGGAGTGCTAAGTCGGACTTAACTTGGATAATTTTGATTCGGATGTGCCACCACTGATCAAAATAATCTAAGAGGCAAAAAAGAAAAGGAGTTGCGTAGTTGATGTAATTGACAAAAGTTGTCTACCTATTTATTTATATATAGTTTGTTGTGTCACCACAAGGCTATATACATTTGAAATGGGATCCTTATTCTCACTAGCAAATCTTTAATTAGATTTTGCCAACTATATAAGTGAGGTAATATAGTTTGAAGAAAATAGTGGGAGATACCAATTTAAAACAAGACCTAATTTATTTTGGTAATTAATAAAAGAATGTATGTTAAAATGTTGTTAATTACAAATTCATTTACGAAATTTTACAATGTCTAAAATTACTATCATTTGCGAAGCATATTAGATGCTAAATTAACGGACATGATTAAATGGATTGGTTAAGGAATTTGAGAATAGTTCTCATAAATTTGAAAAGCTATCTTATGTCCTTAATACGCCTATCCTACGAATGGTTGCGAATGATGCCTCTGAGGAAGAGATTGCTACTTTTAGAAAGTGGCAAGATGATGCCTGATTGGCTCGATGCTCATGCTTGCATCCATGAAATGTAACGAGCTTGACGTCGGCGTAAACTATGGATGCTCCTACTATATTCCCGCACATCAGTAGTTGATGGTGAGGAAAGTAGGGGTGATAGATATCGAGATATCTAAGGAGCTCTTCCGATCTAGAATGGCCAATGGCACTATAAATGCAGACAAAAAAGTCTTAACATAATCAATTTGATTGATCAATTAGGACAACCTGGTTTTATCATGGATGGAGAGTTGAGCCAAGATTTGATCTTGCACTCACTCCGGGACTCCTTTCACAATTGTTGTGAATTTTTCATATAAACAAGCTAGATATCGACTTTCGTTGATTTGCTTAACATGTTGAAAAATGATGAGAGTCAATTTCCAACCAAGAAAGACCATGTCTTCTTGGTAGGGGCCAAAGGATCTTCTAAAAAGAAGAACGATTCAAAAGAAGGTATATAGAAGGCGTAAACAAAGGATAATAAGAACAAAAGCGTCACGGATAGCAAAGGTTTTTGCTTCCACTACAATAAGCACGACCTTTGGAAAGAAACTCTGCGAAGCATCTTGCGAGAGGCTAACTAAAGAAGCTTAGTGAAGTTTCGATTCTGATCGAAGTTTTTGTTCATGATTGAAATAAATTTTTCATTAAGTCGAGGTTCTACTTGGGTATTGGATACCAACTTTGGTTATCATAAATATAGATTTATGAAGGGACCAAGCGAGTAGAAAGCTAAACAAATATAAGTAATCCTATGTGGGAAATGTAGCAAAGGTTGCCATATTAGCCATAGAAACTTATAGTTTAGCAATGCCTACGGAGCAAATCTATTAAGTCGATAAGTTGTTATTGTATTCGATTCTTGTTAAAAATATTATTTCCATTTTATTGTTGGACAATGAAATCTTTGGTATTATAATTAAGAACAATTGTTGTTCTATTTATAATAATAATGTTTTGTATAGGGCTGGAATATCACTTAATAGATTTTGTATACTTGACTTATGTAAAAAATTATTTTGCAAATTGAACAAACTAGTATTAGAAAGGAGATGATCATTCAAAGAGTTGAATGTGTGTATTTCTTTGAAATACAAGTATGAATTATTTGAAAGGTTCAAAGAATTGAAGTGAAACAAATTGACAAAGTATTAAGAATTCTTTGATTAGATCAAGGAATAAATACTTGTGCGATAAGTTTCTAGATCATCTCAAATGATTTTCTCATAATAGACACATCCCGATCTGTAATAATTGATTGATGTATCCGAATGGAAAATTATACCTTGTTGGACATAGTGCGGTCCATAATGATTTTACCGACATTCCAAAGATCCTCTACAGGTCATGTCCTAGAAATAGGCGTGCATATCTACGAAAAGGTAACCTCAAAATCCCATTTGAAGACTCCATAAAAGTTATGGACGGGGAGGATTCCTAATCTTAAGTATGTTAAGATAAGGGGTTGTCAACTTATGTTTCAAAGCTTGCGATTTGTTTCAAAGGATAAGTAAGTTTAGGGACAAAGGTGTTTATCATTAAAGAAGGGGGGCTAGTGGGAGGATAATAGATCTTGAAGAGTTCAAGAACCACAAAACACTATAAGTCGAAATAAGAGGAACACGTAGATAGAACTGTTGTACCTGGCCAATCGTAAATCTGAATAATCAAGAAGATACCTAGGAGGTATGGATTCATCATAGATGATGATGATGAGTACGCATCATAGAAGATGATGATCCGAGTTACATCTGATGAGGTAAGAGTTTTAGTGTGTACAAAAAAGGGTCGATGGGAGGCGTTATGACATTTCTAGTATTATATATTGATATACTACGGATAAGGAATAACATGTCAATGCTACAATCAGTAAAGATAAAGTTGTCTAAACATTCCTCCATGAATGGTTTTGGAAGAGTATCTTAATTGGGGATATAAATCTATATAGATAGATTTAAGAGGATGCTCGACTTAACCTAAGGAACGTATATTCATTTGATGCTAAAGTCGTTTAGCATGGCAAACTCCAAGATGTGTCTCATGTCGATGAGCTATGGGTGTATCTCTTAATAGTCCCCACAGACTCCTGAAAAGAGAGGTCGCATGAGTGACAATCATGTATGCAATGAAATGTACAAGACCTGATGTTGATCAGTCATATTATGGAGAAGTTCACTATGAGTCTGTGAAATACATCTTAAAGTGCTTAACCGGCACTAAGGATGTGATCATATTCATGGTGGGTCTAAATTAAAACTAGAGGGCTTAATGAGACTCAAGTTTTTTAGAGACGGACCAAGACGACGAAAAATCCACTTTAAGGTAAAGCGTTATCTTGAGCAGGTGGTGCGATGAATTGGAAAGGTTCCAAACAATGAAAGAGTTCTTTGGTTTAGTGATAAAGACAAAGTAAATAGCTATAAATGAAGTTTGCAAGTTGATTGTTTGGATTAAAGTTCATTCTGAGAACTAAGAATAGTTCCTAAGTCTCATCTTGGATCTAAACATGTGTTGTGGCACTTTCATTTGATTATTAGAATCATTGAAGATGGGAAATCACTATAGAGATAGTGGACTCTCATGAACAACATTACATATCCATTAACTAAAGCTTATCCAACGGCGGGATAATCGTCACTTAGAAGAAGAGTATAAGATACCATGGCGATTGGCTTTAGTGCAAGTGGGAGATTGAAAGTAATATGCACACAAGCCAATCATGTTTGATGATAAAGCATATACTTTGTAACAATCTTATTCATTTATTAATAAAAAGTATTAATTTATTAAAGACTTTTAATTATCTACATGATCTTTGTTTTATAATATGTGATAAACCCATAGTTTTAAGCAATGCTTTTAGAATAATGATGATGATCATTCTAATGAGATCTAAATTCTTAGAAAGCTTAAAACTAAAATAGTTCCCAATCGTTGGATTACTAAATTGGGGATTAGTAAATCCGGATAGATTGGTACATACGTTGCTTTTTTCATTGGATGAGGATGATTGATCTCATGATCATTTGTGTGGAGACACTAAAAGCAAGTATGTAGGTGCTTATTAGAGAATAAGTTCATTTGAGCGTTGGCTCATTAAGGAATACCTAATGAAGTTTTACTTGATGTCGATAGGAATTCTGTAGTGATAGTAGTCTAGTGATCCTTGGACTTGAGATCATCATAGTATCTTGTGTATGATGAGTTATACTTTGACTTATTCCTTAAGACCCTTAGGGTATATCAAAGGGTATGCTTGGGTATAATAAGTTGTATGCATGGAGATAATGTATGATCGATAAAGAATCTACCACTTCTATTAAAGAAGAGAAATGTCTATGTGATTCGATAAATGACAACCCAGATAGTCCTTGGCGGCGAGAATGAAATTAGAAAGGAGTTTCTAATTTGCATTATTTGAGTTGTGCGTTTAAGAGTCGAAATACATATAATTAAATAAAATAAGACTTGATGATAATTCATGTCTTATATTTAATTGGGACATTGTATGGTGGAAGGATTAAATTATACGGTAACTATTTACTCAAAGGTTCTTTAATGATTAATGTTGAAATCTATATTATCTGGAAAGTCGTTGATGATCTTGGGGAGGCTTATCCTATTGTAGAATAAATATTATTTAAATAAATTAATTGTTTAATTTATTTATTTAAATAAGATTAGAATTGTTCTAATTGATTTATTCACAACCGGTTTAATATGGAGAACCTAAAGGGTCACACCATAAAAGGAAGAATAATTATTTAAGAAGTTAATGGCATAATCGTAATAATATGTTATGTATATTTAATTTAATCTATGGTGATAGAATAAATTAAATAGCTTAATATTATTATTTAATATTTTAGAAATATTAAATATAAATTAATAAGAGAGTCTTATTAATATTATTACAATTATTATTATTTTAATTTCTAAAGAGTTTAGGAATTAATTTAATATAAGTACTCTCATTTATTCCTAATTGGATTAGGAAGAAAAATTAGTTAAAGGAGTTTAATTAATTATCCCTAATAAGATTAGGGAGCTTAATTAATTAAAAGAATTTAATTAATTAAATAAAACCCAATTCCTTAATTGTTAAGGTGGGTTGCTTACATCATAAATAAGAGGAGTCTTATTATGGGTGTGTGTGGTTGTTGACTTTTACACGTACGTAATAATTCCAATTTGTTGGGAGAATGCGCCTTTTTCATAGAGATAGAAAACTAGGGTTGAGTCGATACACCATCTTCTTGAATCTTTATTTTTCCTTGGTGGATCACCTCTGAGGCCAAACACACGGGGTGGCTAACGTTGATCGAAAGGAAGGAACCAAACCCGGGAGTGGATTCAAGGAGATCGCGAGAAGTAGGAGGTGAACTCGTACCTGAGGAAGCTCGTTTCTACAAGGGTATGATTTCATAATTTCTTATTCTTCGTTTAATTAATAATTGTGCATAAAGGGTGATCCGGGTATATGGTTTGTATTTTTTTTTTTAAACTCTGATTTTACATGTTTCCGCACTTTTATGCAATTTGATTGCGTTCTTGAATATTACAAACCTAACACTTTCTTCTTCACGAATAGAACAGGAGCACCCCAAGGAGAAGTACTAGGACGAATAAAGCCAATGTCTAACAATTCCTGCAGTTGGGTCTTTAACTCCTAAAGTTCAATAGAGCCATTCGATATGGGGCTTTGGAAATAGGTTTTGTCTGGGTTCAAGGTCGATACAAAATTCAATTTCACGCTCTGGGGTAGGCCGGGAAGTTCTTGAGAATACGTCGGAAATTTATTAACAATAGAAATATCGTTCAAAAGCGGCGTATTTTTGTTTAAATCATGACATGAGCTAAGAAAGCTTGACATCCGTTTTTCAATAAACGAATAGCTTTATGGCTTGAGATGGCCGTGATTGATTTTAATGGTTTGCTCGTTTGAATTAGCATAATAGGTTGATTAGGAATATGAAAGCTAACAACCTTACAAAACAATCAATTTTTGCATGATAAGTAGTTAACCAATCAATCCTAGAATCACGCGTCAAATCTGAGTATTTTTAATGAAATAAGATCGACGGGTAATGTGAGGTGCCGATTTGAACCAAACAAAACTTATAAGCGAGTGGATGTAATGAAGGTTTCTCCCAACGGAGTTTCCACAGATAAGTCAAAGTCTAATTTCTCCGAGTCAAATTTAATCGATGGCGCCAAGTAGGAGAAATAAAAGAATGGGTAGAACCCGGTATCAAATAAAGTATAGACTTCATTAGAGTTTATGATAAAGCTACCCGTGATGACCTCATTCGGGTTCCTTGCTCTCTGGGGAGTCACAACAAACGCTTTCCTTTACTTTTCTGGGTTTTGACTTTTACGGGATGGCATTTGGTGCCTCCATCCTAGCTAAATTGTCTCTTGATGGCAATAAAATCGAGCTAAGTGACCTTTTCTTCCACAATTATAACATGCTTTGGGCTGGCATGGCGCATTTGGGCCGATGTGTCCCTCTCCTCCGCATTTGAAGCATATGATAGGTGGTCTTTCTCCTTCCTTAACAACGGGTGCGGTCTTGCCGCGTCTTTCCATCATTGTTGAATCTCCTTTTCTTGAAATGTCCATTCTTATAGTTTTGTACGATTACCACCACCGAGTGGTTATCATATCCGCTTGGTTGATTCCTCCACGCTTGTTGTCACCGCTTGATGACTACTCTGGTGGTATTATAATTTTTCTTACGTTTGCTCTCTTTTTAGTTACGTTGACTCGTTATCGCTACTTCCACTAATCGAGCCCTATTTACAACATCTGAATACAAACACACGGTTTATGAGAAATAAGATGTTGGCGTATCTCCGACTTCAAACCTCTTAAAAACATCCGTGCCATTCTCTCTTCATTATCCACCAAGTGGGGCGAAACCGTGATAACTCATAAATTTTGCCTCGTATTGCGACACGGTCGTATTGTTTTGTTCCAACTTGATAAACTCCACCTCCTTCATATGACGAATACTTTCGGAAAGTATTTGTCGTTGAATAACTCTGGAACTTCTCCCAAGATATCTTGATGCAATGAGTTGAGTCGTTTCTGGATTCCCACCATGTCTGCCTCTCCACGCAACACGTAAAAGCGTGAAAGGGAACCTTTTGCTCCTCGGAGCATCCCAAGACATCAAATATCTTGGTAATCGATTTATCCATGCTTCCGCCATAAGTGGTTTTGGCTCTCCCTTAAACTCCGGTGGTCCCAGCTCCTTGAATTATTTAGCGGTGACCACCGAGAGTTTTCTCAGTTTCCACCTACGTTTTGGGCGAGTCGCTCTCTTTCTTTTTGCATAAATTGCATAAAGCCTCTGAACATTTGATCATTCATCATTTGGTCGGTGTTGTTGTTTGCATGAGGATTATCGCCTTCGATGCAAATTATCACGATTATTGATATGTGGTGAATCAACGATCGCTGTGCTCCATTGCTATTCTCAACATTCTCGGATGTCATTTTCGAGATCTTGCCACAAAACAAAAGATTAATTGACATGTAACAATTATCTTTATATTACGACCAACCAATAAAATAGCACATAAACTTAGGTAGGTCATACTAACGAAGGTATTCCCCGTCTCTCCCTCCTAGTACTATTCTCACATCTTAGCCAGGATCATATCCCTAAGCTCGATACCAACCTGTGGCGCCCCCAAAATTAGGTATACATCACCCATCTTGGGTAGTCGGATCGTAGTGCGAAATTAAAATACAACTTACTAATATAAGCTGTTGTATGCTAATATGACGTAAAGCGTGAGTTTGAATACAAATATTGTCTACTAGATATTATCTGAACTCAAAAGGAGTCCTCATTACAATTATTATCACACTTTATTTCACGAGAATAGTGAGGACTACTAATGCTATCCTCTGACCATTACTCAGTTCCCCAGGCTCGTCCCAGCTATGTTCTCATTTCACGAAGAGAACAATGAAAAGAAAAGGTGAGCTCAACTAGCCCAAAGAAGAAATATTATGACTAAGATAATACGAGAATAAATTATTAATATCCTTGACATTGTTAAACGATAAAATATAATAAACATCAAGTTTAAGCTGCGAGAACAAGCAATCCATTAAAAGAGTCAAGTAGAAAATAAAATCTACTATCTTTTATGATTTAAAAGGTTTTCATCATTTGTTATAAATTTGAGACTCGACTTTAATAAATAATCCACATCATCGAATCACCCCACACTTACTGCCGAGGATATTCTTTAGTTTCACGACCACAATTATTCCCGCATTACTGGCGAAGAATAGTTGTGTATTCATTAATAATCATGATCATACCAACAATCGTCCATCAATGCACTACTACCACTTTGAGGACTTTTACCACATCATTTGTAACATTACGGTCATGATTACAAGAATAATCCCTCAGTCATAATCATACCAAGTCCATCCATACTCTACAGACATACAGATGACTTTAAAAAAAATATAAACATGAGGATGATGATAATGATATAAGAATTCAATAAAAAACAAGTTCAAGAATTAAGTTATTCAGAACTAATATCATCCAAACTGTCGACATGATCTTTGCTTTGTAGAGTAAAATTCAAGAATGATCGGAAGAATATTTCCATGAAAAGATCTTTGGATGAAACGCAAATATCAATGATATTCTACTAATTTCATGGAGTATAGAAGTCAAAGTTTTAACCAATTTGGGTATAATAAAGAATGGAATAACAAAAGAAATCACCGTAAATGCGCATACTTGCAGATGATGAGTTATTCCAACAGAATAATAATAACGGAACCAGTCGGTGAAATTCACACCAAGCGGATGTTCAATGAGAATAATAAAGATGGAACCAGGTCCGGTGTAAAACACACGATAGGATATTCCAATGAGAATGATAAAGATTTTAACCAGTCCTGTAAAACACACGACGAGGATGTTCCAATGAGAATAATAAAGATTTTAACCAGTCCTGTGTAAAACACACGCATGTGATGTTCCAAATAATAATAATAAAGATTTTAACCAGTCCTGTAAAACACACAGATGTGATGTTCCAAATGTAATAATAGAAGAATGGAATAAAAAAGAAGAAGATCACCAAGTATAGAGGATTCTCATATACGAGGTTATTCCAATGAATAAATAAGAATGGAATAACAAAAGAAGTTCTCTTCGAGAGTACAAAAGAATAACACCCCTTACGGTACAACAAATAATATTCCCTACCTTAGAAGAAGAGTAAATATTGGCAAAGTGAAGTAGCGTATACTTTTCTTCTTTCTCTATAGTTTTCTCTAGAGTTTAAATTGAATTAAAAGAAAATAATGAAGGAATGAGCTTATTTATAGGAAAATAGAATGCATAAGTAATTAATCCATGAACGGTCCAGTTGATTTACTTTAATCTGATTTCATTCATATTTAAAACAAAATCTTTTAAATAAAATATAATATATTCTATTTATATAAAACATTTTACTATGCAAATACTATGCAACACTACGTGCTCGAAATTGTATGCGTAATAAAATATAATATATTTTATTTATAGAATAACTTTAATAAAGTATTACTGCTTTATATAAAAAGATGTTTACATTTTATTACGTTAATAATCTGAATAAAACAAAAAACGTCATTATCGCTATAATAATTCATATTATTAATCGACAATAATGGAATCAAACCGAGTGAAACTTCTCACATAAGCGTCGATAATCGTCAATACCGTCTTTCTTGTCTATGCAACCACACGTATTATTGTTACTTTTTACTACCGAGTAGTTCAACATGATCAACCCAGTGAAAACTTCCGTCGTTATTTCAATAAAATATTTTTGTCGTTTTCTCAATCCGACAATAATTTACATTTAATAAGGGTCCACTGAATGATTGAGTCGTTGTCTTAATATTCCTCGCTAAACCTAATATTCCCAACCAATCGAATATAATATAACCACTTGCATACTTTGCAAAATTTATAAATATTACCCACAACTATAACATTATATCAAATTATTCCATAATATTCAAAAATAATATTTATAGAAAATTCATCTTTATTTATAAAAGTTTGAGGTCTTACAATAGTGATTGAGTTTATATATTTGAGTAGGAATATAATATAAATTCAATCACTATTTTCTATTTAATTAAAAATTATAAGACGATAATTATTAATTATTCTTATACATACTTATTTTATTAATAAGTATAAGGATAATTACTGATTATACTTATAATTTTTTATTATTTTATTTTACTGATTAATAAGTAGTATGTATGAGGATAATCCGTAATTAAGCCAATTTTTTTTTGTTGGTACGCTAAGACTCGGCCATTAGAGGAGTATATCAACAAACAAAAAAATTTGGTTGGTAATTAGAGAGAGTAGTAGTGGGGCCCTCATCTCAGCCATTCACTCTAATTTTGGACGGTTGGATGAGCGTTCGTTGAAATAGTCCCTCTGGCTAACGTATTCTATGAATCATTTCACATATATATTTATATATATATATATATGTGTGTGTGTGTGCGCGCGCGCGCGCGCGTGTGTTTAAATGGATGACGAAAGTCGTTAGATTATATATAATTGTTGCATGGAGACCTTGTGAACACTGTTACCTCTAGCCGTGTGAGCGTGGTTATCTATATAGTACTTATGTTATCATGAAGTTAATTTTATAATAAGTTGATCAATTGACCAATACAATACTGACAGCAGAAAAAGAGATCATCTTCTGTCTACGTATCGACACTATATTAATTAATTAACTAAAATTAACTTAATGTTAAACACTCCCATTTACTCTAGCCTATCTGATTGTGCCTCGTCATGCATCAGAAATGAGAGAATATACAGTACTATCACATAAATTTATTCGGTGCCTGAAACTCTCTTTATCACGTGCGTACCTCGTGCCTCTCTATACAAGTCAACGAGACACAAACTGTATTTTGTTTTCAGATCGATATAGTGCTTAGTTTGACTTTTATTTTTGGTCAATCAAACTTCCAATTGTACGAATTATAAATTAAAATTAAATTTCTGTCAACCCGCAGACATTACATGCATATGCAAAAGGAGCTAAAAAGGGAGGCCGAAATTTAGCCGACGACACGGACGGAGGCGGGATTGTGGTTAACAACGCTGAGATAGTCAGCCCTTACGGAGGTGGCAACTTCACAACGATTGGAGAAGCAATAGAATTTTCCCCCAATAACTCAAAGGTTGAAGACGGCTATTTTATTATTTATGCTATGGAAGGATATTTATATTAATAATTTTTGTTATAATAATTGTATTAACTATCTAAAATTAAATAAATTCATATAAATTTAAAATTTAATATGTTGTTTGACTTTAAAAACTAAATTATATATTTCTAATTTTGAATCAAAGATAATAGAATTTATGCTGTTGATCATTTTTTTTTCAACCTTTCTATATATATATATATATATATATATATATATATATATTCCTTTGCCATAAAATGAGTCCCTTGTACTCAGACGTACATTTTCTGTTAGCATTACCAATTAAAAAAAATTAAGTGAAACTTGTGCATATCTATGAGAAAGCATAATACACTTGATCAAAAGTAAGATGAGACCATCATTTGGAGAGAGATAATATAACCTAGAAATAGACTGTGTTGGGTTATGATATTTCTTTTTTTTGGGCTGAGTAAGTTGGGCTTACTTATTAAATTAATCTATTGGGCCTTCATTATTTAACCTTGAAAGTCACTGGGCCTAGTCACCATATTACTTCTATTTAATCCTATAAGACCGGGTCGGTTCATTGGATTAACCCATCATATCATTTAATATCTATTACTTTGACTTGTAATGATGAAAAAAGCATGACATTGACTAAGACACCGCCATGCATTAATGTGGATGGAAATATAATGGTGGCAGGCATAAAATGATGACCAAAGGTAGTGAGTAGATCGCTATGAGGCGGTAGCAGGACCCATCGATCACGAAATACGTATCAGTCGGTAGTGGGTACTCAGAACCGTAAAAAGAGTATCACCTATCAACCAAGTCTTCACAAACAGGTACGTTCTCATACATATTCATATTCACATACACACACAACTGAGATTTATTATCTCTCTCAATACACTAGACATTACATCCTCCATTTGTTAACCTTGTGAACACGTATACTGACTCTCACGCCTGAGCTATCCCCCGGCGGTCCGGCCATCAAGCTTGTGGTGTTTATCGTGTTTACCGTCTGCGGATCGATCGTATGCTTTTACGTGATTGGGCGTCGGAGTAGATCTTGGCGTTAACATTGGTATTTAGAAGGAGGGTGAGTTCTAGTGTCACCGAGTATTTTCAATCACGATCGCGTTTGTTTGTTTCGTCGATATTCATGGTGAAGAGTAGAACACCTACACCCGAAGGGCAGCCGATGACTATTAGTGAATCAGCACCGCGAGTGTCTGCCAAAGATCGTTTGGGACCTACAATAAGTGTTCACACCAGCACATCGTCCAAACGTTCACCTGAAGATTCTCGGCCGAAGGCGGTGGGCAAAGCTAAGCGTAAGCTAGTTTTCACGACAGAGAAGGGGTCTGGTCATGGTCGAAAACGAGTAGAAAGCACCTCGCCTAGAACTCGATACCGAGATGACCAAGACGCAAAGGCCTCCCGATTGGCTAAGATGACAGATGAAGCAGATAGAGCTATGGAAGTACTTATGAAGCAGCGACAGGATATAGCTGAGCAGATGGCTCGAATGGCAGAGTTAAGGGACGAAGAGTTCGATTATGTTGATCTGAAGAAGCGAGGGCATCGGAGCGGGAAGGAACCCGCTCATTCAGACGCGAGAGTCTCGGGCCAAACTTCGAGAAAGAAGAAGATCTCAAGCCCTACTCCTCAAAGATCGAAGAGGCATATCACCTGCCGATTCTAAGGAGCGAAATTAAAGCGGACGAAGAGGTCGATCCGAGATCGCACTCTCAGAGTACAAAGAAGGCACTTGTTGTTGCGCATTCTCACCATAAATACCGAGTTCGTAGAGCGAAGTATATCTAGAGGTCATACTCTCCAGAGTCTACCGAGGGTACACCACCCCGTAGATGCTCGTGAATCGAAAAAAGTCCTCTAAAGTTGGAGGTTACATTGTAAGCTGAGTACCTTTCGAGAAGAAGAAGGAGTCGGAAAAAGAAGTATCATCTCAACGGAAGGTGTGGAGTATCTGGTTAAAGAATTAAAGGAACTTCAAAGCGACTTAAGTACAAAAACGAAAGATACTTGGAAGGAAGGCATCCCTTTTTTGCGGAGATTAAAAGAGAAAGCTGACCCCACCAAGAAGTTGCCCCACATTGAAAGTTATGATGGATCGGGGGATCCCTACGACCACAGTCAGGCGTTCGACCGACTGATGGATTATTATGATTTTAGTGATGTTGCTAAGTGTCATACTTTTGTCACAACGCTCAGAAAGGATGCCCGGCAGTGGATGGGGACTTTGCCATCGGATTCAATTTCATCTTGGGCAGACATGTGCAGTAAATTTCATGCTCGCTTCGGGAGCAACAAAAGAAGGGGAAAACCAACTGGTTCGTTAGCTCAGGTTTGACAGTATTCAAATGAGTCTTTAGGCCAATATGTGAAGCGGTTCCGTGAAGCAGTCGGCCAAGTGACAGACCTGAACGATCTACAAGTTGTTGGACTATTTTAGAATGGGTTAGATTTGGTTAAATCAGAGAGGTTGGTAAAGAAGTTAATGTTTCACCACCCGAAGAGTCTCGCTGAAGCCTTCGACAAAGCTGAAGGCTATATCGTGGTGGAGGAAGCCATGAACAGCCTCAAACGTCCTTCTTCAGATCAGCTTAAGGAGACAGATCGGGATAAAACCGATGGGGACAAGAAGAAGAATGAAGGGAATAAAGACCACTATGAAGGCGGGTCGAAGAAATACAACAATTGGAGACAGGGTGGAGGACGTTCGTCCGCTCCCACCCAGAGAGTGAATAGGACGTACACAGCACTCAACACAGACAGGGGTGTTATCTTGGATCAGATCAAGAATCAACCTATCTTCGAGCCACCTCGAGATAACATTAAGCCTGGAAAAGGGAAAAGAGATCGACTACCCACAGTGGATGGCAAATGTGGTGCTGGTCCAGAAACAGAACGATAAATGGCGGGTCTGCATCGACTATACCGATCTAAATAAAGCTTGTCCAAAGGATTTCTACCCGCTGCCCCACATCGACCAACTCATCGATGCCATTTCGGGGTATGCTTTGTTAAGTTTCATGGACGCATTCTCTGGATATCATTAGATTTCCAGGAGTAAAGAGGATATACCGAAGATGGCGTTCATTACGCATCGTTCGGTATATGCCTACAAGAGAATGACCTTTGGCCTCATCAATACCAGGGCCACATACCAGAGGATGATGAACTACGTCTTCAGATACTAGTTGGGAAAGAATATGGAGGTGTACGTGGATGACATGATTGTTAAAAGCATGCTGGTACATAAACATTTGGATGATTTAGAGGAATGCTTTCAGACAATTCGCCATCACAACTTGAGACTAAATCCCACTAAGTGCACCTTCGGTCTAGGGGCTGGCAAGTTTCTGGGTTATCTTGTCAGTCAAAGAGGAATTAAAACCAATCCAGAGAAGATTCAAGCGATCCTCGAGCATGAAGACTCCTCGATCATTTAAAGATGTTCAACGTCATTTGGAAGGATTGCGGTTTTAAGGAGGTTCATGTCCAAGTCGGCGAAAAGATGTTTGCTGCTTTTTGATACGCGTGAAAAGGTCGAAGAATGCAAAGACGTTCCAATGGACTTGG
Organism: Panax quinquefolius; assembly: GCA_020205615.1. Taxonomy (NCBI): domain Eukaryota; kingdom Viridiplantae; phylum Streptophyta; class Magnoliopsida; order Apiales; family Araliaceae; genus Panax; species Panax quinquefolius. The sequence goes on from CM035152.1 coordinate 153,412,543, forward strand.
TGTGAGGATGCCTTCGTGAGCATCAAGTCCTACTTATCTTGGCGCCTTTGTTGGTGAAACCCATTCCCATCGAGCCTCTATATTTGTACTTAGCGGCTAGTTCGTTTAGCGGTGAAGAAGCGATATTGGTGCGTGAAGTTGGGGAATGGTAGCGACCCTGCGGTTTATTACGTAAGCCGTATCCCGGGATCTTTGAAACAAGGTACCCAAACATTGAAAAGTGTGCTTTTGCTTTAATAACCGCTAGTCAAAAGCTTAGGCAATACTTCCGGGGTAGATTGGTAATAATATACACGATCGACCTTTAAAGAAGATTATGGGTAAACCCGAGGTATCGGGGAGATTAAATTGCGTAGACGATGGAGTTGTCCCAATTTTTCATTGAATATCATCCTGAACCGCCATCAAAGGACAAGCCTTGGCGATTTTGTAGTTGAATGCTCGTTTTAAGTCGATGAAGTTGTGGCGGAAGGGTCGAAGGATCCGATGAGTAATTACAGATTCTTGACGAAGCGAGCGTTAAATGAATGACGCTCGATGCAGATGGGTCTTCTACTACGGATGTCGATTGGGCGAGGATTATCCCGACGAGTCCGAAGGATTCAAGTGCTGACGAGCCATCGATTTCGATTCAAAGCGACAAACAACGGTTGAGTATGAAGCGGTACTCATGAGGTTACGACTAGCAAAGAGTCTTGAAGTGCGAGAGAATAGTCATCTTCATGATTCTCGCTTAGTCATTAAGCAATTCTCTAGGGAGTCTGGCTCGAGGCCCAAGAATGATCAAGTATTTGGCGAAATTGAAAAAAACGGCTTGATGTTTCCAATCCTACGAGTTTCGAAATTCGAGCGTAATAACAATTCCATTCTTGATGCACTTCTCCAAATTAGCCACTACGGATGTTAACGTCTTTGATGGGTCGGTTTACTTAGAAATTTTGCAACATCCTAGTGTTCATCATGAATCGGTGATGTGCGTTGACCGAACCAACAGCTGGTTGACTCCATATCTAGAGTATCCGGCAGATGGCGTCTTACCTTCGGATCGGATGCTAGCCAAAAAAATCAAGTATAAGAGTGCTAATTTTGTTACGATTGATGGGGGATGCATTCCGGGCTTTCTCGTCTCCACTACTAAAATGTTTGACTCCATCTGAAGCTGAATATGCTCTCCGAGAAGTACATGAAGGCATCTGTGGTGACCATATGGCTGCTAAGTCATTAGCCTATAAAGTACTTCACCAGGGGTACTACTGGCCTACCATCTTCAAAGAAGCGACTGAGTACGTCAAGAAGTGCGAGAAATGTCAGCTCAACAGTCCGATCCCACATCAGCCACCAGAAGAGCTATACTCGATCCTATCTCCTATACCCTTTCTTTGTCAGGGGTTGATATATTGGGTCCACTACCAAAGCAAAAGGTCAAGTCGGGCTTTGTTATAGTTGCCATCGACTATATGACCAAATGGGTAGAAGCAAAGCCACTTAGGTTAATAACTTGAACAGGAATGCTTGAAATTTTGAAAGAATCGATAGTATTTCGTTTGAATTCCTAAGGTGGTAATATCGGACAATGGACGTCGGTTTGTGGGATCGAAATTTGAAACATTTTGAAAGAATCGGGATCCAAAGATGAAAAGACTTGATAGCTCATCCTCGGTCAAATGGATAAGTTAAAGTGACCAATGTAACGCCGCTAAATGGGATCAAGCGCAGATTGGACGGCTAAGGGCGGATGGCCGAAGAGCTATTTAAGCGTGTTATGGGCTTATCGAACTACTTGAGGACTACAACGGGGATTCACCTTCGGACCGCCTATGGTGCGATGCCTTAGTCCCAGCTTGAAATTGGATCTCCATGTGACGCCCCAAAATTGGGTATACATCACCCATTTTGGGTAGTCGATACATGGTATGTAATTTAAATACAACTTACTAATATAAGCTGCTGTACAATAATGACATAAACCGTGAGTTTGAATACAAATATTGTCTACTAGAGATCATACAAACTCAAAAGGAGTCCTCAATACAATTATTATCACACTATTTCACGAATAGTGAGGACTACTAATGCTATCCTCTCGACCATTACTCCGTTCCCGACTCGTCCCAAATATATTCTCATTTCTGAAGAGAACAAGGTGAAAGAAAGGGTGAGCTCAACTAGCTCAAGAAGAAATATTATGACAAAGATAATGCGAATAAATTATCATTAGCCTTCTGACAATGTTAAACCGAAAAATATAATGAACATCAAGTTTAACTACGGTGAACCAAAGAATCCATTAAAAGAGTCAAGTAGAAAAAAATCTACTATCTTTTATGATTTAAAAGGTTTTTCATCATCTTTGTATATAAATTGAGACTCGAATTTTAATAAATATTCCACATCATCGAATCACCCTCGCACTACTGACCAAGGATATTCTTTAGTATCACGACCACAATTTTTCATGACTACGGGCCAAGAATATTTGTGTATTCATTAATGGTCATGATCATGCCAACAATCTGTCCATCAATGCACTACAGTCCAATCGAGGATTTTACCACATCATTTGTAACATTACGGTTATGATTACACCGAATAGTCTCCTCATAATCCTACCAAGTCCATCTATGCACTACGAGCCACGGATGACTTTCAACATAATATAAACATGAGGATGATGACAATGATATAAGAATTCAATAAAACAAGTTCAAGAATTAATTTATCTAGGAACCAATAACATCCAAACTGTCGACATGATAATTGCTTTATAGAGTAAAATTCAAGAATCTTGAGAAGAATATTTCCATGAAAGGATCTTTGGATGAAAGCGCAAATATCAAGGATATTCCACTAATTTCATGGAGTATAGAAGTCAAAGTTTTAACCAACTGGGTATAATAAAGAATGGAATAACAAAAGAAATCACCATGCATGCAATAGACCGCACAGGCAGGTTATTCCAACAGAATAATAAATAACGGAACCAGGTCCGGCGTAAAACGCATGCACGGGATATCCCAATGAATAATAAAAAGAATGGAACCGGTCCGTACGTAAAACGCATGCACGAGATATTCCAATGAATAATAAAGAATGGAACCAGTCCCGGCATAAAACACATGCGGGCGTGGATGTTCCAATGTAATAATAAAAAGATAACCGTGTCCGGTGTAAAACACACATGTATGTGATGTTCGATAGAATAATAATAAAAAGCGGAAACCAGTCCTGTAAAACACACAGAGCAGGATGTTCCAATGTAATAATAGAAGAATGTCACCAAGTATAGGGTAAACCACGTATACAAAGTTATTCCAATAGAATAATAAGCGATGGAATAACAATAGTTCTCTTCATGAATAAGAAAGAATAACACCCTTACTTTTGGTAGGAGATTGAATCTGCAGATGGTGTAATAACAAAATACTCTTCTTCTTTCTCTTTATTCTCTCTATACTTTCTCTCTATATAAGCTTGAATGAATTAAGTGAAAATAATGAAGCACTAGGCCTCTATTTATAGAAGATTTCTAGCTTAGCACCGCCATGTGAAAAGGCAAGTGGCTCGACGAATTTGGTGATGTGAAACGACAAGTGGTTCGGCGCTTTGTAATGTGAAACGACAAGTGGTTTGGCGTCTGGTAAAGGTAATTACTATTGACGAAGGTAATTACTTATTCACAAAGGTAATTACTATTAACGAATGTAATTACTATTGATGAAGAGACTCTTAGATGATGACATATGGCCCCCATAAAATAATCAAACTTACCACAAACGCCTCATAATGTAACTCTTTATATACATCAAGGATTGAATAAATATTACCACAAATCATTTTATTTTTAATCAACACATATTTAATCTTTCAACAATTATTAATCATTTATAACTTGTCGCCTCAATTATTGATTTAATACTATAATATATTATACGATGATCTTGTGAAAATAATTGAATCAATAATATAAGAGATATGATGCGTGAATTCTTCGTAAAGAATAATTGAGCATAAATGAGTGACTTCTCACGTAAGCATCAATAATCAATATCGTGTCTTCTACTATCAACTCACGCCAGACATTCTACTTTTTACTACCTAAGAGTTCAACGGTTTTAACGGTAACACCTCTGCCGTTATTTTTATAGAAAGATAATTTTGTCGTTTTTCTAACTACGACAATACTTCCATTAATAGGGTCTACTAATGATTGAGTAGTCGTCACGAATATTCCCCGACAAAAAAGAATATTCCCCACCAAACGAATATTTTATAACAACTTGCTTACTTTGCAAAATTTATAAATATTACCCACAACTATAACATTATATCAAATTTATTCCATAATATTCAAAATAATATTTATAAAAATTCATCTTTATTTATAAAAGTTAGGGTCTTACAACCTCCCTTCTTATGAAATTTAGCCCTCGAAATTTAGGGTACGTACCTGGTTTAATCGAAGAGGTAAGGATACCTTGATTTCATTTCAGATTCTAACTCCCAAGTCATTTCCTCAACATCGTGGTTCCTCCACAAAACTTTGACTTGAGGTATAATCTTGGAGCGTAGAATATGTTCCTTCTTATCCAAGATTTGAACAGGAACCTCTTCAAACGTCAAATCTTCCGCTATTTTGTCCGGTTATAACTCAATAATGTGGTTCGGGTCTTTCACATATTTACGTAACATGGATATGTGAAAAACGTTATGAACACGAGACATACTTGGCGGTAAAGCGAGTCTATAGGCCACAGTTCCTACTCGATCGAGGATTAAAAATGGACCGATGAATCGAGGATTGAGTTTTCCTCTCTTTCTAAATCTTGTAACTCCTTTCCATGAGCTCTTATTTATGAGGTTTTTATACGTTGTCGGATCGTTTGAATCTTTTTGTAGTCATATCGTACATCAACTCCCATCCCAACAACGTTGCTTCACCCACCTCATCCCAAAGATCTTGAGAACGACACTTTCTTCCATACAACGCTTGAATGGAGCCATGCCAATACTTGCTTGATAAGCTGTTGTTGTAGGAAAACTCCACCAATGGTAAGAACTTGTCCCAACTTCCCTTGAAATCAAGGACACACGAGTCTTAATAGATCTTCAAGAGTTTGAATAGTCCTCTTCGACCGTCCGTCCGTCTCGAGGATGATATCTTGAGCTAAATCGTGAAATCTGTGCCCATAGCTTTTTGCAAACTAACCCAAAATTGTGAAGTGAATCTTGGGTCTCGATCAAAAACTATGGATACCGCAAGATACCATGCAGCTTTATAATCTCGTTTATGTACATACGAAGCAAAGACGTTCAAGTGTATATGTTTTTCGTGTCGGTAAGAAATGAGCGGACTTGGTTAATCTATCAATAATGACCCAAATCGCATCTATGCCTTGAGAAACCTTAGGAAGGCCGTGAATTGAAATCCATGGTAATGTGCTCCCACTTCCATTCTGGAATTTCAAGTGGTTGCTGATGGACCTTTTGGTATTTGATGCTCCGCTTTTTAACTCGTTGACAAGTTAGACACCTTGAGATAAATAAGCGCTATCTCTCTCTTTCATATTGCTCCACCAAAATGTATGATTTAATATCATGATAAATTTTGGTACTCCTGGGATGGATTGCAAATGGTGTGTTGTGCGCTCCATCATGATATTATACTTTAAATCGTGGTCGTTAGAACACAAAGTCCGAGTTGACTCAAGTATTCCTTCTTCATCGATTCTTGCTTACGGCATAGCACCTTCTTGCACTTTCTTCCTCATCGCATCGGCTCCAGTCAGTAGCTTGAGCGGCTTTAACTTTATAAGTTAAAGTTGGTTCTACTCAGATACTCGCTTATCATCACATGCGTCCTCGAGTCTTTAACTTTATCTCCGTCTTTTGCAAGTCACACAAAATGGGCCTTTCATATTGACAATATCGCACTTCGTACTTGCATATGATCTTCTACTCAATGCGCCGCCTACCACGTTAAACTTTTTCCGGGATGGTATTGGATGGTATGATCATAATCTTTCAACAGTTCAAGCCAACGTCGTTGTCGCATGTTGAGTTCCTTTTGAGTGAAGAAATATTTGAGGCTTTTATGATCCGTAAAGATCTCCACTTTCTCCCCATACAAGTAATGCCTCCAAATTTTAAGTATTAAAGATAACAAATGCCAACTCTAGATCATGAGTAGGATAATTCCTCTCATATTCTTTGAGTTGTCATGAGGCATAAACTATAACGTTTCCATGTTGCATGAGAACACATCCCAACCCTTTGCTCAAACATCATCAGATGACAAATCCTCCGAGCGGATGGTATTGTCAAACAGGTCTTGAAATAAGTCTCCTCTTGAGTTCTTGAAAACTCTTCTCACATTCTTCGCCCAACCAAACTTTGTATCTTTCCGAGTCACCGAAAGTCGATGGAGTAGCGATTCGAGAAAATCCTTCCACGAATCTCCGATAATAACCAAACTAAACCGAAAAGCTACGTTACTTCGGCCATCGATTTAGGTTGTTCCCGACTTTGAATAGCTTCAATCTTTGCTGGGTCAATAGATATTCCATGACTTGATACCACGTGCCCAAGGAATGCTACTTCTTCAAGCCAGAACTCGCATTTCTTCAACTTGGCATAAAGCTTATATTCACGAGCCTCAAGTGTTGTTCATGATCTTCACGGTTTTTGGAATAAATAAGGATGTCATCAATAAAGACGACCACAAAGTGATCCAAATATTCCTTGAATACTTGGTTCATCATATCCATGAAGGTAGCAGGAGCATTAGTCAATCCAAAGGACATGACTAAGAATTCATAATGCCCGTACCGAGTTCTGAAAGCCGTCATTGGATTGTTAGCGGTTCTAATCTTCAATTGGTGATATCCGGAACGAAGATCAATCTTTGAAAAGAATTTGGCTCCTTAATGCGGTAGTCAAACAGCCATCAATACGTGGCAATGGATACCTATTTTGATGGTGACATGATTCAACTCCAGATAATCAATACAAAGTCGCATACTCCCATCTTTCTTCTTCACAAATAGAGCAGGGAGCACCCCAAGAGAAGTACTAGACGAATAAAGCCAATGTCTAACAATTCCTGCGGTTGGGTCTTTAACTCCACGAAGTTTAATAGAGCCATTCGATATGGGGCTTTGGAAATAGGTTTTGTCTACGGGTTCAAGGTCGATACAAAATTCAATTTCACGCCTCGGGGTAGGCGAGGAAGTTCTTGAGGAATACGTCGGAAATTTATTAACAATAGAAATATCGTTCAAAACCGGCGTATTTTTGTTTAAATCATGACATGAGTTAAGAAAGCTTGACATCCATTTTTCAATAAACGAATAGCTTTATGGCTTGAGATGACCGTGATTGATTTTAATGGTTTGGTCGCTTGAATTCGCATAATAGGTTGGTTAGGAATATGAAAGCTAACAACCTTACGAAAACAATCAATTTTTGCATGATAAGTAGTTAACCAATCAATCCCTAGAATCACGTCAAATGCAAGTATTTTTAATGAAATAAGATCGACAGGTAATGTGAGGGTACCGATTTGAACCAAACAAAACTTATAAACAATGGGATGTAATGAAGGTTTCTCCCAACGGAGTTTCCACAGATAAGTCAAAGTCTAATTTCTCCTGAGTCAAATTTAATCGATGAGCGCAAAGTAGGAGAAATAAAAGAATGGGTAGAACCCAGGTATCAAATAAAGTATAGACTTCATTAGAGTTTATGATAAGCTTACCCGTGATGACCTCATTCGGGTTCCTTGCTCTCTCCTGAGGTCACAACAAACGCCTCCCTTGCACTACCGGGTTTTGACTTTTCGGGACTACCTTTGGTGCCTCCATCCTAGCTTAATTTGTCTTTGTGGCGACAAAATTGAGCTAAGTGACCTTATCTTCCACAATTATAACATGTTTTGGATGGCATGGCGCATTTGATCGATGTGTCCTCTCCTCCGCATTTGAAGCATATGATAGGTGGTCTTTCTCCTTCCTTAACAACGGGTCTTTGGTCTTGACGTCTTTCCATCATTGTTGAATCTCCTTTTCTTGAAATGTCCATTCTTATTGTTTTGGCCCCGATTACCACCGAAGTGGTTACCATATCTCGCCTTTGATGATTCCTCCACGCTTGTTGTCACCGCTTGATGACTACTCTCCGGTATTATAATTTTGTCGGCTTCTTTTTAGTTGCGTTGACTCGTTATCGCGCTCCACTAATCGAGCCCTATTTACAACATCCTAATACAAACACAGCTTTATGAGAAATAAGATGTTGACGTATTTCCGGCGTCAAACCTCTTAAAAACATTCGCGCCATTCTCTCTTCATTATCCACCAAGTGGGACGCAAACCGTGATAACTCCGCAAATTTTGATCATTCATCATTTGGTTAATGTTGTTGTTTGCATGAGGATTGTCGCCTTCCTGATGCACATTATCCTGATTATTGATATGTGGTGAATCAACGATCGCCTGTGCTCCATTGCAATTCTCAACATTCTCAGATGTCATTTTCAGATACTGCCACAAAACAAAAGGTTAATTGACATGTAACATATTATCCCTATATTCTGACCGACCAATAAAATAGCACATAAACTTAGGTAGGTCATACTAGCGAAGGTATTCCCCGTCTCTCCCCTCCTAGTAGTATTCTCACATCATAGCCAGGGATCATATCCCTAAGCTTTGATACCAACTGTGACGCCCCCAAAATTAGGTATACATCACCCATATTGGGTAGTCAGATACATGGTACAGAATTTAAATACAACTTACTAATATAACTGTCGTGTACAATACGACATAAACTGTGAGTTTGAATACAAATATTGTCTACTAGAGATCATACAAACTCAAAAGGAGTCCTCATTACAATTATTATCACACTTATTTCACGAATAGTGAGGACTACTAATGCTATCCTCTCGACCATTACTCCGCTTCCCGACTCGTCCCGGCTATATTCTCATTTCACGAAGAGAATGTGAAAGAAAGGGTGAGCTCAACTAGCTCAATAAGAAATATTATGACAAAGATAATGCGTAATAAATTATCATTAGCCTACAACAACGATGTTAAACCGATAAAATATAATGAACATCAAGTTTAACTACAATGAAACCAAAGAATCCATTAAAAGAGTCAAGTAGAAAATAAAATCTACTATCTTTTATGATTTAAAAGGTTTTTCATCATCTTTGTTATAAATTGAGACTCAACTTTAATAAATATTCCACATCATCGAATCACCCCTCGCACTACTGGCTAAGGATATTCTTTAGTATCACGACCACAATTATTCATGCACTACACGGCCAAAAAATATTTGTGTATTCATTAATGGTCATGATCATGCCAACAACTCATCCATCAATGCACTACGGGCCACTTTGAGGATTTTACCACATCATTTGTAACATTACGGTGGCCATGATTACACAAGAATAGTCTCTAATCATAATCATACCAAGTCCATCTATGCACTACATACCACGGATGACTTTCAACATAATATAAACATGAGGATGATGACAATGATATAAGAATTCAATAAAACAAGTTCAAGAATTAATTTATCTAGGAACCAATAACATCCAAACTCGTCAACATGATCTTTGCTTTATAGAGTAAAATTCAAGAATCTTGAGAAGAATATTTCCTGAAAGGATCTTTGGATGAAGCCTTGAAATATCAAGGATATTCCACTAATTTCATGGAGTATAGAAGTCAAAGTTTTAACCAACCGGGTATAATAAAGAATGGAATAACAAAAGAAATCACCATGCATGCGATAGATCGCATTGCAGTGTTTATTCCAATGAATAATAAATAACGGAACCAGTCCCAAGTAAAATGCATGACAGATGTGATATCCCAATGTAATAATAAAGAATGGAACCGGTCCGCGAAAAACGCATGCATGTGATATTCCAACGAGAATAATAAAGAATGGAACCAGTCCTGTAAAACACACAGCATGGATGTTCCAACGAGAATAATAATAAAGATTTTAACCGGTCCGTGTAAAACACACGAGCGTGATGTTCCAATAGAATAATAATAAAGACGCGGAACCAGTCCGGTAAAAAACACAAAACAGGATGTTCCAATGCAGAATAATAGAAGAATGTCACCAAGTATAGGGTAAACCACGTATACTGAGTTATTCCAATGTAATAATAAGCAATGGAATAACAACAGCTTCTCTTCATGAATAAGAAAGAATAACACCCCTTACTTTTGGTAGGAGATTGAATCTGCGGTAGTGTAGTAACAAAATACTCTTCTTCTTTCTCTCTTATTCTCTCTATACTTTCTCTCTATAGCTTGAATGAATTCGTGAAAAATAATGAAGCACTAGGCCTTTATTTATAGAAGATTTCTAGCTTAGCACTTTTGCCATGTGAAAAGGCAAGTGGCTTGACGAATCGTGATGTGAAACGACAAGTGGTTCGACGCTTTTGTAATGTGAAACGACAAGTGGTTCGGCGCTTTTGTAATGTGAAACGACAAGTGGTTCGGCCTTTTGTAATATGAAACGGCAAGTGGTTTGACGTCTGCAGTAAAGGTAATTACTATCGATTTAAGGTAATTACTATTCACAAAGGTAATTACTATTGATTTAATGTAATTACTATTGATGAAGAGACTCTTAGATGATGACATATGGCCCCCCATAAAATAATCAAACTTACCACAAACGTCTCATAATGAACTCTTTATATACATCAAGGATTGAATAAATATTACCACAAATCATTTTATTTTTAATCAACACATATTTAATCTTTCAACAATTATTAATCATTTATAACTTGTCGTCTCAATTATTGATTTAATACTATAATATATTATACGATGATAATCTTGTGAATAATTGAATCAATAATATAAGAGATATGATGCAACAATTCTTCGTAGCAATAATTGAGCATAAATTGAGTGACTTCTCACGTAAGCATCAATAATCAATATCGTGTGTTACTATACTGACTACGCCAGACATTCATGTACTTTACTACTTGGGTAGTTCAACGGCTTTTAACGGTAACACCTCTCCGCCGTTATTTCTATAGAAAGATAATTTTGTCGTTTTCTAATTACGACAATACTTCCATTAATGGGGTCCACTTAATGATTGAGCCGTCGTCATTTAATATTCTCCGACAAAAGAATATTCCCCACCAAACGAATATTTTATAACAACTTGCTTACTTTGCAAAATTTATAAATATTACCCACAACTATAACATTATATCAAATTTATTCCATAATATTCAAAAATAATATTTATAGAAAATTCATCTTTATTTATAAAAGTTGGGGTCTTACATCCAAGTCTTCGGGTTAGTCAATTCAAAGAGATCTACAATGAAGAAGGGCTAAAGGCCAATCTTGATTTGCTTGAAGAAGTCGAGAAATGCACTTTAATCAAATTGGCGACTTTATCGGTGAAGAGTGGCCAAGCATTATAATAAGGGGGGTAAAGTTTCATGATTCAAGTAGAGATTTTGTCCTCGGAGAAGTCGAGCATCTACACCTCGAATCTGGAAAGCCGATGCCAAACCGGGAAGGACCGTATGAAATCACCGTCGTCGGCGGGGACTTATCGGTTGAAGGCATTAGGCGGTCAACAATTAAAAATACTTGGCATTTGGCGAGCTTAGGAAGTACTTTCAAGAAAAGCGATGTCGATTACATCTAAGTCCAGAAATATCCACGTCATCATCAATAAAAGTTCCTTTGTTTTTTTTGGTCTCTCAAACAAATCTTATCTTCGTTGATGATCAGTTCAGTGGTGTAAGGAGGTTCGGGGGGACTCGCTGACCATTCGATGGTAGCCTTAATGGCAGGTGGACCTTATGGGTTTGTCAGGCCCTTCGTGGTAGGCAAACGCCATCCTTAAGACGTTACGGGCCCTCGTGTGGTAGGCAATTGTCGACATTTAGACCTTGTCAGGGCCCTTCGTGGTAAGCAAGTGTCATCCTTAAGACGTTGTCGAGCCCTGCGTGGTAAGCGATCGTCGACATTTAGACATGTTTGTCAGCCCTTCGTGGTAGGCAAGTGTCATCCTTATGACGTTGTCGATCCTGCGTGGTAAGCAATTGTCGACATTTAGACCTTGTCAGGCCCTTCGTGGTAGGCAAAGGCAATTGCGTGGTAGCCAATTGCGTTGTCAAGACCTTCATGGTAGGCAAGCGTTGTCCTTCAGACTTCGTCAGGCCCTTCGTGGTAGGCAAAAGTCATCTTTTGGTTTTGTTAGGCCTTCTGGGGTAAACAAATTCCCGATGAAGCGGATCATCTCACACTTCTAAGAACTAATAAGTATCCCTTTACTTTATTACTTTATTATCTAAATTTTTTCTAAGTGTTGAGTTCGGAATGCCTCATTCCCTAACTTCATCTTATCTGTTAGATGACATGCTTAGTTGTTAATTAACAGTTCGAGTTGAGTCCATGAAAGAGTTTGTGCATTTTTCTAGTTGAATTAATATTGAAGTATTGGCAGAAAGTAAATGCACCGAAGTTATAAGGAATGAAACCACATTTCATTAATATTTAATTTGACTACAAAATTAGAAATTTTTTACACAAATCCTAAAAATTAAAGAAAGTAAAATAGTAGAAATTTTCACAAACATTCTTAAATAAAACTCAAGAGAAACAAGAACATTCACTTCAAGCATCATCCTTGTCATCTGAAGAGTCGAGCAAGGATGGATCCACGTTAGCTGTAATCAGCTTCTCCTTGCCACGACTCCGGCAGAGCTTATAGCTTTCAGAATATATCTTCATGATCTCGCTGTTAATCTCATTCGAGATCCGATACTCTTCACAGATTTGCTTGCGAAGGTCATCGGTCAGAGAAGGCCCAAGGTCCCGAAGAGCCTTAAGTTCTCGAATTTCTTCTTCAAGCTTCTAACGCTTATTCAGATGACGAGTTTCTGCCAGCTCTAGCTTCTAGATCGTCTTGGTCAAGATCTTAGCATCAGCCTTTAATTCTTTGATCTTCTCTATCCTTATTTCGCTCCTCTGAACCCAGTCAACATTCATCTTGATGATCTCCTCATACTGTGCTTTAGTTGACTTCAGTTCTTCATTGGATGCCTTCACATCTCCCTTGGCTTGGGCCAACTCTTTCTGAAGACCTTCCTTTGTATGAAGAACGCTTTCACGTTGAGTCCTTTCCCGAGCCAGAGCAGACTTTAGGATGGCATTCTCCTTCCTCATTGGATGCCTTTACATCTCCCTTGGCTTGGGCCAACTCTTTCTGAAGACCTTCCTTTGTATGAAGAACGCTTTCACGTTGAGTCCTTTCCCCGCCGGCGGACTTTAGGATGGCATTCTCCTTCCTCGGTGCCTCTTCTTCTGATTCACCTCGATAGACTTGGATGCGTACCTTTGAAACAAAGAATCGCCTATGCATGTCCAATATTATTTGACCAGTTTGAGATATATAAGTATGAAGATAAATACAGAAATAAAGGAGAGAATCGTTTACCTTCGCCAGTAGCTCATGCCTTATTATAAGCAAATCCCCTGCTCGAATCTGCTTCCTAATCGATGGTCATCGGTTTCCACGAACAAAGCGTCGAACAGTTGAAAGGAAAGTTGGCATTAAATCGAGGCCACATGGTTAGAGAGGCCATAGCGTCATCTTTGAAATTCGAGTCGGTTTGCCTTGGAGGAGAGGGCATGGATTGATTGAGAACCTGGCGAGGGTCCATATATATATTTTTTGAAGAAGGAGACCGAAACGAGAGTAGGTTCGGGGGGCCAATTGAAGGAGCAGAGGATGAACTCGGATGGCTATCTGATGGATGTTTCCTTTTTCGGGATGAGATGGAGACAGATCCGATCGGTTCATCATCAGGCACTTGAATTTCATTTGGGACTATTGGAGGGATGTCAGCCAAAGACGATGGAACTTAGAGCTCATCGGCAGTCAAAGGGGTTATCTTCGTCCTTATCTTTTTAGCACGAAGAACCTTTGCCCGATCGTGCAAAGGTATGTCAAACAGACTTCTCTTCATTGGGGCAGGTTCGGAAGGTGCAGAGCTAGGGTTCGATGAAGGGGTTGCTTGTGGAATTGCTTCGAGTTGCTTAGGATCACTTTCGATTTGTTTCGGCCGGGTGGATTTGGATTTCTTGGCGGCTCTTTTCTTTGGCGAGGCTCGAGGGATTCTTCGAACAATGGGTTCATCGGTTTGGGGTTCATCATTCTGAAGAGAAACAGTTGGTTGATCGGCGACGGGGGGATTGGCTTGGGAAGATTATTCAGTCGGAGGCTCTTCACTTGTATCCGTAATCTTCCCTGCCAAAAAGTCTTCCAATTCTTTCACTTTCGAAGAAGTTGGCTTGATCAGAGACACTGCAAATAACCATGTATCAGAACCCATATCACTTAAATATCTCAAGAAACTATGTTACCAAGTTGTTCAAACTTACATTTATGGTCGTCTGACCCAGTTTGCTTAGTCGGTCTGAAAACTCCATTCCTTCTGGAGGAATCTTCTTCAAGAAATCATCATCTCCTTTACACGCTCTTGGGGATATCTCCAAAGTCGTGAGAGATCCGATCGTAGATAGTTCAATCTGGAAGAAGAGTTTTGGTCCTGTAACAAAAAACCATTTTTCGTACAACCTCGTTGCTTGAAGGGGTGTCCATCGGGATCTCTTCTCGAATTTGGAGTTAGGTCGAGGAGATCGTTTGCTCAACATTTTGAAACCTCGTTCTCGGGACCTACTGCTTTGAGAAGAGGGTGAAGAAGATGTCGACAGAGGAGGAATCCCTAATTAAATCACGTAAGGCAATGAATGCGAATGTGGATATAAGAATTAGGAACCAATCGGGCAAACCCACTCCCTATGAACCCCTGGAAGGTAACGACGAAGGCATGGAGGGTAGGCGAATCCCTTTTCAAGGAAAGTGGTCGCGTATAATGACCCAACCATCCGGTTGATGGTACATACGTTCTTCGGGAGCGGAGCCCTTATAGCGTACATATCCGTAATCGGCGAGTGCGGAGGATACGTATCTCGATTCCGTGATTTGGAGGGATATTGGCATGAGGAAACTGTTCCCCATCCTTGAAGAAGTTTGGAAGGTGGTGGAGAAGGAATCGAGGCGATTCCTCCCCATGGTTCTTTGTAGATTGGGGTTTTGAACTCGAACCCTCTTGGTTAGGGTTTGGATTGGGGAAAGCGGTCTTGTGGAGTCACGCCAAGTAAGAGGAGAATTTTGGCTAGAGTTCACGGTCACCATTGTTGAAATTTCGTAAAACAGATAAGGAAGTTCTGTGAAAAAGAAGAAAGCTCCAAGGTTCAGAGTTCAAATTGGCAGGTAAAACCGTCAAAATTGGTAAAGCTTATCTTTTATACTGACGGTTGCACGAGTTATGAAGGCGGCACATTAAATGTTAGTAATGATGAGAATTCGAATGGGAAGCGTCCGGATCAATTCTTAGACATTTTATCATATTGGGCTTCTCAGTTGGATTTCCGATTTTTAAACCGTATTGTTCAATTTCAACCTTTATTAGTTGGGCCTTTTACTCGGACATTCGAATGCCATTACTGCCTCATCTTATGGACCAAATTGGGTATGTCTCAATTACTTCCTGTTATGGGCCTTTAGTTAATTCTAATATCATGGACCACTTATAGTTTTCTATTAAACATTCTGTTCAACAAAAAACTAGGGGGCAATGTTGGGTCATGATATTTCCCCTCTTTGGGCCAAGTAAGTTGAAACTTACTTATTAAATTAATCCATTGGGCCTTCATTATTTAACCTTGAAAGTCACCGGGCTAGTAATCACCATATTACTTATTTAATCCTATAAGGCCAAGATTGGGCCTTCATTGGATTAACCCTCATATCATTTAATATCTATTACTTTGACTTGTAATGATGAAAAAACATGACAGTTGACTAAGACACCTGCCATGCATTAATGTGGATGAAAATATAGCCGTACTACCAGATAAACAATGACCAAAGGTAGTGAGTAGATGCAGGCGCAGGCAGACCCATCAAATCACTTGGGGTCAGGTCGGAGGTAGTGAGTGGCACGGTAAATCGGGCAAAGAGAGTATCACCTATCAACCAAGTCTTCACAAATAGGTACGTTCTCATACATATTCATATTCACATACACACACAACTGAGATTTATTATCTCTCTCAATACACTAGACATTACATCATTCATTTGTTAATCTTGTGAACACGTATACTGACTCTCACGCCTGAGTTATCCTCCGGCGGTCCGGCCGTCAAACTTGTGGTGTTTATCGTGTTTACTGTGCAGAATCAGGGCGTTTTACGTGATTGGAACGTCGGAGTAGATCTTGGCGTTAACAGACTGCATGGGTGATAATTCTTAGCTAAAAACTGACACATACATACATATATACATATATATCATTTTAATATTTACCTATCTTGAAATGAGAGCCCAACATATATTAATTAGATGTAATTTTGTTTCATAATTTTTTTGCCGCATGAGGTATCGACTGCTGATATTTTAATTTTTCAGTATGATACTTGTAATGCATAAGGTATATAGTATATACGGCAAACATAAAAATATTAATGTCAACCATCATAAATCATAATATTATACAACTCAAAAGTTAAATGAGTCATTTAGAGACACACAATATAATCGAAATATATATTTAATGCATGCATGCATGGATATTATTAATTCAATTCTTAGCTACAAACTGATACATAACATTCTGATATGATGGTGATGTAGCTGTTTCCGGGGAGCGTTTCGTCGCCATAGACATAACATTCAAGAACACCGCCAGTCCAGAAAAGCAGCAAGCAGTAGCCGTCCGGAACAACACCGACCTATCAACCTTCAACCGCTGCAGTTTCAAAGGCTATCAAGACACTCTCTGCGTCCATTCCCTCCGACAGTTCTACCGCGAATGAGAAATCTACAGCACGGACTGCACCATCCACAACTGCACCATCCAGAAAACAGGAATCTCCATCCACAACTGCACCATCCAGGCTGTCCCGGACTTAGCAATGGACGTAAATGGTACAACGTTAAATTATCTCGGCCGGCCGTGGAAGGAATATTCTACAACAGTTTACATGCAATCGTATATCGGAGATTTGATCAGTCCGATCGGATGGCTGGAATGGAACGGAACAGGACGGTGGGATTGGATACACTGTATTATGGCGAGTATGAAAATCATGGGCCTAGTGCTAATACTAGTAGTATTGTAGTAGAGTCCAATGGCGTGGGTATGGTCCCATCAAGCTTGGAATTTTACTCTTTTACAGGCCGACTATATATATCTTTTGTGATATATATATATATATATATATATGTGAAGATTTTATTTTACTCCTTCCATCAAAAAACGGGCTTATTTTAACTTTTTTAGTCAAATGAATCATCCTTTAATCAAAATTTATACAATTTTTTTATATATAAATATAAGTAAAAGAACTATAACCATAAAAAGTCAAATCTACTGCCACCTCCAGATTTCAAAAGTTAAAAATGTTTAACCCCTTATTTAAACCGAAAGACAATTTTCGGAAGTTAGAAAATTTTCAAAAAAATGGCAACCTTATTTTAAGACCATTTTCGGCAGATTTTCGAAAAAAATGTCAACCCCTTATTTAAACCGAAAGACCTGGACTCCACTAAATAAATAAATTTAATTCTTAATACTAAAATTAATCAATTTAACCAAAAAAAAACTAAACTATTTTTTTTTTAGAAAATGAGGGAGTAGTATTCAAAGTTCCATGAAATAACTTTTTTTAACAGAAAAAATATATATACACGTACACAAATGCGATGGCAATCCTTAATATTGATGGGATGGAGGTCGGTAGGTACAAATATTGTTGTAAATTTGTTCTTTAAATTCTACTTAAATACATAGACTAGGATTTGGTTTTCGCAAAGGTGGGGTACGTACGTACACACACACACACACACACACACACATATATATATATATATATATATATATATAGTTATACGCTAATTTTTTATTTTGAGATGTCCCAATATATAGACTACTTACTATTTATAAAATTTAATTGGTTCATTTTTTTATTTTTATGTCCTTATAATAAATATTCAACCATTACTTTTTTTTTTTTTTTTTGAAGAAACAACATTCAATATCATTATTATTATCATCACATTTAATATTATTATATTCTCAATAAAAGAATTCAACTTTTTAGGTTCAATAAATAAATTTAGAATAACATAAACATTTTATGATTGGTTGAAAATTTATGTAAATTAAAAATTCATCTTTAATTAAAATTCTATTTTAATGATCAAGACACGTTGATCAATTAAATTTAAATTAAGAGTTTCAATGTGATAAATAAGGAATAATTAACTTATTCATTAATTTCATATTAAGAGGTATATGTAAATAAAATTTGTTAAAATTACCACTTAAACCGATTTTCTTAAATTATGTGCCAAAAAAAACCAACCTATAACTATAAAACAGAAAGAGTATTAAATAAGTTTTACAAAATCAAAAATATAGAGTATTAAATAAGTTTTACAAAATCAAAAATATTTTGCCTACTTGTTTCCTTTTTTACCATTCCTTTCTCCACCACCATTAATGACTATTTCTCTGTTTTTAAAAAACAGTTCAAATTCTATTCTTTAATTAGGAGAGAAAATTAAGAGTGTGAAATCAAGTTTAGTGTAAATGTTTACACCTGCCCAAACCAAACCAAACCAAAAATTTCAAAAGAACTTTAAATGTGACACTAAATGTACACTAAAACTTCATGATGAAGTTAAAGGATTGACACAAATTAACACAAGCTTCATTAAAGTAATTAAAGAACACTATTATACATACAGAGGCACTTACGTACGTACAGACCCCAGTTAAGACATACACACTCCTCTTAAGTAGAGAACTAAACCCCTTAATTAACCCTACCTTAACAAACATTCGACTCGGAACACATGCATGCAACAAACTCGAACTACGTAAGGGAAAAAAAAACAGACCATATATAGCTAGACTCTCATACCATGCATGCATGCATGCTGCAAATTAAGGAAATAACAAGCTAGCTAGCTAGCTAGCTAGGTAGGCTAGCTAGCTTAGTTCTTCGCCCTAAACTTGGACTCATCAATTGGGATTCCTTCTTTCTCCGCACGCTCACTGCCGGACTCCTCAGTGGTACTGCTCAGTCCACCCTTGCGTCCCATCTCCTGATATCCTTCTGTTCCCAGCTGCTCCCTCCTTGTCTGCCCTCCCCGGCTCCTCCCTAGAACATACATAAATTAACAATAATTCATTACTTTCAAAAACAAAAACATCATATATATATATAAATAATTAAAATGAGAAAAAAAATCATTCCATTTAACAAAAAATTATAAAATTTCCAAGAATATATTTCTATTTCATATTTATTTTTAAAAAATATTAAATTAAGTTGTAATAAATATATACGCAACACTTTAAAAAAAATGAATCGTTTTTGTTGATATATATATATATATATATATATATATATATAACCTTCAGCAAGGTGTTCTTGGGCTTCAAGGCTTTTGCCTCCGGTGCCACCTGGAACAACAGTCTCCCCTTGCCTTGCCCTTTGATCAAGCTGACTTCTCTCCTGCTTTGACGACATCGTTTTACCTCCCTCCTCAAAATCAATCAATCAATCAACAACAATCAAGTGTGGTTAATGCCTTAATATTTGAATAACTTAATTTGTCTGATTGATGATTTACTAGCATGCAGAACAATGGAGGCAGGAGACTTTATAGAGAGTGAGTGGTGTGGAAGTGGTTAACACGTGGATAGGTGACAAGGATGAGGAGGAAAGCCACGTAACTAAAGTTGGATAAAAACACAGTGAAACGCGTCACTCATTGATGAATACGACACTGACAAACTTGTTCTTCACGTTACACGTACAGTACATTCTTAAAACTTACCACTTGCTCCACTCAATAGTTACCACGTACGACAAGTAAAATTACTGCTCTCTAAGTTGCAACTTACACGTACGTCCAACACTTTAATTATACCCAGTTTAAGTTTAATACACATGAACAGTGTCATACACGAATACACTTTATTAAAATAAATATAATTTTATATACCATAAATATTTTATTAATAATATGTAAAAATTATTAAATTCACAATAAAATATATTATTTTTATAATAAAAGTGTAGTTATAGATCCTATAACTACAATTTTATATTTTACATAATACTTTTGATGTAAAAATAACAAAAAGTATTTTGAATTTAACAATTCACTTTTAATATCACTTTTATATATATATATATATATATATATATATATATATATATATATATTCGATACTTTAAATTTAATTTTTTATGTATTATACAGTACAACACATTAATCTCTTATTTAAATAAATTAGGCAAAATTGTCTGAATAAACTAGATTGATTTTGTCGAATTACCTAATATTGTTCCATTTAGCGGAACTACTTAGAGGGTAGTATACTATTGATATATTTATAACAATTAATATTATATGTTAACGCCAGGATCTTCTCCAACGTTCCAATCACGTAAGACGCTTTGATCCTGCACAGTAAATACGATAAACACTACAAGTTTGACGGCCGGACCGCCGGAGGATAGTTCAGACGTGAGAGTAAGTATACGTATTCACAAGGTTAACAAATGGAGGATGTAATGCCTAGTGTATTGAGAGAGATAATAATACTTAGTGTATATGTGTGCATGAAAACGCGTACTCTTTTCAAGGCTTAGTTGATAGGTTATACTCTCTTTTTGCCATTACGCCACCACCCACTACCTCCGACACGACCCGTGATCGATGGGTCCCGCCTTTGCTATGCGCCTACTCACTACCTTTGGTCATCTTTGTTTATCTTGGTCGGTATAATCCCCCATCCACATTAATGCATGGCGGGTGTCCCATCAACTGTCGTGCTTCTTTCATCATTACAAGTCAAAGTAATAGATATTAAATGATCCAACCAAGTTAATCCAACGAACCAGACCCAGGTCTTATAGAGTTAAATAGAAATAACATGGTGATTAGGCCCAAATGACTTTCAAGGTACAATAATGAAGGTCCAATG
Source organism: Panax quinquefolius (assembly GCA_020205615.1). Taxonomy (NCBI): domain Eukaryota; kingdom Viridiplantae; phylum Streptophyta; class Magnoliopsida; order Apiales; family Araliaceae; genus Panax; species Panax quinquefolius. Next base: position 153,433,703 of record CM035152.1, read on the forward strand.
GATTAATTAAATAAGTAAGCCCAACTTACTCTACCAAAGAGGAGAAATATCACGACCCAACATTGCCCCCTCAGTTTTTTGTTGAATGTAATGTTTAATAGAAAACTATAAGTGGTCCATGATATTAGAATTAACTAAAGGCCCATAACAGAAGTAATTGAGACATACCCAATTTGGTCCATAAGATGAGACAGTAATGGTTTGAATGTCTAGAGTAAAAGGCCCAAATCGATAAAGGGTTGAAATTGAACAATACTGGTTTAAAACCTAAAATCCAACTGAGAGGCCCAATCTGATAAAATGCCTAAGAATTGATCCGGACGCTTCCCATTCGAATTCTCATCATTACTAACATTTAATGTGCTTCCTTCGTAACTCGTGCAACCGTCAGTATAAAATATAAACTTTACCAATCCTGACGGTTTTACCTGCCAATTTGAACTTTGAACCTTTGAGCTTTCTTCTCCTTCCCAGAACTTCCTTTTCTGTTTTACGAAATCTCAACAATGGTGACCGTGAACTCTAACCAAAATTCACCCCTTCGCGTGACTCTTGTTAGCACCGTTTCCCCCAATCCAAACCCTAACCAAGAGGGTTCGAGTTTAAACCCCCAATCTACAAAGAACCACGGGAGAAATCGCCTCGATCCCTTCTCCACCACCTTCCGACTTCTTCAAGGATGGGGAACAGTTTCCTCATGCCAATATCCCCTCCACCGTCACAGAATCTGAGATACGTATCCTTCGAACTCGCTATCAGATTCCGGATATGTATGCTATAAGGGCTCCCGCTCTGAAGAAGTCGTGTATCAAAATGGATGGATGGGTGGGTCGCTATGCCGCCATTACTTTCCTTGAAAAGGGGTTCGCTTTACCCTCCATGCTTTCGTCGTTATCCTCCTAGGGTTCATAGGGTGGGTTTTGCCCATTGGTGCCCAATTCCTATATCCACATCCCGCATTCATCACTTTACATGCGTGAATTAGGGATTCCTCCTCTGTCGACATCTTCTTCACCCTCTTCTTCTTAGTAGGTCCCGAGAACGAGGTTTCAAAATGTTGAAAGCAAACAGTCTCCTCGACCCAACACCGATTTAAGAGAGACCCACGATGGATACCCTTCAAGCAACAATGGTTGGCACGAAAAATGGTTTTTTGTTACGGACCAAATCTCTTCTCTTCCAGATTGGACTATCTCCGATCGATCTCTGCCGACTTTGGAGATATCCCCAGAAGAGCGTGTGAAGGAGATGACGATTTTTGAAGAAGATTCCTCCAAAGGAATGGAGTTTTGCACTTCCGACCAAGCAAGCTTCAAGGCTATATGACCACAAATGTAAGTTTCAAAAACTTTGTAACATAATTTTTGAGATATCTAAGTGATACGAGTTACGATACATGGTTTTTTCTGGTGTCTCCGATCAAACCAACTTCTTCGAAGTAAAAGAACTGGAAGACTTTTTGGCGGGGAAGAATACTTGGATGCGAGTGAAGAGCATCCGATCAAGAATCTTCCCGAATGATCCCTCACACCGATCCACCAACTATTTCTCTTCAAAATGATGAACCCCAGACCGATGAACCCAACGTGCAGAAGAATCCCTCGAGACCCACTTAGAAGGAAAAGAGCCGCCAAGAAATCCAAATCCACCCAAATTTAAACAAATCCTCGAAAGTGATCCTAAGCAACTCCCGGCAATTCCACAAGCGGCCCGCAGATCCAACCCTGATCCTGCACCTTCCGAATCTATCTCGATGAAGAGAAGTCTCGCTGACATACCTTTGCAGACGACGGACAAAGGTTCTCCGTATGAAGAAGATAAGGACGAAGATAACCCCCCTGACTGTCGAAGAGCTCCGAGTTCCATCGTCTTTGGCTAATATTCCCCCAATAGTCCCAACTGAAATTCAGGTGCCCGATGATGAACTGGTCGGATTTGTCTCCATCTCATCCCGAAAAAGAAAACATCCATCGAGATAGCCTTTACGGTGTTCATCCTCTCGCTCCTTCACCGGCCCCGAACCTACTCCTGTTTTGGTCTCCTTCTCCGTAAAATATATATGGGACCCTCGCCATTCGCAATCAAACCATGCCTCTCCTCCAAGACAATCGACTTGAATTTCAAAGATGACGCTATGGCCTCTCCAACCATGTGGCCTCGATTTAATGCCAACTTTCCTTTCAACTGTTTGGCGCCTTCGTCTGCGTGAAACCGATGACCATCGATTCGGAACAGATTCGAACGGGATTTGCTTATGAGGTATGAGCTACTCCGGCGAAGGTAAACGGTTCTCTCCTTTATTTCAGTATTTATCTTCATACTTATACATCCAAAATCGATCAAATAATAATCTATCGACATACGATAGGCGAATGTTGTGTTCGGGCGTCTGCGTCCGAAGTCCATCGAGGCTGAATCCGAAGAAGAGGCACTGAGGAAGGAGAATATCATCCTGAAGTCTGCTTTGGCTCGAGAGAGGACTCAATGTGAAAGCGTCCTTCATACAAATGAAGGACTCCAGAAAGAGTTGGCCCATGCCAAGGGAGATGTAGAGGCATCCAATGAAGAACTAAAGTCAACTAAAGCACAGTATGAGGAGATCGTCAAGATGAATGTTGACTTGGTTCAGAGGAGCGAAATAAGGATGGAGAAGATCAAAGAATTAAAGGCTGATGCTAAGATCTTGACCAAGACGATCCAAAAACTAGAGCTGGCAGAAACTCGTCATCTGAATAAGCGCCAAAAGCTTGAAGAAGAAATCCGAGAACTCAAGGCTCTTCGGGACCTTGGGCCTCCTCTATCTGATGACCTTCGCAAACAGATCTGTGAAGAGTATCAGAACTCAGATGAGATCAATGGAGAGATCATGAAGATATACTCTGAAAGCTATGAGCTTTGTCGGAGTCGTGGCAAGGAGAAGCTGATTGCAGCTAACGTGGATCCATCATTGCTCGACCCTTCAGATGACGAGGATGGTGCCTGAAGCGAATGCTCTTGTTTTTCCTTGGTTTTATTAAAGAATATTTGTGAAGATTTCTGTTATTTTTCTTTCTTTAATTCATAAGATTTGTAAAAAATTTCTAATATTGTAATCAAATCAAATATTAATGAAAGGTGATCTTCTCTCCTATGACTTCGGTGCATTTACTTTCTGCCAATACTTCAATATTAATTCAACTGGAAATATGTACAAGCTCTTTCATGGACTCAACCCAAACTGTTAATTAACAACCAAGCATGTCATATAATTGATAAGATGAAGTCAAAGAATGAGGCATTCCGAACTCGATACTTAAAAAAAATTAGGTAATAAAGTAAAGAGATACTTATTTAGTTACCAAGTGTGTGAGATGATTCGCTTCATCGGGAATTTGTTTGCCCCAAAAGGCCTAACAAAACTAAAAGATGACATTCGCCACCACGAAGGGCCCTCGACGAAGTCTAAAGAACGACGATTGTCACCACCACGGGGGCTCGACAAGGTCTGAAGGACAATGCTTGCCTACCACGGAGGGCCTGACAAGGTCTAAGTGTCGACAATTGCCTACCACGCAGGGCCTGATAACGTCTTAAGGATGACACTTGCCTACCACGAAGGGCCTGACAAGGTCTAAGTGTCGATAATTGCCTACCACGCAGGGGCTCGACATAACGTCTTAAGGATGACACTTGCCTTACCACGAAGGGCTGACGACAAGGTCTAAGTGTCGATAATTGCCTACCACGCAGGGCCTGACAACGTCTTAAGGATGGCGTTTGCCTACCACGAAGGGCCTGACAAACCCATGAGGCCCACCTACCATTAAGGCTACCATCAAATGGTCAGCGAGTCCTCCCGAACCTCCTTACACCACTGAACTGATCAGCAACGGAGACAAAATTTGTTTGAGAGAAAAAAAGAACTTTTATTGATGATGACGTAAATATTTACAGACTTTCGATGTACTGACATCGTTTTTACTGAAAGTACTTCCTAAGCCTGCCAGCGTGCCAAGTATTTTTAATTGCTGACCCGTCTAATGTCTTCAACCGATAAGTCCCCGGCTTTGGCACTTCAGTGATTTTATACGGTCCTTCCCAGTTTGGCATCATCTTTCCCAGATTCTGAGGTGTAGATGCTTCAACTTTTCTGAGGACAAAATCTCCTACTTCGAATCTGCGAAACTTTACCCCCTTGTTATAATGCTTGGCCACTCTTCGCTGATAGACTGCCAATTTGATTAAGGCTGTTTCTCTGACTTCCTCAAGCAAATCAAGATTGGCCTTCAGCCCTTCCTCATTGTAGATCTCTTTGAATTGACTAACTCGAAGACTTGGAGATTCAATTTCAACTGGGACTAAGGCATCAGTACCATAGGCCAATCTGAAAGGTGAATCCCGCATTGTAGTCCTCAGAGTAGTTCAATAAGCCCATAACACACTAAGTAACTCTTCTGGCCATATGCCCTTAGCTTCGTCCAATCTGCGCTTGATCCCATTCAAGCAGTTACTCACTGGTCACTTCAACTTGTCCGTTTGACTGAGGATGAGCTACTGAAGTCTTTCTGTGCTGGATCCCTAGTTCTTTTAAAAATGTTTCAAATTTCGATCCCACAAACTGACGTCCATTGTCCGATATTACCACCTTAAGAATTCCAAAACGGAATACTACTGATTCTTTCAAAAATTTCAAGCATTCCTGTTCCGTTATTAACCTAAGTGGCTTTGCTTCTATCCATTTGGTCATATAGCCAATGGCAACTATAACAAAACTGACTTGACCTTTTCTTTCTAGAATGGACCCAAAGATATCAACCCCCTGACGTGAAGGGTATAGGAGATAAGATCGAGTATAGCTCTTCCGGTGGTCGATGTGGTATGGGATCGCTGAGTTGGCACTTCTCGCACTTCTTGACGATTCAATGGCTTCCTTGAAGATGGTAGGCCAAGAGTACCCTCGACGAAGTACTTTATAGGCTAATGACTTAGCGACCATATGGTCGCCACAGATGCCTTCATGTACTTCTGGAGAGCATATTCAAACAGGATGGAGTCAAACATTTCAAGAGTGGAGATGAGAAAGCCCTTCTAACAAATCCCCATCAATCGTAACAAAATTAGCACTCTTGTACTTGATTTTCTTGGCTAGCATCCGATCCAGAAGGTAAGACGCCATCTGCCGATACTCTGTATGGAGTCAACCAAAGATTGGTTCTTGGTTGGTCAACGCACATCACCGCTTTATGATGAACACTAGGATGTTGCAAAATTTCTAAGTAAACCACCCATCAAAGACGTTAACATCCGTAGTGGCTAATTTGGAGAGTGCATCAAGAATGGAATTGTTATTACGCCGACCCTCCAAACTCGTAGGATTGGAAATCTTTGAGTCGTTTTTTCAATTACGCCAAATACTTGATCATTCTTGGGCCTCGAGCTTCATACTCCCGAGAGAGTTGTTTAACGACTAACCGAGAATCATCAAGATGACTATTCTCTCGTACTTCAAGACTCTTTCTTAGTCAGAACCTCGCGAGTACCGCCTCATACTCAAACTTCATTGTTCGTCGCTTTGAATCGAAATCGATGGCTGTTGCACCTTGAATCCTCTCCGGACTCGTCGAATAATCCTCGCTCCATCGACGTCCGTGGTAGAAGACCCATCTGCATACAAATATCACGAACTCTTCCTCATTGAAGAACTGTAATGCTGCTCGTCAGATCCTTCACCGCCACAACTTCATCGACTTCGAAAAACGAGCATTCAACTACAAAATTAGCCAAGGCTTGCCCCTTTGATGGCGGTTCGGGGATGATATTCAATGAAAAATTGGGATAACTCCATCGTCCATGCAACTAATCTCCCCGATACCTCAGGTTTGCCCATAATCTTCTTCAAAGGTCGATCTGTATACTATTACCAATCTACCTCGGAAGTATTGCCTAAGCTTTCAACTAGCAGTTATTAAAGCAAAAGCAAACTTTTCGATGTTTGGGTATCTTGTTTCAGCATCCCGAAGGACATGGCTTAAATAATAAACCGGGTGCTACTTACCCCCAACTTCATGCACCAAAACTGTGACGCCACCAAAATTAGGTATACATCACACATCTTGGGTAGTCAGATACATGGTACGTAATTTAAATACAACTTACTAATATAAGCTGTAAGTATAATATACGACATAAACCGTGAGTTTGAATACAAATATTGTTTACTAGATATTATACAAACTCAAAAGGAGTCCTCATTACAATTATTATCACACTATTTCACGAGAATAGTGAGGACTACTAATGCTATCCTCTCGGACCATTACTCCGCTCAATCGACTTTCGTCCCAAATATGTTCTCATTTCAAGAGAATAAAACAGGTGAAAGAAAGGGTGAGCTCAACTAGCCCAAAGAAGAAATATTATGACTAAGATAATGCGTAATAAATTATCAATAGCCTTCAACAAAGTGTTAAACCGATAAAATATAATAAACATCAAGTTTAATGCAATTTAACAAGCAATCTATTAAAAGAGTCAAGTAGAAAATAAAATCTACTATCTTTTATGATTTAAAAGGTTTTTCATCATCATTATAAATGAGACTCGACTTTAATAAATAATCCACATCATCGAATCACCCCCGCCTACTACGGCAAGGATATTCTTTAAGTATCACGACCACAATTATTCATGCACTACTGGGCGAAGAATAGTTGTGTATTCATTAATGGTCATGATCATGCCAACAATCGTCCATCAATGCACTACTACCCATCGAGGATTTTTATCACATCATTTGTAACATTACTCCATGATTACACCGGTCAATAGTCTCTGTCATAATCATACCAAGTCCATCTATGCACTACGGGCCTTTGATGACTTTCAACATAATATAAACATGAGGATGATGACAATGATATAAGAATTCAATAAAACAAGTTCAAGAATTATTTTATCCGGAATTATTAACGTCCAAATTATCAACATGATCATTGTTTTGTAGAGTAAAATTCAAGAATGATCGGAAGAATATTTCCATGAAAAGATCTTTGGATGAAACGCAAATATCAAGGATATTCCACTAATTTCATGGAGTATAGAAGTCAAAGTTTTAACCAACTGGGTATAATAAAGAATGGAATAACAAAAGAAATCACCACGCATGCGATAGGCCGCGCAGTGCAGTGTTATTCCAACAGAATAATAAATAACGGAATCAGTCCAAATAGAAACGCACAAAACAGGATGTTCCAATGTAATAATAATAAAGACGGAACCAGTCCTGTAAAAACACAGACGTGATGTTCCAACAGTAATAATAATAAAGATTTTAACCGAGTCCTATTGTAAAACACACGCACGGGATGTTCCAAATGTAATAATAGAAGAATGTCACCAAGTATAGGGTAAACCACAGATATAAAGTTATTCCAATGAATAATAAGCAATGGAATAACAACAGCTTCTCTTCATGAATAAGAAAGAATAACACCCTTTACTTTTGGTAGGAGATTGAATACTCGCAGAGGTGTAGTCACAAAATACTCTTCTTCTTTCTCTCTTATTCTCTCTATACTTTCTCTCTCTAAAGCTTGAATGAATTTGTGAAAAATAATGAAGCACTAGGCCTCTATTTATAGAAGATTTCTAGCTTAAAGACCTACCATGTGAAAAGGCAAGTGGCTTAACGACTGGTGATATAAAAAGAAAAGTGGTTCGACGCTCGTAATGTGAAACGACAAGTGGTTCGGCCACCAATAATGTGAAAAACGACAAGTGGTTCGGCGCTTAGTAATGTGAAACGGCAAGTGGTTTGACGTCTGGTAAAGGTAATTACTATTGACGAAGGTAATTACTATTCACAAGGGTAATTACTATCGACGAAGGTAATTACTTATTGACGAAGGTAAATACTATCGACGAAGGTAAATACTATCGACGGTAATTACTATTCACAAAGGTAATTACTATCGACGAAGAGACTCTTAGATGATGACATATAGCCCCCCCATAAAATAATCAAACTTACCTCAAACGCCTCATAATGCACTCTTTATATACATTAAGGATTGAATAAATATTACCACAAATCATTTTATTTTTAATCAACACATTTTTAATCTTTCAACAATTATTAATCATTTATAACTTGTCGCCTCAATTAATAATATAACATATTATACGTATGATAATCGTGACAATAATTGAATCAATAAAATAAGAGATATGATGCGTGAATTATCGTAGTAATAATTGAAAGCGTAAATTGAGTGACTTCTCACGTAAGCATCAATAATCAATACCGTGCTACTACGCAACCACGCCATTCATCGCATTTTTTACCACCGGTAGTTCAATGGGTTTAACGGTAACACCTCCTCCGTTATTTTTATAAAATATTTTTGTCGTTTTCTCAATCCGACAATAATTACATTGTGGGGTCCACCAATGATTGAGCCGTTATACCGAATATTCCTAACAAAAAGAATATTCCCCACCAAATGAATATTTTATAACAACTTGCATACTTTGCAAAATTTATAAATATTACCCACAACTATAACATTATATCAAATTTATTCCATAATATTCAAAAATAATATTTATAGAAAATTCATCTTTATTTATAATAGTAATTTGGGTCTTACAACCTCCCCTTCTTATGAAATTTCGTCCTCGAAATTAGGTACGATGACGGTATGTCGAAGAGGTAAGGATACCTTGATTTCATTTCATATTCTAACTCCCAAGTCATTTCTCAACATCGTGGTTCGTCCACAAAACTTTGACTTGAGGTATAACCTTGAGCGTAGAATATGTTCCTTCCTATCCAAAATTTGAACAGAACCTCTTCATACGCCAAATCTTCCGCTATTTCGTCCGGCTCTAACTCAATAATATGGTTCGGGTCTTTCACATATTTACGTAACATAGATATGTGAAAAACGTTATGAACACGAGACATATTTGGCGGTAGAAAGCGAGTCTATAGGCCACGCCCTACTCGATCGAGGATTAAAATGGACCGATGAATCGAGGATTAAGTTTTCCTCTCTTTCCAAATCTTGTAACTCCTTTCCATGGAGCAACTCTTAACAACACATGATCTCCTATATCGAATTCCACGTCCTTTCGATGAAGATCAAGATAACTCTTTGTCGATTTTGTGAGGTTTTTATACGTTGTCGGATCGTTTGAATCTTTTCCGTAGTCATACGTACCAACTCCGGTCCCAACAACGCTGCTTTCACCCACCTCATCCCAAAGATATCTTGAAATCGACACTTTCTTCCATACAACGCTCGAATGGAGCCATGCCAATACTTGCTTGATAACTGTTGTTGTAGGAAAACTCCACCAATGGTAAGAACTTGTCCCAACTCCCTCAAATCAAGGACACGATTGTGACGCCCCAAAATAGGTATACACAACACCCATTCCGAGTCGCCAAATACATGGTACAAAAAAGCAAACTACAACTTCAATAATACAAATGTCGTGTGAAATACGACAATATATATATAATGAGTTTAAATAAAATATTGTCTTCTAGACAATATCCACATGCAAATAAATCCCCATCATAATTATTGATTCATTATTTTACAAAAATGGTGAGGACTACTAAACAACTCTCTCTAGAACCTTCATTCCATACCCCGACTAAGACTTTCGCTACATTCTCGCCTCCCGAGAAGAAAAATGGAACAACAAGGAAAAGGGTGAGCTCAACTAGCCCAAAGAAGAATATTATGACTAAGATAATATACAACAAATTATCGTTAGTCTTCAACAGGAAAAAATCGATAGAATACAATAGACAACAAGTTTCGGATCAATATTCGCAATGAAATAATAATTCATGAAGAGTTACGTAGAGAATGAAAACTACTATAATCTATGAATTTAATACCCATCATCAATATTTTATCCTCAGAACATCAATCAATATACATCTGAATCAAATATTCATCTTTGCACTACAGCCAAAGATATTCATCATTAGTCATGTTCATTTAAACACTGCTCATCTTTGCACTACAGCCAAAGATATTAATCAATCGGTCATGTTCATCTCAACACTGCTCATCTTTGCACTACAGCCAAAGATATTCTTCAGAAATCATTCATCTTTGCACTACGTGCCAAAGATATTCAATAATATCATCATTTAAGACCGAGGATGATGAAAAATATTTTTAAAGAAACGAATCCAAAGGAAACAAAATGACAAGGATTAAGGATTAAGGATTCGTACTTGGTTTTATCCACGTCCAAAAATACCTCAAAAATAATCATAGTGGTGTAAAATTCAAGAATGATCAAAACATGGATACAATCGAGTTAGTATCCGCAATAGATATTTTGGACAAAAAGAAGAAATTTTATTTTTCTATGAATAATGTCAGATATCGTGAATAATAGTCAGATATCGTGAATAAGGTCAGATATCGTGAATAATTATCGATACGTGAATAGTAACTCTGACACCAAAAGATAGAAATTCCACAAAAACATCTTCACGCTTCATGAATAATACTCGTGAATAAGAACTCGTGAATAAGAACTCATTAATAGAACTCGTGAATAATAACTCATGAATAAGAACCCATGAATAAGTAACCCCGACATGAAAAAGTTCCAAATTTGATAAAACTTCGATCAACATTTCAAAGATAATGATATTGAAGAAATAATATCATTACGAAAAAATAATATCCCTTACCTCGAAAGATCAAGATTTCTAAATTTGAAACACCTGATATAAAGCATGACTTGACTTGCACCGTAGATATAGCAATACTCAAAGTATACTCAAAATACTCACAAGAATACGCCGATAATATAGAGAGAGAAACTTCAGCTTACGTGTGATTTTCAATTCTAACCCAAGACCCTATTTATAGAAATTGCTTATAACACCAAAGCAGAAAATTTAATATAATATTAATATATTTAATAAATTCTCTACGCCCATCTAGACAATCTGATCTCAGCCATCAAGCACATGTTAAAGATGGCCAACAACATTTGAAAAACGTTTTTCTTAAAAACATAATTAAAACTTCCAAAATTAATTATTTTGAGCTTCGAACTTCAATAATTCATAATAAATAGCCCTTTCATTAGAAAATTCGAATCTCGCAAGTTTATATAGGAAATTCAATTCTCTACAACTTTGCAGAAGAAAGTTTTTCCAAATTCCAATCAGAAATTGACCAAATCCACAAACGGGCAATTTTACAAAGCTATAATCAAATTTCAAATAATAAATGGGGTCCACCGACATGTTTAACATGTTTTAAACATTTATTGCAACAAAATACTCTTCCTCCTCAGATACTCATATATCCCACATTCGTTGTAAAAATATCACCGTTAATATATTATTAAAATAATATATTTAAATGAATTATTTTATCGTAAAAAGATAAAATATTAATTTTTAACAATTGTCATTTTAAAAATTTTCTCCATCTATATCCACATAAAATCAATATTTTCCTCATCATATAAATCAATAATTAATTATTCACAAATAATATTACGTAATCACAATATTGACAACCAGTGCGCCTCCTGTGAAGAGGGGGGGCTTCCAATAAGAATTTCTTCTTCATGGCGCCGCAATTAGGTGACCAAACCTCTCCTTAGATGTAACTTTCTAGACATTGCCAATAATGTTATCTAATAATATTATTCAGATAATATGAATTATTGCTTCGATAATGAAAGATACCGTAGTAATGACAATTATCAAAACAACAAAGAATATAAAATATCAACGCAGCAATTATTAACTCAATAAAATAATCGAATAAAGAATTATCGTAACCATTATTGAGTAGTGCCTTCACGTAAGAATCAATAATTGGTGCAATACTGCAGTAATCCGCTTTCAACAACGCAGATTAGTGTGTTTTAACCACCGGGTATTTTAACAAGATAATTGAGAATAACTACGTTTGTTATTTAAAAAAACAACTTATATTTGTCGCTTTTCTTCATCCAATCACTTTCCGTTATGGGGCCCACACATGGTCAAGGCTAAATCAGCATTTAATATTCCCGACCGCATTTAATATTCCACGACACCAAACGAATATTCCCTAACAACAATGAATATTTTATAACCACTTGCTTATTTTGAAATATTTGCATATTTAACCCTTAACTATCCACATTAATCAAATCAACCCTTACTATTTCAAAATAATAAATAAAGGAAATTCCTTTTATTTAAAAAAAAAAATTCGGGTCTTACAACCTCCCTCCTTATGAAATTTCGTCCTCGAAATTGACGTGACGATACTGTGTTTTGAAAAGGTGAGGATACCTCGCTTTCATTTCCGCTTCCAATTCCTGTGTCATTTCCTCTATAGCATGATTCCTCCACAAAATTTTAACTTGTGGTATAACCTTTCATACAGATAGGACATGCTCCTTCCTATCCAACATCTTGACAGTACCTCCTCATACGTTAAGTCTTCTATTATCTCGTCTGTTCTAACTCAATAACGTGGTTCGGTCTTTCACATATTTACGAAAGTATGATATGTGAAACACATTATGAACACGAGAGACATACTTTGAGGTAACGCAAGTCTATAGGCTACATTTCCTACTTCCACAAGAATTTGAAATGGACCGATAAATCGTGGATTGAGCTTTCCTCTCTTCCCAAATCTTGTAACTCCCTTCCATGGAGCAACTCGCAACAATACATGATCCCCTACATTAAATTCCACGCCCTTTCGATGAAGATCCGCATAACTCTTTTGTCGATCTTGTGCCGCTTTGTATACGCTGTCGAATCATTTGGATCTTTTCAGTAGTCATATCGTATTAACTCGGGTCCCAACAATGTTGTTTCACCCACCTCATCCCAACATATCGAGAACGACATTTTGTCCATATAATGCTTCAATGGAACCATGCCTATATTTGTTTAATAACTATTGTTGTATGAGAATTCCACCAATGGCAAGTACTTATCCCAACTTCCTTTGAAATCTAGGACACGTAGTTTTAATATATCTTCAAGAGTTTGAGTAGTCCTTTCTCGATTGCCCATCCGCTTTGAGGATGGTATGCCAAACCTAATCAGTAAATTCGTGCCCATAGCTTTCTACAAACTAACCCAAAATCATGAAGTGAATCTTGGGTCACGATCTAAAACTATGGATACTGGCATGCCATGCAACCTCACAATCTCATTCACGTACATACGAGAAAGACGTTCAAGGGAATAAGTCTCTCGTATTGGTAAGAAATGAGTAGACTTGGTTAATCTATCAACAATAACCCACATCGCATCTATGCCTTGAGAAACCTTGGGAAGATTAGTGATGAAATTCAGGGTAATGTGTTCCCACTTCCATTTCAAAATCTCAAGTGGTTGCAATGGACCCTTTGGCACTTGATGCTCTACCTTTACATGTTGGCAAGTTAAACACATCGAGATAAACTTTGCAATCTCTCTCTTCATATTGTTCCACCAAAATATATGTTGAAGATCATAATACATTTTGGTACTCCCAGGATGGATTGCAAACAATGTGTTGTGTGCCTCCATCATAATCTTGTACTTCAAATCAGAGTCGTTAGGAACACAAAGTCTAGAGTGGACTCGAAGTATTCCTTCTTCATCAATTCTCGCTTCCGGAATAGCTCCTTCTTGTACTTTCTTCTTCATACGCATCGCCTCAAGATTGGGTGGCTTGAAGCAACCTTAACTTTTTATTAAAGTTGGCTACGCGATACTTGACATCATCGCACTTTTCCTTCCGCATATAATCTTCTACTTATCGCGTCGCCTACCACGCTCGCTTTTCGGGATGGCATGATCGTAACATGTCTTTGAAATGAGTCTCCTCTCGAGTTCTTCGAAGCTCTTCCCACATTCCTCGCTCCATTCGAATTTTGTATCTCTACGAAGTCAATTAAGTTAATGGAATAGCGATTCGAGAATATCCTTCAACGAATCTCCGATAATAACCAACTAAGCTTTGAAAGCTACGCCTTTCGATAATCGACTTAGGTTGCTCTCAATCGTGACTCATATCCCAATCTTGGATAAAGACGTCACAAATGACACCTATCGCTTTACTATCGCATCGAATATGACGTCCCTACAGAGAGTCTCGCTTTGGTGAATTCCACAAAGGAAGTCACAAAATAAAGGCTCGGTACCAAATTCTATAGTTGAATTTTTAACTCCGAAGTTCAATAGAGCCATTCGATATGAGATTTTAGAAATGAGTTTTGTCTGGGTTCAAAGTCGATACAAAATTTAATATCGAGCTTTAGGGAGTAACCCAAGAAATTCTTCAGAAATACGTCGGAAAAAATCAATAACAACAGAATATTATTCAAATCGACGTGTCTTTATTCAAATCCATAACACGGACTAAGAAAACTTGACATCCGTAATAAACGAATGACTTCATGGCTTGATATAAAATGTTTGACTACAATGGTTTGATTGCTTGAATTCTAATAACAAAGTTGCTTAGAATATGAAAACTAACAACCTTACAAAAGCAATCAATTTGGCATGATGAGTAGTTAACCTTAAAATCACATCAAAAGGAAATATCTCTATAGAGAAATAAGGTTAACGGTGTAATGTGATAGTGCCAACTTGAATCAAGCAAGATTTTTAAACAACGGATGTAATGAAAGTTTCTCCTAATGGAGTCTCCACAGATAGGTCAAAGTTTAATTTCTCCGTAGTCAAGTTCAAACGCTGAGCGCAAGTAAGTAGAGAGAGATAAAAGAATGGGTAGAACCAATATCTAGTAAGGTATATACTTCGCAAGAATTTATAATTAACTAACCTGCTAACTTCGTTCGGGTTCCTCGCATTTTGACCACCACAACAAACGCTTCTTCCGGAATCGTTGACTTTGACTTTTCCGGGATGATCTTTTGAGTCACCGTCCCCACCCGAACTAGGTTTCACCATCGCATAATCTCGGCGATATGTCCTTCCTTTCCACAATTATAGCATACCTTGAACTGTCTGTGGGCGATTGAATGATATGTCCCTTTTTCCGCATTTGTAACATACGACCCAAGTGGTCGCTTCTCCTCCCTTAAAACTAGTTGCTACTTGCGGCACGCGTCTTCACATGGTCGTTGTTGAATCTCCTCTTTTAAAATCTCCTCCCACTCGCTTCTTCTATTTTCATGGCCACGATTACCACCGTAGTGGTTACCGCCTTTCTCAGTATTCTTCTTTCTCCGCATTTGGTTATCGTTATTCGATGATCGCTATCTTCTAGATGATCCTCGGTTATGGTCCCTCGGTTGAACGTATTTCGTTATCTCGCTTCTAACAACCGAGCCTCGCTGACAACATCTCGAATAGAGAAAAAATATTATGAGAAATGAGATATCGACGTATGTCGGTTTCAAACCTCTCTCGTAAACATCCGCGTCATACGCTCCTCATTCTCCACCAAATGAGGTGCAAACTCGATAACTCCGCGAACTTCGCCTCGTCTTTGGGACACCGCCATGTTATTCTCGCTTCTAGTCTAATAAACTCCACTTCCTTCATATGACGAATACTTTCGTGGAAGTACTTGTCATTGAACTGCTTCAAACGCGTCTCCCACGACATCTTTGAAAAGTACCGGATGGAGTACGCTTCACGATTCCCACCAAGAATCTGCCGCCACGGAACATAAAGGTGGCGAATGGAACTTTCTGTTCTTCCATGCATCCCAAGACATCGAATATCTTGGTAATTTGTTTTGACCCACGCCTCCGCCTTTAATCGGATCCGGCTTTCCCCGAGTGCTCGTGGTCCCAACTCTTTGAATCGCTTGGCTTGTGACCACCCGTGAATTGCTATCATTTCCTCCTCAGATTTTGAACACGAGTCTCCTCGTGCGATTTTGTATGAACTCGCAAAAGCTTCTAAACATCCCTCGCTCATCATCTCGCTCAAAGGTGTTGTTCACGGGAGGAACATTGCCACTGTTGCACGCTCTCCTCGTTGGTAAAGATGAGCATCTCCACGGTCTCATTTACTCCATCATTAATATTCTCGGTCGACATTCTCAAATCATCATTATAAAATAAGGGTTAATTAAGGAAATCAATATATCACATAATATCCCTATATACTTGACTAACTAACAAATAAGCTTAGTAGGACACACTAGCGAAGGATTTACTCGCCTCTCCCTCCTAGTTTTATTCCCCGATCTCCGCCAGAGATCATATCCCTAAGCTCGATACCAACTGTGACGCCCCAAAATAGGTATACACAACACCCATTCTCGAGTCGCCAAATACATAGTACAAAAAAGCAAACTACAACTTAATAATACAAATGTCGTGTGAAATACGACAATATATATCGTGAGTTTAAATAAAATATTATCTTCTAGACAATATCCACATGCAAATAAATCCCCATCATAATTATTGATTCATTATTTTACAAAATGGTGAGGACTACTAAACAACTCTCTCTAGAACCTTCATTCCATACCCCGACTAAGACTTCGCTACATTCTCGCCTCCCGAGAAGAAAAATGGAACAACAAGGAAAAGGGTGAGCTCAACTAGCCCAAGAAAGAATATTATGACTAAGATAATATACAACAAATTATCGTTAGTCTTCAACAGGAAAAAATCTGATAGAATACAATAGACAACAAGTTTCGGATCAATATTCGCAATGAAATAATAATTCTTAGAAGAGTTACGTAGAGAATGAAAACTACTATAATCTATGAATTTAATACCATCATCAATATTTTATCCTCAGTAACATCAATCAATATACATCCGAATCAAATATTCATCTTTTGCACTACTGTGCCAAAGATATTCATCATCACTAATCATGTTCATTTAAACACTGCTCATCTTTGCACTACAGCCAAAGATATTAATCAATCGGTCATGTTCATCTCAACACTGCTCATCTTTGCACTACAAAGCCAAAGATATTCTTCAGAATCATTCATCTTTGCACTACAGGCCAAAGATATTCAATAATATCATCATTTAAGACCGAGGATGATGAAAAATATTTTAAAAGAAACGAATCCAAAGTGAAACAAAATGACAAGGATTAAGGATTAAGGATTCGTACTTGGTTTTATCCACGTCCAAAAATACCTCAAAAATAATCATAGTGGTGTAAAATTCAAGAATGATCAAAACATGATCTACAATCGAGTTAGTATCCGAATAGATATTTTGGACAAAAGAAGAAATTTTATTTTTCTATTGAATAGTAGCCGATATCGTGAATAGTCAGAGTATCGTAAATAATGTCGTATACGTGAATAAGAACTCAGACACCAAAAGATAGAAATTCCACAAAAACATCTTCACGCTTACATGAATAGTACTCGTGAATAAGAATCTCGTGAATAAGAACTCGCTTAATAAGAACTCGTGAATAAGAACTCATGAATAAGAACCCATGAATAAGAACTCCCACATGAAAAAGTTCCAAATTTGATAAAACTTCAGATCAACATTTCAAAGATAATGATATTGAAGAAATAATATCATTACGAAAAAAATAATATCCCTTACCTCGAAAGATCAAGATTTCTAAATTTAAACACCTGATATAAAGCATGACTTGACTTGCAACCTATATAGCAATACTCAAAGTATACTCAAAATACTCACAAGAATACGCCGATAATATAGAGAGAAAAAACTTCGATTTACGGTGTGATTTTCAATTCTAACCTAAGCACCCTATTTATAGAAATTGCTTATAACACCAAAAGCGTAAAATTTAATATAATATTAATATATTTAATAAATTCTCTACGCCCATCTAGACAATCTGATCTCAGCCATCAAGCACATGTTAAAGATGGCCAACAACATTTGAAAAACGTTTTCTTAAAAAACATAATTAAAACTTCCAAAATTAATTATTTTGAGCTTCGAACTTCAATAATTCATAATAAATAGCCCTTTCATTAGAAAATTCGAATCTCGCAAGTTTATATAGGAAATTCAATTCTCTACAACTTTGCGTAAGAAAGTTTTTCCAAATTCCAATCGAAAATTGACCGAATCCACAAACGGGCAATTTTACAGTGCTATAATCAAATTTCATCGATAAATGGGGTCCACCGACATGTTTAACATGTTTTAAACATTTATTGCAACAAAAATACTCTTCCTCCTCGATACTCATATATCCCACATTCGTTGTAAAAATATCACCGTTAATATATTATTAAAATAATATATTTAAATGAATTATTTTATCGTAAAAAAAGATAAAATATTAATTTTAACAATTGTCATTTTAAAAATTTCTCCATCTATATCCACATAAAATCAATATTTTCCTCATCATATAAATCAATAATTAATTATTCACAAATAATATTACGTAATCACAATATTGACAACCAGCGCCCTGTGAAGAGAGGGGCTTTCCAATAAGAATTTCTTCTTACTTGGCGCAAGCAATTAGGTGACCAAACCTCTCCTTAGATGTAACTTTCTAGACATTGCCAATAATGTTATCTAATAATATTATTCAGATAATATAAATTATTGCTTCGATAATGAAAGATACCGTGTAATGACAATTATCAAAACAACAAAGAATATAAAATATCAACGCAAAGAATTATTAACTCAATAAAATATTTGAATAAGAATTATCAGTAACCATTATTGAGTAGTGCCTTCTCACGTAAGAATCAATAATTGGTGCAATACTGGTAATGCAACTGCTTCAACAACGCGTATTAGTGTGTTTTAACCACCGGGTATTTTAACAAGATAATTGTAATAACTACGCCTGCTTATTTAAAAACAACTTATATTTGTCGCTTTCTTCATCCAATCACTTTCCGTTATGGGGCCCACACATGGTCAAGGCTACGTGCATTTAATATTCCCGACTGCATTTAATATTCCACGACCAAACGAATATTCCCCAACAACAATGAATATTTTATAACCACTTGCTTATTTTGAAATATTTGCATATTTAACCCTTAACTATCCACATTAATCAAATCAACCCTTACTATTTCAAAATAATAAATAAAGGAAATTCTTTTTATTTAAAAAAAAAATTCGGGGTCTTACACACGAGTCTTAATAGATCTTCAAGAGTTTGAATAGTCCTCCGATACGTCCATCCCCCACGAGGATGATATCTTAGAGCTAAATCGTAAGTCTGTGCCCATAGCTTTTTGCAAACTAACCCAAAATCGTGAAGTGAATCTTGGGTCTCGATCGTAAACTATGGATACCGGCATACCATGCGCCTCTTACAATCTCGTTTATGTACATCTGAGCAAGACGTTCAAGTGTATAAGTTTCTCGTGTCGGTAAGAAATGAGCGACTTGGTCAATCTATCAACAATGACCCAAATCGCATCAATGCCTTGAGAAACCTTAGGAAGACCGTGAACGAAATCCATGGTAATGTGCTCCCACTTCCATTCTCGAATTTCAAGTGGTTCTGATGGACCTTTTGGTACTTGATGCTCCGCTTTAACTCGTTGACAAGTTAGACACCTTGAGATAAATAAATATATCTCTCTCTTCATATTGCTCCACCAAAATGTATAGCGAATATCATGATACATTTTGGTACTCCCGTGATGGATTGCAAATGGTGTGTTGATGCGCCTCCATCATGATATTATACTTTAAATCATGGTCGTTAGGAACACAAAAAGTGCGGAGTTGACTTCAAGTATTCCTTCTTCATCGATTCTTGCTTCCCAAGATAGCACCTTCTTGCACTTTCTTCCTCATACGCATCGACTCGAGTCTGCGTAGCTTGGCGACTTTAACTTTATCGATTAAAGTCGGTTCTACTCGTATACTCGCTATCATCACATGCATCCCTAGAGTCTTTAACTCTATCTCCATCCTTTGCAAGTCACACAAAATGGGCCTTTGTGTTGACAATAACGCACTCAGATTTGCATACGATCTTCTCGCTTTCAATCGCGTCGGCTACCACGTTAAGCTTTTCCGAATGGTATTGGATGGTATGATCATAATCTTTCAATGATTCAAGCCAACGTCGTTGTCGCATGTTGAGTTCCTTTTGAGTGAAGAAATATTTGAGGCTTTTATGATCCGTAAAGATCTCCACTTTCTCCCCATACAAGTAATGCCTCCAAATTTTAAGTGCAAAGACAACAGCTGCCAACTCTAGATCATGAGTAGGATAATTCCTCTCATATTCTTTAAGTTATCGCAAGGCATAGGCTATAACTTTTCCATGTTGCATGAGAACACATCCCAACTGTGACGCCCCCAAAATAGGTATACATCACCTATTCTGAGTTGTCAATACATGGTACAGAAACAACTACAACTTTATTATTACAACAAAGAAAAAGCGTGAGTTTGAATACAAATATTATATTCTAGACAATATCTATACTCAAATAAATCCTCATCACATTTATTGATACATTATTTTACAAAAATGGTGAGGACTACTAAACAATTCTTTCTAAAACCTTCATTCCATACCCCAGGCTAAATACTTCGCTTATATTCTTCGCCTCCAGAGAAGAAAAATGGAACAAAAAGGAAAAGGGTGAGCTCAACTAGCCTAGTAAAGAATATTATGACTATGATAATATACAACAAATTATCGTTAGTCTTCAACGAGGAAAAATCTAATAGAATACTGATAGACAACAAATTTTAAATCAATATTCGCAATGAAAATAATAATTCATTAGAAAAGTTAAGTAGAGAATGCAAACTACTATCTTCTATGCATGAATTTAAAAGTTCATCGTCTCATCTTTTATCCTCGTAACATCAATCAATATATACATCCGAATCAAATATTCATCTTTGCACCTCTGGGCCAAAGATATTCATCGATTAGTCATGTTCATCTAAACACTTGTTCATCTTTGCACTTTTCTGACCAAAAGATATTCTTCGTCAATCATTCATCTTTGCACTTCTGAGGCCAAATATATTCAATAATATCATCATTTAAGACCGAGGATGATGAAAAATATTTTTAAAGAAACGAATCCAGTGAAACAAAATGACAAGAATTAAGGATTAAGGATTCATACTTTGTTTTATCCATGTTCAAAAATACCTCAAAAATGATCATAGTGGTGTAAAATTCAAGAATGATCAAAACATGGATACAATCAAAGCTAGTATCCAGAATAGATATTTTGGACAAAAAGAAGAAATTTCATTTTTTCGGTGAATAGTCCGTGATATCGTGAATAGTAACTCAGACACCAAAAGATAGAAATTTCCCAAAAAAACATCTTCACGCTTACGAATAAACTTCTGAATGAATAGTAACTCGTGAATAATAACTCATGAATAGTAACTCGTGAATAGTAACTCATGAATAGTAACTCATGAATAGTAACCCCACATGAAAAAGTTCCAAATTTGATAAAAAGTTCCAACCAATATTTCAAAGATAATGATATTGAAGAAATAAAATCATTTGAGAAGAAATTAACATCCTTACCTCGAAAGATTAAGTCTTCTAAATTGGAATACCGTATATAGTCTTTGAAGGAACTTGCACCATCTAACAATACTCAAAGTATACTCAAAATACTCACAAGAATAACGCTCGATAATATAGAGAGAAAACTTGATTTACGGTGTGATTTTCAATTCTAACATAATCACCCTATTTATAGGAAAATGCTTAGAACACCAAAAGCGAAAAAATTTAATATAATATTAATATATATATTAAGATTTCTATGCCCACCTTCCTAGATTTGATCTCAGCTCATTATGCACATGTTGTAGCCCACAAAACAAACAAAAAACGTTTTTATTATTTAAAATATTTTAAACTTCCAAAATCAATTATTTGAACTTGAACTTCAATAATTCATAATAAATATCCTTCTATCAGAAAATTCGAATCTCGCGAGTTTTTATAGGAAATTCAATTCTCTACAACTTTGCAGAAGAAAGTTTTTCCAAATTCCAAACAGAAATTGACCAAATCCACAAACGGGCGATTTTACACGACTATAATCAAATTTCGATCGATAAATGGGGTCCAATTTGACGTGTTTAACATGTTTTAAACATTTATTGCAACAAAAATATCTCTTCCTCCTCGTATACTCATATATCCCACATTCGTTGTAAAAATATCACCATTATTATATCATTAAAATATAATAATATATTTAAAAGAATTATTTTATCGGAAAAAGATAAAATTTTAATTTTCAACAATTGTCACATTTAAAATTTTTCTCCATCTATATCCACATAAAATCAATATTTTCCTCATCATATGAATAAATAATTAATTATTCACAAATACTATTACAAAATCACAATATTGATGACCGTGCAGCTTCCTGGAAGAGGGGCTTTCGATAAGAATTTCTTCTTCTTGGCGCATGAATTAGGTGACCAAACCTCTCCTTAGACGAGAACTTTCTAGACATTGCCAATAATGTTATCTAATAATATTATTCAGGATAATATGAATTATTGCTTTGATAATGAAAAATACTTGTGTAATGATGATTATTGAAACAATGACAATATAAAATATCAACGCAACAATTATTAACTCAATAAAATACTTTGAGCGATAATTCACGTAACCATTATTGAGTAGTGCCTTCTTACGTAAGAATCAACAATTGGTGCAATACTGGTGTCTTTCTTGTGTTTTAACCATCGAATTTTTAACAAGATTAATAGTGAATAACTACTTCTGTAGATTATTTTAAACCACTTATATTTGTCGTTTTCTTCATCCAATCGCTTTTCAGTTATGGGGCCCACACATGGTTCTGCGCCATTCGTCACGAATATTCTGACGATCTGAATATTCCACGACCAAACGAATATTCCCTAACAACAATGAATATTTTATAACCACTTTAGCTTATTTTGAAGTATTTGCGTATTTTACCCCTAACTATCCACATTAATCACATCAACCCTTACTATTTCAAAATAATAAATAGAAAATTAAATTTCATTAATAATAAGTTGGGGTCTTACAACCTCCCTCCTTATAAAATTTAGATCCTCGAAATTGACATACATACACACAGTGTTTGAAAAGGTGAGGATACCTCGCTTTCATTTCCGTTTCCAATTCCCAGTGTCATTTCCTCTATAGCATGATTCCTCCACAAAACTTTAACTTGTGGTATGACCTTTCTTGGCGTAGAACATGCTCCTTCTATCCAAGATCTTGGCAGTACCTCCTCATACGTTAAGTCTTGGCTATTTCGTCCGGTTCTAATTCTATAACGTGGTTCGGGTCTTTCACATATTTACTGAAGTACGATATATGTGAAACACATTATGAACACGAGACATACTTGGAGGTAACGCAAGTCTATAGGCTACATTTCCTACTCGGTCGAGAATTTGAAATGGACCAATAAATGGTGGATTGAGCTTTCCTCTCTTCCCAAATCTTGTAACTCCCTTCCATGGAACAACTTCATGATAATACATGATCCCCTACACTAAATTCCACGTCCTTTCGATGAAGATCCGCATAACTCTTTTGTCGATCTTGTGCCATTTGTATCGTTGTCGAATCATTTGGATCTTTTCCGTAGTCATACGTACCAACTTCGGGTCCCAACGGTGTTGCTTCACCCACCTCGTCCCCAACATACTTTTGAAGCGACACTTTCGTCCATATAATGCTTCAAATGGAGTTACACCTATACTTTTCGATAAGCTTGTTGTTGTAGGAGAATTCCACCAATGGTAAATACTTATCCCAACCGCCTTTGAAGTCTAGGACACGAGTCTTAATAAATCTTCAAGAGTTTGAATAGTCCTTTCGATTGTCATCCGTTTGAGGATGGTATGCGGCCCTCATCGTAAATCCGTGCCCATAGCTTTTTGCAAGCTAACCCAAAATCTTGAAGTGAATCTTGGGTCACGATCCGAAACTATGGATACTGGGCATGCCATGCAACCTCACAATCTCATTCACGTACATACTAGCAAGGCGTTCAAGTGAATTAGTCTCCGTGTCGGCAAGAAATGAAAGCGGAACTTGGTTAATCTATCAACAATAACCCAAATAGCATTGATGTCCCGAGAAACCGTAGGAAGACCCGTAAACGAAATCCATGGTAATGTGTTCCCACTTCCATTTCGGAATCTCAAGTGGTTGCAACGGACCCTTAGGTACTAGATGCTCTCGCTTTTACGTTGACAAGTTAAACACATTGAGATAAACTTTGCAATCTCTCTCTTCATATTGTTCCACCAAAATGTATGTCGAAGATCACGATACATTTTAGTACTTCGAGGATGGATTGTAAATGGTGTATTGTGTGCCTCCATCATAATCTTGTACTTCAAATCGAGTCGTTAGGAACACAAAGTCTAGAGTGGACTCAAGTATTCCTTCTTCATCAATTCTCGCTTAGGAATAGCTCCTTCTTGTACTTTCTTCTTCATACGCATCGCCGCTCGAATTCGGTGGCTTGGCTTGAAACCTTAACTTTTTCTATTAAAGTTGGCTCTGTCGTATACTTGACATCATCGCTTTCGTTCCTGCATATGATCTTCTACTCACGCGTCGGCTACCACGTTCGCTTTTCGGGATGGTATTGAATAGTGTGGTCGTAGTCTTTCAATAGCTCGAGCCAACGTCATTGCCGCGTGTTGAGTTCTTTTTGAGTGAAGAAATATTTAAGGCTTTTATGGTGCGAATATATCTCCACTTTCTCCCCATATAGATAATGCCTCCATATCTTTAAGCGAAAACACGGCTGCGCTAACTCTAGATCATGAGTAGGATAATTCCTCTCATACTCTTTAAGTTGTCGCGAGGCATAGGCTATGACTTTCCCGTTGCATGAGAACACATCCTAACCCTTTGCACGAAGCATCGCTATAAATAACAAATCCATCCAAACCGGATGGTATTGTTAGAAACAGTCTTAAAATAAGTCTCCTCTTAAGCTCTTAAAAACTCTTCTCGCATTCTTCGCTCCAAACAAATTTTGTATCCTTCCGAAGTTAGGAGAGTTAATGGAGTAGCGATTAGAAAACCCTTCCACGAATCTCCGATAATAACCAATTAAGCCCAAAAAGCTACGTACTTGATCATGGAAACTTGGTTGCTCCCACTTTGTATTGCTTCAATCTTGGCGGGATCCACGGATACTCCATGTTTTGACACCACGTGCACAAGAAATGCTACTTCCTCGAAGCGAACTTCGCATTTCTTCAATTTTGCATATAGTTGGTTTTCACGAAGCCTTTGGAGTACCGACTTCAAATGGTGCTCATGATCTTCACGACTTTTGGAATATATAAGGATGTCATTAATAAAGACAACAACAAATGATCCAAATATTCCTTGAATACTCGCTTCATCATATCCATGAAAGCCATGGGAGCATTAGTCGATCAAAAGACATGACTAAGAATTCATAATGCCCGTCTGGAGTTCTAAAGGCGGTCTTTGGAATATCCTCAATTCTAATCTTCATTGATGATATCCGAGCGAAGATCGATTTTTGAAAAAATTGTGCCCCTTGCAATTGGTCAAACAAGTCATCAATACGAGGTGAGGATACCTATTCTTGATGGTGACATGGTTCAATTCCGATAGTCGATACAAAATCGCATACTCCCGTCTTTCTTCTTTACAAAATAAAACAGGAGCACCCCGAGGAGATGTCTTGGGGCCAGATGAAACCGATGTCCAACAATTCACGTAGTTGGACCTTTAACTCTGAAGTTCAATAGGAGCCATTCGATATGGGGTTTTAGAAATGGGCTTTGTACACGGGTTCAAGATCAATAAAGAATTCAACTTCACGTTACGGGGTGTGGCCAAGGGAAGTTCTTGAAATCGTCGGAAAGTCGATAACAACGAGAATATTATTCAAATTTGGCGTGTCTTTATTCAAATCCATAACATGGGCTAAGAAAGCTTGACATCCGTTTTTCAATAAGCGAATAGCTTTATGATTAGATATGATGGTGATTGATTTTAATGGTTTAGTTGCTTGAATTAAATATAACGGGTTGGTTAGGAATATGAAAACTAACAACCTTACGAAAATAATCAATTTTGGCATGATGAGTAGTTAACCAATCAATCCCTAAAATCACATCAAAAGCAAGTATCTTTAAAGAGATAAGGTCAACGGTAAGGTGATGGTGCCAACTTGAATCAAACAAGATTTATAAGCGATGGATGTGATGAAAGTTTCTCTAACGGAGTTTCCACGAGATAGGTCAAAGTCTAATTTCTCCGAGTCAGTTTAAGCGTTGAGCACATGCGGAAGAGATAAATGAATGGGTATACCGGTATCAAGTAAGGTATAAACTTAGCAAGAATTTATAAATAGCTTACCCGTGATCACCTCGTTTGGGTTCCTCGCATTATGACCCGATCCTGACAAACGCTCTTCCGGAATCGATGACTTTGACTTTTACGGGACGATCTTTTGAGTCACCGTCCCATTGAACTAGGTTTATTCTTGTATGATCTCGGCGATATGTCCATCCTTTCCACAATTATAGCATATCTTGAATTGTTGTGGGCGGTTTGGTGATATGTCCCTCTTTTCGCATTTGTAGCATATAATGGGTGGTCGTTCTCCTCCATTAGAACCCGATTCTTCCAAGACCTTTATCGTCTTCACATGGTCATTGTTAAATCTCCTCTTTTAAAATCTCCTCCCGACTCGCTTCTTCTATTTTCATGGCCATGATTACCACTAGAGTGGTTACCATTTTGTCCGTCTGTTTCTTTTTCTCCATTTGGTTATCATTATTACATTGACTCTTGCTATCTCTGTACAATCTGGTTGTGGTCCCTCGGTTGGCCGTACTCGTTATCTCGCTCTAATAATTGAGCCACATTTTGACAACATCCGAATAGAGAGAAAATTTATGAGAAATGAGATCTTGGCGTATCTGGGGTTTCAAACCTCTAAGAAACATCCGCGTCATCGTTCCTCATTCTCCACCAAATGAGGTGCAAACACGGATAACTCTGCAAACTTTGCCTCGTCTTTGAGACACTTGCGTCGTGTTGTTCTGCTCGGTCTAATAAACTCCAATTCCTTCATATGAACACTTTCGGAAAGTATTTGTCATTAAATAGTTCTGAAACGTCTCCCAAGACATCTTTGTGTGTGGTGGATGGAGTGCGCTTCACGAGACTCCCACCGATGGTTTGCCTCGCCACGGAACATAAAGGTGGCGAATGGAACCTTCTGTTCCTCCGTGCATCCCAAGACATCGAATATCTTGGTAATTTGCTTGACCCATGTTTCCGCCGTGATCGGATCTGGCTTTCCCTTAAATTCAGGTGGTCCCAACTCTTTGAATCTGCTTGGTTTGTGACAACCCGTGAATTCTATCATTTCCTTCACATTTTTGAACACGAGTCTCCTCATGCGATTTTGCATGAGCTGCAAAAACTTCTAAACATCCCTCGTTCATCATCTGCTTTCGGTGGTGTTGTTTACGGGAGGAACATTGCCCGACTGTTGCGCGTTCTCCTCGTTGGTGAGTCTGAGCGTCTCCACGATCTCATTTCCATTGTTAATATTCTCGATCGACATTCTCAAATCTTGTCGTAAAACAAGGGTTAATTAAGGAAATCAATATATCACATAATATCCTTATATCTTGACCAACTAAAAAATAAGCTTAGGTAGGACACACTAGCGAAGGATTTACTCGTCTCTCCCTCCTAGTTCTATTCCCGATCTCCTTGAGATCATATCCTAAGCTACGATACCAAACTGGCGCCCCCCAAAATAGGTATACATCACCTATTACGAGTTGTCAATACGTGAGTGCAAAGCTTGAACTACAACTTTATTATTACAACAATAAAAGCTGTGAGTTTGAATACAAATATTATCTTCTAGACAATATCTATACTCAAATAAATCCTCATCACATTTATTGATACATTATTTTACAAAATGGTGAGGACTACTAAACAATTCTTTCTAAAACCTTCATTCCATACCCAGAACTAAATTTCGCTATATTCTTCCTCCCTCGAGAAGAAAAATGGAACAAAAAGGAAAAGGGTGAGCTCAACTAGCCCGATAAAGAATATTATGACTAAGATAATATACAACAAATTATCGTTAGTCTTCAACGAGGAAAAATCTAATAGAATACAATAGACAACAAATTTTAAATCAATATTAGCGGTGAAAATAATAATTCATTAGAAGAGTTAAGTAGAGAATGCAAACTACTATCTTACATGTATGAATTTAAAAGTTCATCGTCTCATCTTTTATCCTGTAACATCAATCAATATACATCTGGAATCAAATATTCATCTTTTTGCTTTCTGAGGCGAAAAGATATTCATCGATTTAGTCAATGTTCATCTAAACACTGTTCATCTTTGCACTACTGACGAAGATATTCTTGAAAATCATTCATCTTTGCACTCTGGCCAAAGATATTCAATAATATCATCATTTAAGGCGAGGATGATGAAAAATATTTTTAAAAGAAGCGAATCCGGTGAAACAAAATGACAAGGATTAAGGATTAAGGATTAATACTTTGTTTTATCCATGTTCAAAATACCTCAAAAATGATCATAGTGGTGTAAAATTCAAGAATGATCAAAACATTGGATCTGATCAAAGCTAGTATCCGAGAATAGATATTTTGGACAAAAAGAAGAAATTTCATTTTTTCGATGAATAGTCTTATATCGTGAATAAGTAATAGTCTCAGACACCAAAAGATAGAAATTTCCCAAAAAACATCTTCACGCTTCATGAATAGTACTTTAATGAATAGTAACTCGTGAATAAGTAACTTCGTGAATAGTAACTCGTGAATAGTAACTCATGAATAGTAACTCATGAATAGTAACCCAAGCATGAAAAAGTTCTAAATTTGATAAAAAGTTCCAACCAATATTTCAACATAATGATATTGAAGAAATAATATCATTTGAGAAGAAATTAACATCCACTTACCTCGAAAGATTAGTACTTACATTTGGAATCTAGGGTATAGTCTTTGAAGGAACTTGCACCGTCTAACAATACTTAAAGTATACTCAAAATACTCACAAGAATACGATAATATAGAGAGAAAACTTGATTTACGGTGTGATTTTCAATTCTAACTAAAGCACCTATTTATAGGAAAATGCTTAGAACACAAAAGCGAAAAATTTAATATAATATTAATATATATATTAAGATTTCTACGCCCACCTTCCTAGATCTGATCTCAGCTCATTATGCACATGTTTTAGCCCACAAAACAAACAAAACGTTTTATTATTTAAAATATTTTAAACTTCCAAAAATCAATTATTTGAACTTGAACTTCAATAATTCATAATAAATAGCCTTCTATCAGAAAATTCGAATCTCGCGAGTTTTTATAGGAAATTCAATTATCTACAACTTTACAGAAGAAAGTTTTCAAAAATTCCAAACAGAAATTGACCAAAATCCACAAGCGGGGGATTTTACAGGTATAATCAAATTTCGATCGATAAATGGGGTCCATGACATGTTTAACATGTTTTAAACATTTATTGCAACAAAAATACTCTTCCTCCTCGTATACTCATATATCCCACATTCGTTGTAAAAATATCACAATTATTATATTATTAAAATATAATAATATATTTAAAAGAATTATTTTATCGAGAAAAGATAAAATTTCAATTTTCAACAATTGTCACATTTAAAATTTTTCTCCATCTATATCCGCATAAAATCAATATTTTCCTCATCATATGAATCAATAATTAATTATTCACAAATAATATTATAGAATCATAATATTGACAACCAGGCAGTTCCCAAGAAAGATGGGGCTTTCCAATAAAATTTCTTTCTTCTTGGTAGCATGATTAGGTGACCAAACCTCTTCTTAGATGAACTTTCTAGACATTGCCAATAATGTTATCTAATAATATTATTCGGATAATATGAATTATTGTTTCGATAATGAAAATCTCTTGTGTAATGACAATTATTGAAACAACAATGACATATAAAATATCAACGCGACAATTATTAACTCGATAAAATCTTTGAGCGATAATTCTTTGTAACCATTATTGAGTAGTGCCTTCTTCGTAAGAATCAACAATTGGTGCAATCTGGTGTCTTCTTGTGTTTTAACCATAGGGTATTTTAACGATATTAACTTGATAACAACTTCTGTAGTTATTTTTAAACCACTTATATTTGTCGTTTTCTTCATCCAATCACTTTTTCGTTATGGGGCCCACACATGGTCATTTGCGCCGTCGTCTAATATTCCCAAGCGATCTGAATATTCCACGACCAAACGAATATTCCCAATGAACAATGAATATTTTATAACCACTTGCTTATTTTGAAGTATTTGCGTATTTTACCCTAACTATCCACATTAATCACATCAACCCTTACTATTTCAAAATAATAAATTGAGAAAATTAAATTTCATTAATAATAAGTTGGGGTCTTACACCAACCCTTTGCTCAAGCATCATTGTGGATGACAAATCCTCTCAAGAGCGGATGGTATTGTCGAGCAGTCTTTGAAATAAGTCTCCTCTTGAGTTCTTGAAAACTCCTCTCACATTCTTCGCTCCAATAAACTTTGTATCTTTAAGTCACCGAGAGTCGATGGACTAGCGATTCGAAAAAATCCTTCCACGAATCTCAGATAATAACCAATTAAAACCGAGAAAACTACGTGCTTGGTCATTTGATTTAGGTTGTTCCCGACTTTGAATAGCTTGATCTTTCTTTGGGTCAGCGGATATTCCATGACTTGATACCACGTGCCCAAGGAATGCTATTTCTTCACCGTAACTCACATTTCTTCAACTTGGCATAAAGCTTATATTCACGAAGCTTTTGGAGTGTCGACCTCAAGTGTTGCTCATGATCTTCACGGCTTTTGGAATAAATAAGGATGTCATCAATAAAGGCGACCACAAAGTGATCTAAATATTCCTTGAATACTTTCGGTTCATCATATCCATGAAGGCGGCGGGGGCATTAGTCAATCCAAAGGACATGACTAGGAATTCATAATGCCGTCTGGGAGTTTTGAAAGTCGTCTTTGGAATGTCGTGATTCTCAATCTTCAATTGGTGATATCCGGACGAAGATCGATCTTTGAAAAGAATTTGGCTCCTTGCGGTAATCAAACAGGTCATCAATACGTGGCAATGGATACCTATTTTGATGGTGACATGATTCAACTCCAGATAATCAATACAAAATCGCATACTCCCATCTTTCTTCTTCACGAATAGAGCAGGGAGCACCCCGAGAAGTACTTGGGGCCGAATAAAGCCATGTCTAACAATTCCTGCGGTTGGGTCTTTAACTCTTGAAGTTCAATAGGAGCTATTCGATATGGGGCTTTGGAAATAGGTTTTGTCATCGGGTTCAAATTCGATACAAAATTCAATTTCACGCTCTGAGGTAGGCGAGAAGTTCTTGAGGAATACGTCGGAAATTTATGAACAATAGAAATATCGTTCAAAAGCGGCGTATTTTTGTTTAAATCGTGACATGAGCTAAGAAAGCTTGACATCCGTTTTTCAATAAGCGAATAGCTTTATGGCTTGAGATGACCGTGATTGATTTTAATGGTTTGGTCGTTTGAATTCGCAGCATAATAGGTTGATTAGGAATATGAAAGCTAACAACCTTACGAAAAAACAATCAATTTTTGCAAGATAAGTAGTTAACCAATCGATCCTATAATCACGTCAAATGCAAGTATTTTTAATGAAATAAGATCGACGGGTAATGTGAGGGTACCGATTTGAACCAAACAAGACTTATAAGCGATTGGATGTAATGAAGGTTTCTCCCAATGGAGTTTCCACAGATAAGTCAAAGTCTAATTTCTCCTAGAGTCAAATTTAATCGATGGCGCAAGTAGGAGAAATAAAAGAATGGGTAGAACCAGGTATCAAATAAAGTATAGACTTCATTAGAGTTTATGATAAGCTTACCCATGATGACCTCATTCGGGTTCCTTGCTCTCTGGGAGGTCACAACAAACGCTCTCCTTTGCCTTCTGGGTTTGACTTTTACGGGATGACCTTTGGTGCCTCCATCCTAGTTGAATTTGTCTTGATGGCGCAAAAATCGAGCTAAGTGACCTTCTCTTCCACAATTATAACATGCTTTGAATGACATGTAGCACAGATTCGGATGATGTGTCCCTCTTCTCGCATTTGAAGCATATGATAGGTGGTCTTTCTCCTTCCTTAACAACTTGGTCTTTGGTCTTTGGCGTCTTTCCATCATTGTTGAATCTCCGTTTCTTGAAATGTCCATTCTTATTGTTTTGTACCACGATTACCACCGAAGTTGTTCACAGATATCGGCTGTTGATTCCCTCACGCTTGTTGTCACCGCTTGATGACTACTCTCTTTTGGTATTATAATTTTTGTCAAAATTTGCTCTCTTTTAGTTGCGTTGACTCGTTATCGCGCTCCACTAATCGAGCCCTATTTACAACATCCGAATACAAACACGGTTTATGAGAAATAAGATGTTGGCGTATCTCCAAACTTCAAACCTTTTAAAACATTTCGTGCCATTCTCTCTTCATTATCCACCAAGTGGGTATGGCCGAATAAGTGATAACTCATGAAAATTTTGCCTCGTATTGCGACACGGTCATATTGTTTTGTTCGACTTGATAAACTCCACCTCCTTCATGTGGCGAATACTTTCGGGAAAGTATTTGTCGTTGAAACGACTCCTAGAACTTCTCCCAAGATATCTTGATCAAGAGGTTGAGTCGTTGTCTGGATTCCCACCGATGTCTGCCTCTCATAGCAACATAAAGGTGGCAAAGGGAACCTTTTGCTCCTCGGAGCATCCCAAGACATCAAATATCTTGGTAATCTGCTTTATCCATGCTTCCGCCAGAAGTGGTTTTGGCTCTCCCTTAAACTCCGGTGGTCCCAGCTCCTTGAATTGTTTAGCGGTGACCGCTTGAGAGTTTTCCGTGTTTCCACCTACGTTTTGGATAGAGTCGCTCTCGCTTTCTTTGTTGCATAAATTGTATAAAGCCTCGAACATTTGATCATTCATCATTTGGTCGGTGTTGTTGTTTGTGTGAGGATTGTAGCCTTCTACGATGCACATTATCCTGATTATTGATATGTGGTGAATCAGCGATCGCAAGCGCTCCATTCTATTCTCAACATTCTCGGATGTCATTTTGAATCTTGCCACAAAACAAAAGGTTAATTGACATGTAACAAATTATCCCTATCTCTTGACTGACGATAAAATATAAACATAAACTTAGGTAAGTCATACTAGCGAATGTATTCCCCGTCTCTCCCCTCTGAGTACTATTCTCACATCTTAGCCGGGGATCATATCCTAAGCTCGATACTCAACTATGGCGCCCCCAAAATTAGGTATACATCACCCATCTTGGGTAGTCGGATCGTGGTGCAAATTTAAATCTGACTTACTAATATAAGCGTAAGTATGCAATCTGACATAAAAACGTGAGTTTGAATACAAATATTGTCTACTAGATATTATACAAACTCAAAAGGAGTCCTCATTACAATTATTATCACACTATTTCACGAATAGTGAGGACTACTAATCTTATCCTCGAACCATTACTCCGTTCCACAGGCTTCGTCCCAACTATGTTCTCATTTCCTAAAGAAACGGTGAAAGAAAAGGTGAGCTCAACTAGCCCAAAGAAGAAATATTATGACTAAGATAATGCGGAATAAATTATCAATAGCCTTCAACGATGTTAAACCGATAAAATATAATAAACACCAAGTTTAAGCTGCGGTGAACAAGCGATCCATTAAAAGAGTCAGTAGAAAATAAAATCTACTATCTTTTATGATTTAAAAGTTTTTCATCATTTGTTATAAATTTGAGACTCGACTTTAATAAATAATTCACATCATCAAATCACCCCTACTTTCTACTGGCGAGGATATTCTTTAGTATCACGACCACAATTATTCATGCACTACGGGCCAAGAATAGTTGTGTATTCATTAATGGTCATGATCGTGCCAACAATTGTCCATCGATGCACTACTGACCCTTTGGATTTTTATCACATCATTTGTAACATTACGGTCGTGATTACACAAATAGTCTTTGGTCATAATCATACCAAGTCCATCTATGCACTTCTGAGGCCACGATGACTTTCAACATAATATAAACATGAGGATGATGACAATGATATAAAATTGATAAAACAAGTTCAAGAATTATTTTATCCGGGGAATTATTAATGTCCAAATTATCAACATGATCTTTGTTTTGTAGAGTAAAATTCAAGAATGATCGAAAGATATTTCCATGAAAAGATCTTTGGATGAAACGCAAATATCGAGGATATTCCACTAATTTTATGGAGTATAGAAGTCGAAGGTTTTAACTTATTTGGGTATAATAAAGAATGGAATAACAAAAGAAATCACCATGCGTGCGATAGACCTTGCAGGCGAGTTATTCCAATGAAATAATAAATAACGAAACCAGTCCAACGTAAAAGCGCATGAGCAGGATGTTCCAATGCGAATAATAATAAAGAGCGGAACCGGTCCGGTGTAAAACACACGAGCGGGATGTTCCAATGAATAATAATAAAAAGGCGGAACCGAGTCCGTGTATAACACACAGAGACAGGATGTTTCAATGAGAATAATAGAAGAATGTCACCAAGTATAGGGTAAATCCGCGTATTATACAAAGTTATTCCAATGAGAATAATA
The DNA here is from genome assembly GCA_020205615.1 of Panax quinquefolius. Taxonomy (NCBI): domain Eukaryota; kingdom Viridiplantae; phylum Streptophyta; class Magnoliopsida; order Apiales; family Araliaceae; genus Panax; species Panax quinquefolius. The sequence continues at coordinate 153,468,439 of CM035152.1, forward strand.
AGCAATGGAATAACAACAGTTCTCTTCATGAATAAGAAAGAATAACACCCCTTACTTTTGGTAGGAGATTGAATCTTTGCGATAGTGTAGTAACAAAATACTCTTTTCTTTCTCTCTTATTCTCTATATACTTTCTCTCTCTAAAGCTTGAATGAATTAAGTGAAAATAATGAAGCACTAGGCCTCTATTATAGAAGATTTCTAAACTTTAGCACCTACCATGAAAAAGCGAGTGGCTTGACGGTGGTGGTGATGAAAAAGAAAAGTGGTTCGGCGCTTTTGTAATGTGAAAACGACAAGTGGTTCGGCGCTTTATGTAATGTGAAACGACAAGTGGTTCGGCGCTTTTGTAATGTGAAACGACAAGTGGTTTGGCGTCTGGTAAAGGTAATTACTATTGTGAAAGGTAATTACTATTCACGAGGTAATTACTATTGACGGAGGTAATTACTTATTGACGAAAATAAATACTATTGTGAAGGTAAATACTATTGTGAAGGTAATTACTATTCACAAAGATAATTACTATTGATGAAGAGACTCTTAGATGATGACATATGGGCCCCCCATAAAATAATCAAACTTACCTCAAACGTCTCATAATGGACTCTTTATATACATTAAGGATTGAATAAATATTACCACAAATCATTTTATTTTTAATCAACACATTTTAATCTTTCAACAATTATTAATCATTTATAACTTGTCGTCTCAATTAATAATATAACATATTATCTGATGATCTTTGTGACAATAATTGAATCAATAATATAAGAGATATGATCTTTGCAATTCTTGTAGCGATAATTGAAAGCGTAAATTTGGTGACTTCTCACGTAAGTATCGATAATCAATACCGGTGCTACTATGCAACCACGCCAGACATCTTTATACTTTACCACCGGGTAGTTCAACAGTTTTAACGGTAATACCTCCGTAGTTATTTTTATAAAATATTTTTATCGTTTTCTCAATCAAATGATAATTACATTATGGGGGTCCACTGAATGATTGAAATTTGTTATCTGAATATTCCTAACAAAAGAATATTCTCCAGAGCAAACGAATATTTTATAACAACTTGCATACTTTGCAAAATTTATAAATATTACCTGACTATAACATTATATCAAATTTATTCCATAATATTCAAAAATAATATTTATAGAAAATTCATCTTTATTTATAATAGCTGGGGTCTTACAAAAACTGCTCCTACCGCCAACGAACTAGCTGCTAAGTATAAATATAGAGGCTCAGCAGGAGCGGGCTTCACCAACAAAGGCGTCGAAGATAAGTAGGACTTAATGCTCTGAAAGGCGTCCTCATACTCCGAAGTCCATTGGAACGTCTTTGCATTCTTCGGCCCTTTCAACGTATCAAAAAACGGCAAACATCTTTCTGCCGACTTAGACATGAACCTCCTTAAAGCTGCAATCCTTCCAGTCAAATGTTGAACATCTTTAAATGACTGAGGAGTCTTCATGTTCAGGATCGTTTGAATCTTCTCTGGATTGGCTTCAATTCCTCTTTGACTGACAAGATAACCCAGAAATTTGCCAGCCCTTAAACCGAAGGTGCATTTGCTGGGGTTCAATCTTAAATTGTGATGACGAATTGTCTGAAAGCATTCTTCTAAATCATCCAGATGTTTATGCACCAACATGCTCTTGACAATCATGTCATCCACGTACACCTCCACATTTCGCCCGGTGATATCGAAGACATGGTTCATCATCCTGCATGCGTGGCTCACGGCATTGATGAGTAGAAAGTCATTTTCTTATAGGCATATACTTAGAGCGATGCGTAATGAGCGCCGTCTTGGTATATCCTCTTCTACACATGGAAATCGATGATATCCAGAGAATCGTCCGTGAAACTTAACAAAGCATACCGAAGTGGCATCGATGAGTTGGTCGATGTGGGGCGTGTGTAGAAATCCTTTGGACAAGCTTTATTTAGATCGGTATAGTCGATCTGCGGACTCGCCATTTACCATTCTGCTTCTGGACCAGCACCACATTTGCCATCCACTGCGGGTAGTCAATCTCAAAGATGAAGTCAGCTGCCAACAGTTTTGTAATCTCTTCATCGATGATCAGCTGACGTTCAGGTGCAAAGATCCTCCTCTTCCATCCGGACCGATTTCTTTGATGGGTCCACTTCAATGGATGCTCGGCGATATCCTCTTTACTCCCTGGCATATCTTGAGGTTCCCATGCGAAGATGTCAACATAGCATCTCAGGAGCTCCATGAGGTTCGTCCGGAGAGGTTCCGGCAAACCCGAACCTATTTTCACTGTCTTGTTCACTTTGCCCAGGATGAGCTCTATCTCCTCTGTTTCTTCAGCTGGCATGACCAATGGTTCAGAACTACTCTCTGTGAAGGGTTCAATCTCTATTGCCATGGCCTGTTTTTGCTTCGATACCCCCACTCCCGAAGTGATCACAGCATTTTTATAACACCTTACGGCGGATCCAAATTCCCTTTCACCTCACCAACCCCATGAGCCGTAGGAAATTTGATTTTGAAATGAGGAATTGAGGTCACAGCTTGCAAAGCAATTAAAGTAGGCCTTCCCAAAATAGCATTATAAGCAGAATCTACATGCACAACATAAAATTTGCTAATAATTTCTACTTGTTGAGGGGCCGTTCCGAAGATGACCGGTAGTTCAATGGTTCCAACCACCTTGACCGGATCGCTACTAAAACCATACAAAGGAGCTTCCTGCCCTATCTCCATCTTCCGCCCGTCTAGGTGCATCCTCTGATAAGCGTGGGCATACAGAATATCTACAGAAGACCCATTATCTACCATCATTCGCTTCATATCCACCGAACCCACTTGCGCGGTCAGCACCAATGATCCCTCGTGCGGTTCGATGACTTCCAAAGGGTAATCTTCATCAGTAAAGAAGATTACCGTACTGGAATAAGGTCTGTCAGTCTTCGGGAAGGTACCCGCCATTGACATGACCGAATCTAAGTAACTCCGGCGCTTCTTTCCAACGAGTTTGCCAGAAGTACCCCTAGTGATGATATCTATCACATGCCTTGCAGTCGCTCCCGAGCGGGCAACGCAGCGCTTCTTTGAAGCTGGTTGAGTGCCGGAGCAGGTCCTCTGTCTGATGTTGATTAGTTACGGCGACCCGTCTTCAATTAAAGCCCCACCTTGTACCTTTCTTTCAATGAAGTCTTTCAAACTAGCATAGTCGTTCGTATCGTGACCTGAAGCTTGATGGTAATCACAATACTGACGAGGATTCCCTTTTCCGGGCCTAATGTTATCTCGAGGTGGCTCGAAGATAGGTTGATTCTTGATCGATCCAAGATAACGACCACATGCGTGTTGAGTGTTGTGTACGTCCTATTCACTCTCTGCAATGGAGCGGGCGGACGACGTCCTCCATCCTGTCTCCAATTATTGTATTTTTTTCGACCCATAGCCGTAGCGGTCTTTATTCCTTCATTCTTCTTCCGGTCCCCATTGGTTCTGTCCGTCATCTCCTCCTGGCTTCTGCGAAGAAGGGCGTTTGAGGTCGTCCATGGCTTCCTCCACCATGATATAGCCTTGACTTTGTCGAAGGCTTCAAAGAAGACTCTTGGTGGTGAAACATTAACTTCTTCACTAACTTCTCTCGATTTGACCAAATCTAATCCATTCTGAAATAGTCCAACAACATGTAGATCGTTCAGTCATCATCATTGGCCGATCGCTTCACGGGCACCGCTTCACATATTGACCCAAAGACTCATTCGAATCACGTCAAGTCGGTGAGCCAACGAACCAGTTGGTTTTCCCCTTCTTTTGTTGCTCCCAAAGCGAGCATGAAATTTACTTCACATGTCTGCCCAAGATGAAATTGAATCTGAGGGCAAAGTCCCCATCCATTGTCGGGCATCCTTTCTGAGCGTTATGACAAAAGTATGGCACTTAGCAGCATCGCTAAAGTCATAATAATCCATGAGTCGGTCGAACGCCTGACTGTGGTCATAGGGATCCCCCGATCCATCCTAACTTTCGATGTGGGGCAACTTCTTGGTGGGGTCAGCTTTTTCTTTAAGAATCTCCGTGGAAAAAAGGGATGCCTTCTTTCCCGAAGTATCCTTCGTTTTTTGTACTTCGACAAGCTGCTTTCGAAGTTCTTTTAATTCTTTAACCAGATACTCCACACCTTCTGGTTGAGATAATGCTTCTTTTTTTGGTGACTCCTTCTTCCGACAGCGAGTAGGTTTCTTTCAATGTAACCTCCAACTTTAGAGGGACTTTTCCGATGACGAGCGTCCACAGGGCGGTGTACCCTCAGTAGACTCTTGGGAGTATGACCTCTAGATATACTTCGTCTCTGAACTCGGGCGCTATGGTGAGAATATGCAACAAAAAGTGCTTTCTTTGTATGCTCAGGAGTGCGATCTCTGGATCGACCTCTTCGTTCGCTTCGACCCTGTCCCCTAGAATCGGCAGGGTGATATGTCCTCTTCGATCTTTGAGGAGTAGGGCTTCGGGATCTTCTTCTTTCTCGGGTTCGGCCCCGAGACTCTCGTCCTGAATGAGCAGGTTCTTTCCCACTCCGATGTCCTTGCTCTTCGGACTGATCATAACTGAACTCTTCGTCCCTCAACTCTGCCATCCGAGCCATCTGCTCAGCTATATCCTGTCGCTGCTTCACAAGTACTTCCATAGCTCTATCAGCTTCATCTGCCATCTTAGCTAATCGGGAGGCCTTTGCGTCTTGGTCATCTCGGTATCGAGTTCTAGGCGAGGTGCCTTCTACTCGTTTCCGACCATGGCCAGACCCCTTCTCTGTCGGGAAGACTAGCTTACGCTTAGCTTTGCCCACCGCCTTCGGCCGAGAATCTTCAGGTGAACGTTTGGACGCTGTGCTAGCGTGAACACTTATTGTAGGTCCCAAACGATCTTTGCGCGAGACACTCTTTCGCGGTCTTTGATTCAGCGACGACCATCTACCGCCTTCGAGTGTAGGTGTTCTCTTTCTTCACCATGAATACTGATGTAGAATAAACACAATCTGTGATTGAAAAATACTCAGGACACTAGAACTCAGCCCTCCTTCTAGCGCCAATGTTAACGCCAGGATCTTCTCCAACGTCCCAATCACGTAAGACGCCCTGATCCTGCACAGTAAACACGATAAACACCACAGCTTGACGGCGGACTACTGGGGGATAGCTCGAGCGTTAGAATAAGTATCGTGTTCACAAGGTTAACAAATGGAGGATGTAATGCCTAGTGTATTGAGAGATAATAATTCTTAGTGTATATATGTGTGCATGAAAACGTACCTCTTTTTCAAGGCTTAGTTGATAGGTTATACTCTCTTTTGCGGTTCTGCGTGTCACCCACTACCTCTACGACCCCATTACGTGATCGATGGGTCCATGTCGCTTCTGCCTGCGATCTCTCACTACTACTTTGGTCATTGTTTATCTTTGCCCAATGGCTATAATCTCATCCACATTAATGCATGGGCAGGTGTCCCAGTCAACTGTCATGCTCTTTCATCATTACAAGTCAAAGTAATAGATATTAAATGATCCAACGGGTTAATCCAACGAACCGACCCGGTCTTATAGAGTTAAATAGAAATAACATGGTGATTAGGCCCAGCGACCTTTAAGGTACAATAATGAAGGTCCAATGGATTAATTAAATAAGTAAGCCCAACTTACTCGGCCCAAAGAGGAGAAATATCATAACCCAACATTATATTTAATATTTCAAAACTTTATAATTTGATCAGAATTTACAGTGTTTAAGTTTTATTTAATTTATAATTTTTTTAAAACTAAAATTCTCCCCTGCTGTCTATATATCCTGGTCCAGCCCCTGTATTTACCGAATAGTATTTCATGTAAATATGAATATTTTATGCAATATATATATATATGGAGTTTTTGCAAATTTTGGTAAATACTTTTGTTGTATAGCTCATCTTCCTATATTATAAAGCTTTAATGAGATTGTGTCACGTTTGTCTTCTTCTTTTTTTGCCTCTACAACTTTAAATATATTATTATTTTATTTATTTTAATTAACCTTTTTAACTTCTTATTTAATCTTTTAAATTTTATAAAAATTTAATTTTATCTTACATAATTTACAGATACAGCGTGTAATATATATATATTGTGACGCCCCCAAAATTAGGTATACATCACCCATCTTGGGTCGCCACTTACATGGTACAGAATTTAAATACAACTTACTTAACATAAGCTGCATAGGTATGCAATCTGACATAAATCGTGAGTTTAAATACAAATATAAATACACTAGATATTATACAAACTCAAAAAGGAGTCCTCATTACAATTATTATCACACTATTTCACGAATAGTGAGGACTACTAATCTTATCTTGAGGACCATCACTCGTTTTCCCAGGCTAAGTCCATTTATATTCTCATTTCACGAGAAAAAGTGAAAGAAAGGGTGAGCTCAACTAGCCCGAAGAAATATTATGACTAAGATAATGCGAGAATAAATTATCAATAGTCTTCAACAATGTTAAGCGATAAAATAAAATAGATAAACCGGTTTAAGCTGCGGTGAATATACGATCCATTAAAAGAGTCAGTAGAAAATAAAGTCTACTATCTTTTAGGTTTTAAAAGGTTTTCATCACTATTATAGGCTGAGACTCGAATTTAATAAATATTCCACATCATCGAATCACCCCGCACTACTACGGCGAGGATATTCTTTAGTATCACGACCACAATTATTCATGCTCTACGGGCGAGAATAGTTGTGTATTCATTAATGGTCATGATCACGCCAACAATCGTCCATCAATGCACTACTGACCCTCGAGGATTTTTATCACATCATTTGTAACATTACGGTCATGATTACATAATAGTCTCGGTCATAATCATACCAAGTCCATCTACATGCACTTCAGAGCCACGATAACTTTCAACATAATATAAACATGAGGATGATGACAATGATATAAGAATTGATAAAACAAGTTCAAGAATTATTTTATCCAAGAATTATTAACGTCCAAATTATCAACATGATCTTTGTTTTGTAGAGTAAAATTAAAGAATGATCGGAAGAATATTTTCATGAAAAGATATTGGATGAAACGCAAATATCAAGGATATTCCACTAATTTCATGGAGTATAGAAGTCAAAGTTTTAACCAACCGGGGTATAATAAAGAATGGAATAACAAAAGAAATCACCATAAATGCGATAGATCGCATGCAGACGAGTTATTCAATGAATAATAAATAACGGAACCGGTCGGTGAAATTCACAAGCGATGGATGTTCAACGAGAATAATAAAGATGGAACCGGATCCGGTGTAAAACACATGATAGGATATTCCAATGTAATGATAAAGATTTTAACCGGAGTCCTGGTGTAAAACACATGCATGTGGATGTTCCAATGATAATAATAAAGATTTTAACCGGTCCGGTGTAAAACACATGAGATGATGTTCCAATGAATAATAGAAGAATGTCACCAAGTATAGGGTAAACCACGTATACAAAGTTATTCTAACAGAATAATAAGCGATGGAATAACAATAGTTCTCTTCAGAATAAGAAAGAATAACACCCCTTACTTTTGGTAGGAGATTGAATCTTTGCAGCGATTAGTAGTAACAAAATACTCTTCTTCTTTCTCTTATTCTCTATATACTTTCTCTCTATAAAGCTTGAATGAATTAAGTGAAAATAATGAAGCACTAGGCCTCTATTTATAGAAGATTTCTAGCTTAGCACCTACCATGTGAAAAAGACAAGTGGCTTGACGGTTGGTGATGTAAAAAGAAAAGTGGTTCGACGCTTTGTAATGTGAAACGACAAGTGGTTCGGCGCTTGTAATGTGAAACGACAAGTGGTTCGGCGCTTTTGTAATGTGAAACGACAAGTGGTTCGACGTCTGGTAAAGGTAATTACTATTGGCGAAGGTAATTACTATTCACAAGGGTAATTACTATTGTGAAGGTAATTACTATTGACGAAGGTAAATACTATCTATTGTGAAGGTAATTACTATTCACAAAGGTAATTACTTATTGATGAAGAGACTCTTAGATGATGACATATGAGCCCCTCATAAAATAATCAAACTTACCACAAATCATTTTATTTTTCATCAACACATATTTAATCTTTCAACAATTATTAATCATTTATAACTTATCGTCTCAATTATTGATTTAATACTATAACATATTATCTGATTGATCTTTGTGACAATAATTGAATCGATAATATAAGAGATACGATCGTGAATTCTTGCATTGCGATAATTAAGCGTATAGGTGAGTGACTTCTCACGTAAGCATCAATAATCAATACTGGTGTCTTACTTTATGCAACCACGCATTATTCGTATTTTTACCAACGGGTAGTTCAACAGTTTTAATTCGGTAACACCTCTGCCGTTATTTTTATAAAATATTTTTGTCGTTTTCTCGATCAAACAATAATTACATTGTGGGGTCCACCAATGATTGGTAGTTATGCGAATATTCCCTAACAAAAAGAATATTCCCAGACCAAACGAATATTTTATAACAACTTGCATACTTTGCAAAATTTATAAATATTACCCACAACTATAACATTATATCAAATTTATTCCATAATATTCAAAAATAATATTTATAGAAAAATTCATTTTTATTTATAAAAGTTGGGGTCTTACATATATATATATATATATATATATATATTACATACCTCTTTTAAGCGACAGACCGGATGACGGTCCGGTCCCTCGTTAAAAGTTAAGACGACGGTTCTATATATAGCGACGAATGAGCGTAGTTCGTCAAAATCGATAAAGGAGGATATGCGAGGTATGTTAGATAAGGGTAAACTTAAGATCCGGATCAGTATATATATATATATATATATGAGTCCGGATCTTACTTCATCATTTATCTAGCTCACCCAGCTTCACTTTCTTTTAGCGATTTAATCAGACGACCGGTTCGGCCATTAAATACAATCGTCGTCTATACTTTTAGCGACAGACAACATACAACGTAGCTAAAAGTATAGACGACGGTTGAATGATCGAACCGTCGCCGAGTCCGTCGCTAAAGGGGGTGAGCTCGAGTGAGTTGGATAAGGGGTGAGCTTAAGATCCGGACCGTATATATATTTATATATATATATATTGTTGGAGTTGATCTCTTCTCTAATAAAATTGGCGCATGGCAACTTAATTATGTGCCAGCTAGTTTATATAAACCGCTGAAAATGAAATGATGCTTTCATTTTGCCAACAGAGGGCTACGTACTGAATCGAGCTTCATGTCCCTCATGTTCTGGGTTTTAGAGATGTATTTAATTTACATTATTAAAGTACATGTTTCATGTTTGCCGTTACTAAGCATGTAGATGTATTCTAATGTACTGGTTCCCTGTTAACTCCATTCTTGGTTCTGAAAAAGTGGATGTTCCATCTCGATGAAACTATTCTCCTCAACATTGGAAAATATAAACAATTTATTTGTATATTAAGAATTAAGATACTAATTAATAATAATATCTTCATCCATGATATTTTTGAGTGAATCTTGTTTCATATGGTATCAGAGTAAATTTTCGAAAATTCGAGTCAGATTATCTGATCGAGTTGTCGAGAGTCGGGAAGGCTGGGTTAATTATGTTTATTTGCAAGGATTATACTTGGGATATGACTATTAATTCAAGTGTGTTGTTTGTTTTCAAATTTAGACTTGAGACTATTAATTTATGGATTATAAATAACTTATTGGAATTATAATTATAATTTTGTAATTATAATCTTAAAATTAATAAATTTAGAATTATAATTTTTATAAACAAACATAACCCTAGCTCATTCTCTTGCAAAGACGATGACATTCTCTTGCAATGGATTTCATTTGTGGTTGGAAAAAGTTCCCCCTCAGCTACTTCACATCTGGAACGCTACTTTGTTTTCATGGTCTTAAATTGAACCCTCTCGTGACAGCAATAACAATACAATATTCAAGGGGGTTCAATTTACCCATGCTATTGGTTTAATTGATCATTCTTAGACAAACTGGTCATTTTTAATAGTCGGTCTCTATTTTTCCTCGAATTTCATTATTGGATAGAGGAGTTTACTCTTTAATCATTCATATTTGTAATTTTGATTCATTCTTAATAGAATAATATCTACAAGAAATTGGGTCATAGGCGACGGGTAATGTCGACGGCCATAGTTCCGTCGAGAATGACCTCATTAGCAACAGCCTAACCGTCGTCAATGAGTCCCGTCGATAATAACCTTTTCCGGTCTTAAATTTGGTGGGCTTTTTTTTCGTGGGGGAGGGAAAGTCATAGGCGACGGCTTAAAATTATATAGGCGACGGCAGTGCCGTCGTAAGTGAGTCAATCTCGACGGTCGTGCCGTCGAGAATGAGAATCAAGCATTGTAATTGTTGGGTCATAATATTTCCTCTATTGGGCTGAATGAATTGGGCTTACTTGTTTAGTTAGTCCATTGGGTCTTTATTATTGGGTATTAATGTCATTGGGCCCAGTTACCATCTTGTTCCTTTCCAAATCTTTATAAAAACCGGATCGGGAATTCGATTGGGTTGACCCATTAAATATTTTAATATCTTCATCTTTGGCCGGTAATGATGAAAAAGCATGATAGTTGGTATTGTTATGAATCGTAAATGCATTAATGTGGATGAGATTATAATTACGGCGCCATAAACGATGGAGAAAAGGTGACGACTGCATGCGATCGGCGAAATCAATGAGAGGAGTAGGGGGCGTAATGGAATGGCGGTGGGTAGCTTGCGATGGCCGGATCTGAGTATATACATAGCAAGGAAGTCTTCACAAGCAGTGCGTCACACATTCAACTGATTATTATCTTTCTCAATACACTAGAAGATTATATCCTCCATTGTTAACCTTGTGAACACCAACACCGACTCTCACGCTTTGAGTTTATCCCAAGACGGTCGAAGCCGAAATCGAGCTTTTAGTGTTTATCGTGTTTCTTTGTGTATCGTATGTCTTACGTGATTGGGACGTGGCAGAAGATCTTGGCGTTAACAGTAATCATAGCCTAGAATCAAGCATTGTAATCATGTATATATACTGAGTTTGTAATCATGATTACAATTCTTGATTCTAGCAGGTTATGATTACAATGCTTGATTCTAGGCTATAATTAAGGACGTGATTAATCAAATACTGTGACGCCCCCAAAATAGGTATACATCACCTATTCTGAGTCGCCAAATACATGGTACAAAATATAAATACAATCTTAAATATACAACAAGAGAGCTGTGATCTTTAATACAAACATTGTCTTCTAGACAATATCCACTCTCAGAATAAGTCCTCATTACATTTATTAACACATTATTTAATAGAATAGTGAGGACTACTAATACTAGTCCCGACTACGTTCTCATTTCCTGAAGAAAACAATGAAAGAAAGGGTGAGCTCAACTAGCCCAGTAAGAAATATTATGACTAAGATAATGCAGAATAAATTATCATTAGTCTTCAACAATGTTAAATTGATAAAATACAATAGACATCAAGTTTAACTGCAATGAACATGTAATCCATTTAAAAGAGTCAAGTAGAGAATAAAATCTACTATCTTTTATGATTTAAAAGGTTTTCATCAATTTTATCATTTGGACTCGGCAATAAATAATCCACCTCATCCTGCCTTACTGCCCAAGGATATTCATAAGTATCACAACCACAAATTATCCATGCACTACGGGCCAAGAATATTCTTGTATTCATCAATAGTCATGATCATGCCAACAACTATCCATCAATGCACTACTACCAATGAGGACTTTTACCACATCATTTGTAACATTACGATCATGATTACGTACGAATAATCCACAAGTCATAATCATACCAAGTCCATCTACATACTACAGACCCACGTATGACTTTCAACAAAATATAAATATGAGGATGATGACAATGATATAAGAATTCAATAAAACAAGTTCAAGAATTAATTTATTCAGAACTAATAACGTCCAAATTGTCAACATGATACTTCTTTGTAGAGTAAAATTCAAGAATGCTCGGAAGAATATTTTCATAAAAGATCTTTGGATGAAACGCAAAATATCAAGGATATTCCACTAATTTCATGGAGTATAAAAGTCAAAACTTTAACCAATTGAGTATAATAAAGAATGGAATAACAAAAAAAAATCACCACGTAAATGCGGTGCTTGCATGACAAAGTTATTCCAATAGAATAATAAATAACGGAACCGGTCACGCGTAATACGTCGCAAGCGGGATATTCCAATGTAATAATAAAGAATGGAATAACAACAGATCACCATGCATGCGGTACTTGCATGACGAAGTTATTCTAACAAAATAATAAATAATCGGAACCAGTCCGTAAAAGCATTGCATACACGGATATTCGAAGAGAATAATAAAGAATGTAATAACAATGAATTTCACCATGTATGCGGTATTGGCATAGGCGGTTATTCAATGAATAATAAATAATGGAATAACGTAAGAATTTCACCAAGTATAGGGTGAACCGGCGTATAAAGTTATTCCAATGTAATAATAAAGGATGAAATAACAGAAGTTCTCTTCATGAATATGGGAAAAAAAATACCCCTTACTTTATAAAGATGAGTACTCCGATGGTAGGGCGGGGATATACTTGAAGAAACTTGCACTACACTCAAAGCTTTCTTAAACGCTAAAGAAATACGCTCAAGATAGAAGAATAATTATCTCTCTACGCTTCTCTCTAGAGTTTCAATGAATTAAAGAAATAATGAAGGAATGAGCTTATTTATAGAAGAATGAACTGAATAATAACCAATCCATGAAACGGTCCAGATCGATTTACTTTAAGCAGACGATCCAGTTGGTTTATAATAAAATATAATATATTCTATTTATAATCTAATAAAACGAATAACTTTTAAAAAGATTTTACTATCAAATACTATGCATAATAAAATATAATATATTCTAATTATTGTATAATAAAACGAATAACTTTATAAAAGTATTACATTTTTATATAAAAAGATTTTATGTTTTATTACATTAATAATACTAATAAAACAAAACTTCATCATCATTATTATTATTCACACTATTAATCGACCAAATGCGTTCCCGAGGAAGCGGGCTTTCGATAAGGATTTCTCCCTATCGGCACGCATGATTAGGTGACCAAACCTCTCCTTAGCGAACTTACAGACATCGTTAATATTGCAAATAATAATATTAATAACTATGTCATCTCAATTATTGATTATATAAAATATCGATAATAATTGAATAAAGTCAAATGACTTCTCACGTAAGCATCAATAATCAATACCGCAAGTACTACGCTACTATGCGACCACGTGTATTCTGTGCTTTAACACCGGTGTTTCAACAGTTAACGGTAAAACTTCTGTCGTTATTTTCATAAAAATATTTTTATTGTTTTCTCAATCCGATAATAATTTCGTTGTGGGGTCTACCAATGATTGTGCCGTCGTACGAATATTCCCCGACCAATCGAATATTATAAACAACTTGCGTACTTTGTAAAATTTCTAAATATTACCCACAACTATAACATTATATCAAATTCATTCCATAATATTTAAAAATGATAATTATAGAAAATTCATCTTTATTCATAAAAGTTGGGGTCTTACAATCTCCCTTCTTATAAAATTTTGCCCTCGAAATTAGGGTGCGTTACACAGGTATGTCGAAGAGGTAAGGATACCTTGATTTCATTTGATTCTAACTCCCGGTCATTTCCTCAACATCGTGGTTCCTCCATAAAACTTTGACTTGAGGTATAACCTTGGAGCGTAGAATATGTTCCTTCTTATCCAAGATTTGAACAGGAACCTCTTCATACGTTAAATCTTCCGCTATTTCGTCCGGTTCTAACTCAATAATGTGGTTCGGGCATATATTTACGTAATATGGATATATGAAAAACGTTATGAACACGAGACATACTTTGTGAGACCCCGAATTTTATGAAATGAAAGTATTCAATTTTCTTATAATTATTCTATTTAGTAAATGGTTAAATTGATAAAGGTTAAAGTTAAGGGTGATATATAAAAATTTTACAAAGTAAGCAAGTTGTTATAAAATAATCGGTGGTAAAATACGCGTGGTTGCATAGTAGCACATGGTATCGATTATTGATGCTTATTTGAGAAGTCACTCAGTTATACTCAATTATTCTTTGCGATAATTCTTTGCATCATATCTCTCATATTATTGATTCAATTATTGACACAGTATCTTCTGTATAATATGTTATATTATTAAATCAATAATCGAGGCGACAAAGTTATTCATATTATTAAATTATAATATTTACATATGTCTAGAAGTTCAGTCGAGGAGAGGTCCGGTCACCTAATTAAAGGCGTCGATAGGGAGAAATCCTTATGAAAAGCCCTCTTCTAGGAAACGACCTGGTTGTTAAATATTGTGAGTTATAATATTAATGATGAATAAGTTCGTGTTGATTAAAGATGAATTTGATAGTTCCATTGTGTTGGGATTATTTGTGTTAGTAGAAATCGACATTTATTTCGATAATAATTGATGTCTGGAGATTATATTGTTCAATCGGATATTCAGGGCACTTTTCGTATCGGGGTACTATTCACGAGTTACTATTCACGAGTTACTATTGAGTCACATTCACTTACTATTAGGGGAGTTGGTGCAAGATTGATGATACTTGCATAACTAAGTTAAAGATGGAGGTATAGATGGAGGTACTATATTGTAATTAATTTTTCACGTGTTTAGAACTATTGAGTCACATGATTTACTATTGATTCACATGATTCCCCAAAATAGGTATACATCACCCATTACGAGTTGTCGATACATGATGCGAAAACAACTACAACTTTATTATTACAACGATAAAAGCGTGAGTTTAAATACAAATATTATCTTACAGACAATATCTATACTCAAATAAATCCTCATCACATTTATTGATACATTATTTTACAAAAATGGTGAGGACTACTAAGCGACTCTCTCTAGAACCTTCATTCCATTTTCCAGGCTAAATACTTCATTATATTCTAGCCTCCACGAGAAAAAAATGGAACAAAAAGGAAAAGGGTGAGCTCAACTAGCTCGATAAAGAATATTATGACTAAGATAATATCTGACAAATTACCGTTAGTCTTCAACGAGGAAAAATCTAATAGAATCTGATAGACAACAAATTTTAAATCAATATTACATGATGAAATAATAATTCATTAGAAGAGTTAAGTAGAATCAAAACTACTATCTTACATGTATGAATTTAAAAGTTCATCATCTATCTTTTATCCTGTAACATCAATCGATATACATACGGAATCAAATATTCATCTTTTTACTTTCTGAGGCCGAAGATATTCATCGATTAGTCGTGTTAAATCTAAACACACATTCATCTTTTGCACTCTGACGAAGATATTCTTGAAAATCATTCATCTTTGCCTTTCTGGGCGAAGATATTCAATAATATCATCATTTAAGGCGAGGATGATGAAAATATTTTTAAAAGCGAATCCGGTGAAACAAAATGACAAGGATTAAGGATTAAGGATTAGTACTTTGTTTTATCCATGTTCAAAAATACCTCAAAAATGATCGTAGTGGTGTAAAATTCGAGAATGATCAAAACATGGATCTGATCAAAGCTAGTATCGAAATAGATATTTTGGACAAAAAGAAGAAATTTTATTTTTAGATTGAATAGTCTTGTATATCAATGAATAGTGCGTATATCGTGAATAGTAACTCAAACACCAAAAGATAGAAATTCCACAAAAAACATCTTCACGCTTCATGAATAGTACTTTCGTGAATAGTAACTAAGTGAATAGTAACTCGTGAATAGTAACTTCGTGAATAGTAACCTCATGAATAGTAACTTCGTGAATAGTAACTCATGAATAAGTAACCCAGACATGAAAAAGTTCCAAATTTGATAAAAAGTTCAACCAATATTTGACATAATGATATTGAAGAAATAATATCATTTGAGAAAAAATAACATCCACTTACCTCGAAAGATTAGTACTTACAAATTGGAATCTAGGGTATAGTCTTTGAAGGAACTTGCACGAATCTAACAATACTCAAAGTATACTCAAAATACTCACAAGAATAAACTCGATAATATAGAGAGAAAACTTGAGTTTACGGTGTGATTTTCAATTCTAACCTAAGCACCTATTTATAGGAAAATCTTTAGAACACAAAAGCGAAAATTTAATAAAATAATAATATTTCTTAAAAATATTCAAGCCCACCTTAGAAATCTGATTTCAGATCATTTATAACACATGTGAGCCACTCAATTACAACAAAA
Source organism: Panax quinquefolius (assembly GCA_020205615.1). Taxonomy (NCBI): domain Eukaryota; kingdom Viridiplantae; phylum Streptophyta; class Magnoliopsida; order Apiales; family Araliaceae; genus Panax; species Panax quinquefolius. The sequence goes on from CM035152.1 coordinate 153,484,857, forward strand.
AAAACGTTTTTCTTACAAAAAAAATATTTTAAACTCCAAAAAATCAATTATTAGAAATTTGAAACTTGATAATTCATAATAAATAGCCCTTTCATCAGAAAATTCGAATCTCGCGAGTTTTATAGGAAATTCAATTCTCTACAACTTTGCGAGAAGAAAGTTTTTCCAAATTCCAAATAGAAATTGGCCAAAATCCACAAAGCAGGACGATTTTACAATATAATCAAATTTGATCGATAAATGGGGTCCCATGAGCATGTTTAACATGTTTTAAACATTTATTGCAACAAAAATACTCCTCCTCCTCGTATACTCATATATCCCACATTAGTTGTAAAAATATCACCATTATTATATTATTAAAATATAATAATATATTTAAATAAATTATTTTATCGAGAAAAAGATAAAATTTCAATTTTCAACAATTGTCACAATAAAAATTTTCTCCATCTATATCCACATAAAATCAATATTTTTCTCATCATATGAATCAATAATTAATTATTCACAAATAATATTACGAGAATCCTGATATTGTGACGACGGCGGTTTCAGGAAGAGGGCTTTCGATAAAAATTTCTTCTTCTTCTTGGCGGCGCATGATTAGGTGACCAAACCTCTCCTTAGACGAGAACTTTCTAGACATTGCCAATAATGTTATCTAATAATATTATTAGGATAATATGAATTATTGCTTCGATAATAAAAATCTTGTGTAATGATGATTATTGAAACAACGACATATAAAATATCAATGCGACAATTATTAACTTTCGATAAAATCTTTGAGCGATAATTACATATAACCATTATTGAGTAGTGCCTTCTTACGTAAGAATCGATAATTGGTGCGATCTGGTGTCTTCTTTGTGTTTTAACCACATAGAGTATTTTAACGATTATTACTTGATAACAACTACGTCGTTATTTTTAAACAACTTATATTTGTCGTTTTCTTCATCGATCGCTTTTCAGTTATGGGGCCCACACATGGGCTGCGCAGTAGTCGTGCGAATATTCCCAAGCGATCTGAATATTCCACGACCAAACGAATATTCCCAAACAATGATGAATATTTTATAACCACTTGCTTTTTTTTGAAATATTTGCGTATTTTACCCTAACTATCCACATTAATCAAATCGACCCTTACTATTTCAAAATAATAAATAGAAAATTAAATTTCATTAATAATAAGTTGGGGTCTTCTGACCTCCCTCCTTATGAAATTTAAGTCCTCGAAATTGGCGTCGTGTACACAGTGTTTGAAAAGGTGAGGATACCTCGCTTTCATTTCGTTTCAATTCCCGGTCATTTCCTCTATAGCATGATTCCTCCACAAAACTTTAACTTGTGGTATGACCTTTCTTGGCGTGGGACATGCTCCTTCTATCCAAGATCTTGGCGGTACCTCCTCATCGTTAAGTCTTGGCTATTTAAATGCGGTTCTAATTCTATAACGTGGTTGGGGTCTTTCACATATTCTGAAATGGATATATATGAAACACATTATGAACACGAGACATACTTTCGGAGAATAGCTTGCGAGTCTATAGGCTACATTTCTATTCGGTCGAAATTTTGAAATGGACGATAAATCGTGGATTGAGCTTTCCTCTCTTCCCAAATCTTGTAACTCCCTTCCATGGAAGCAACTTCATGATAATCATGATCCCCACACTAAATTCCACGTCCTTTCGATGAAGATCCGCATAACTCTTTTGTCGATCTTGTCTTGGTTTGTATCGTTGTCGAATCATTTGGATCTTTTCGGTGATCAATACGTCTTAACTTCGGGTCCCAACAATGTTGCTTCACCCACCTCATCCCAACATATTGGAGAACGACACTTTCGTCCATATAATGCTTGAATGGAGCCACACTATACTTGCACGATAAGCTGTTGTTGTTGTAGAGAATTCCACCATGGTAAATACTTATCCCAAGCCCCCTTGAAGTCTAGGACCACAGTCTTAATAAATCTTGAGAGTTTGAATAGTCCTCTCGATTGTCCGTCCGTTTGGGGATGGTATCTTAGAACTAAATCGCAAATCCGTGCCCATAGCTTTTTGCAAAGCTAACCCAAAATCTTGAAGTGAATCTTGGGTCACGATCCGAAACTATGGATCTGGGCATGCCATGCAACCTCACAATTTCATTCACGTCATACTAGCAAGGCGTTCAAGGAATAAGTCTCCGTGTCGGCAAGAAATGAAGCGGACTTGGTTAATCTATCAACAATAACCCAAATAGCATTGATGCCTTGAAAGCCGTAGGAAGACCCGTGTGAAAAATCCATGGTAATGTGTTCCCACTTCCATTTGAATCTCAAGTGGTTCTGACGGACCCTTAGGTACTAGATGCTCAGCCTTTACGTTGGCAAGTTAAACACATCGAGATAAACTTTGCAATCTCTCTCTTCATATTGTTCCACCAAAATGTATGTAGAAGATCACGATACATTTAGTACTTCGAGGATGGATTGCAAATGGTGTATTGTGTGCCCTCCATCGTAATCTTGTACTTCAAATCAGTCGTTAGGAACTGAAAGTCTAGAGTGGACTCAAAGTATTCCTTCTTCATCGATTCTAAACTTAGGAATAGCTCCTTCTTGTACTTTCTTCTTCTTCATACGCATCGGCTTTCAAGATTCGGTGGCTTGAAAGCGACCTTAACTTTTTCTATTAAAGTTGGCTCTGTCGTATATATGACTTGACATCATCGCTTTCGTTCCGCATATGATCTTCTACTTTCGATAAATCGGCTACCGTTAAACTTTACGGGATGGTATTGAATAGTGTGGTGGTAGTCTTTCAATAGTTCGAGCCAGCGTCGTTGCCGCGTGTTGAGTTCTTTTTGAGTGAAGAAATATTTAAAGGCTTTTATGGTGCGAATATATCTCCACTTTCTCCCCATATAGATAGTGCCTCCATATCTTTAAGCGCGCAGCATTGCTTTGCCAACTCTAGATCATGAGTAGGATAATTCCTCTCATACTCTTTAAGTTGTCGCGAGGCATAGGCTATGACTTTCCCGTTGCATGAGAACACATCCTAACCCTTTGCACGAAGCATCGTTTGTAGATAACAAATCCATCCGAACGGATGGTATTGTTAGAAACAGTCTTAGAAATAAGTCTCCTCTTAAGCTCTTGGAAACTTTTTCTCGCGTTCTTACGCTCCAAGCAATTTTGTATCCTTAGGAGTTAGGCGAGTTAATGGAGTAGCGATTAGAAAAACCCTTCCACGAATCTCAGATAATAACCGGCTAAGCCCAAAAAAGCTACGTCTTGATCATGAACTTGGTTGCTCCCACTTTGTATTGCTTGATCTTGGCCGGGATCAGCGGATACTCCATGTTTGACACCACGTGCCCGAGGAATGCTACTTCCTCGAGCGAACTTCGCATTTCTTCAATTTGGCATATAGTTTGTTTTCACGAAGCCTTTGGAGTACCGACTTCAAATGGTGCTCATGATCTTCCGCGACTTTTGGAATATATAAGGATGTCATCAATAAAAACTGAACAACAAAGCGATCGAATATTCCTTGAATACTCGGTTCATCATATCCATGAAAGCCGCGGGAGCATTAGTCGATCAAAAAGAGACATGACTAAAATTCATAATGTCCGTCTGGGAGTTCTAAAAGCGGTCTTTGGAATATCCTCGATTCTAATCTTGGTGATGATATCGAGCGAAGATCGATTTTGAAAAGAATTGTGCCCTTACATGGTCGAACAAGTCATCAATCGAGGTGAGGATACCTATTCTTGATGGTGACATGGTTCGATTCCAGATAGTCGATACAAATCGCATACTCCGTCTTTCTTCTTCTTTCTGAATAAAGCAGGGAGCACCCCGAGGAGATGTCTTGGGGCCAATGAAGCCGATGTCCAACAATTCACATAGTTGGACCTTTAACTCTGAAGTTCAATAGGAGCCATTCGATATGGGGTTTTAGAAATGGGCTTTGTGCGGGTTCAAGATCGATAAAAATTGACTTCACGTTACGGGGTGGGCAGGGAAGTTCTTGAAAATCGTCGGAAAAATCGATAAGCAGGAATATTATTCAAATTTGGCGTGTCTTTATTCAAATCCATAACATGGGCTAAGAAAGCTTGACATCCGTTTTTCAATAAGCGAATAGCTTTATGATTAGATATGATAGTGATTGATTTTAATGGTTTAGTTGCTTGAATTAAATACAACGGGTTGGTTAGGAATATGAAAACTATGACAACTTACGAAAACAATCAATTTTGGCATGATGAGTAGTTAACGATCAATCCCAAAAATCACATCAAAAGCAAGTATCTTTAAAGAGATAAGGTTCGGCGGTAAAGTGATGGTGCCAACTTGAATCAAACAAGATTTATAAGCGATGGATGTGATGAAAGTTTCTCTAGCGGAGTTTCCACGAGATAGGTCAAAGTCTAATTTCTCGGTCGAGTTTAAGCGTTGAGCACATGCGGGAGAGATAAATGAATGGGTATACCGGTATCAAGTAAGGTATAAACTTTGCAGAGAATTTATAAATAACTTACCGTGATCACCTCGTTTGGGTTTCTCGCATTTTGACCGATCCTGACAAACGCTCTTCCGGAATCGTTGTTGACTTTGACTTTTACGGACGATCTTTTTTGAGTCACCGTCCCCATTTGAACTAGGTTTATTCTCTTTGTCTGATCTCGGCGATATGTCCTTCCTTTCCACAATTATAGCATACCTTGAGCTGTTGTGGGCGGTTTGGTGATATATCCCTCTTTTCGCATTTGTAGCATATAATGGGTGGTGGTGGTTCTCCTCCACTTAGAACCGATTCTTCTTGCGTATTGTCGTCTTCACATAGTTAGTTGTTAAATCTCCTCTTTTAAAATCTCCTCTGACTTCGCTTCTTCTATTTTCATGGCCATGATTACCACCAGTGGTTACCATTTTTGTCGTCTGTTTCTTTCTCATTTGGTTATCATTATTACATTGGCTTGCTATATCTACAGTACGATCCACGGTTATGGTCCTTGGTTGAATATACTCGTTATCTCGCTCTAACAATTGAGCCACATTAACAACATCTGAATAGAGAAAATTTATGAGAAATGAGATATTGTGCGTATCTTGGGGTTTCAAACCTCTCGAAACATCCGCGTCATCGTTCCTCATTCTCCACCAAATGAGGTCTGAACACAGGATAACTCTGCAAACTTTGCCTCGTCTTTGAGACAAATCGTGTTGTTTTGTTCTAATCGATGAACTCCACTTCCTTCGTATAGCCGAACACTTTCGGAAAAGTATTTGTCATTAAATAGCTTCTGAAAGCGTCTCCCAAGACATCTTTGAGTCTTGGTTTGGATGGAGTGCAGCTTCCACGAGACTCCCACCGATGATCTGCCTTCGCCACGCGAACATAAAGGTGGCGAATGGAACCTTCTGTTCTCCGTGCATCCCAGACATCGAATATCTTGGTAATTTGCTTGACCCGTGTTTCCGCCGTGATCGGATCGGCTTTCCCTTAAATTACGGTGGTCCCGACTCTTTGAAGCTGCTTGGTTTGTGACAACAACTGTGAATTCTATCATTTCCTCTGTATTTTGAACACGAGTCTCCTAAATGCGATTTTGCATGAGCTGCAAAAAACTTCTAAACATCCCTCGTTCATCATCGCTTTCGATGGTGTTGTTCACGGGAGGAACATTGCCCGACTGTTTGCACGTTCTCCTCGTTGGTGAGTGCTGAGCGTCTCCACGGTCTCATTTCCATTGTTAATATTCTCGATTCGACATTCTCAAATCTTGTCGTAAAACAAGGGTTAATTAAGAAAATCAATATATCACATAATATCCTATATCTTGACCAACTAACAAATAAGCTTAGGTAGGACACCTTTAGCGAAGGATTTACTCGTCTCTCCCCTCTGAGTTCTATTCCCAGATCTCATGGAGATCATATCCTAAGCTACGATACCAAGCTGTGGCGCCCCCAAATAGGTATACATCACCCATTACGAGTTGTCGATACGTGATGCGAAACAACTACAACTTTATTATTACAACGATAAAAAGCGTGAGTTTAAATACAAATATTATCTTACAGACAATATCTATACTCAAATAAATCCTCATCACATTTATTGATACATTATTTTACAAAATGGTGAGGACTACTAAGCGACTCTCTCTAGAACCTTTCATTCCATTTTCCCAGGCTAAATACTTCGCATATATTCTAGCCTCACGAGAAAAAAAATGGAACAAAAAGGAAAGGGTGAGCTCAACTAGCTTCGATAAAAAAATATTATGACTAAGATAATATCTGACAAATTACGTTAGTCTTCACGAGGAAAAATCTAATAGAATCTGATAGACAACAAATTTTAAATCAATATTACGTGAAAAATAATAATTCATTAGAAGAGTTAAGTAGAGAATCAAACTACTATCTTACATGTATGAATTTAAAAGTTCATCATCTATCTTTTATCCTGTAACATCAATCGATATACATACGGAATCAAATATTCATCTTTGCTTCTGAGGCGAAAGATATTCATCGATTAATCGTATTCATCTAAACACTGTTCATCTTTTTACTTTCTGACGAAAAGATATTCTTGAAAATCATTCATCTTTTTGCACTTTCTGAGGCGAAGATATTCAATAATATCATCATTTAAGGCGAGGGATGATGAAAAATATTTTTAAAAAAGCGAATCCGATGAAACAAAATGACAAGGATTAAGGATTAAGGATTAGTACTTTGTTTTATCCATGTTCAAAAATACCTCAAAAATGATCATAGTGGTGTAAAATTCAGAATGATCAAAACATGGATCTGATCAAAGCTAGTATCGAAATAGATATTTTGGACAAAAAGAAGAAATTTTTTTTTTTGATTGAATAGTCTAGTATATCGTGAATAGTCTTGATATATCGTGAATAGTAACTCAAACACCAAAAGATAGAAATTCCACAAAAAACATCTTCACTTCATGAATAGTACTAAATGAATAGTAACTTTCGTGAATAGTAACTTCGTGAATAGTAACTCGTGAATAATAGTAACTTCGTGAATAGTAACTTCGTGAATAGTAACTCATGAATAAGTAACCCAGACATGAAAAAAAGTTCCAAATTTGATAAAAAGTTCCAACCAATATTTGACATAATGATATTGAAGAAATAATATCATTTGAGAAAAAAATAACATCCACTTACCTCGAAAGATTAGTACTTACATTTGAAATCTAGGGTATAGTCTTTGAAGGAACTTGCACTTATCTAACAATACTCAAAGTATACTCAAAATACTCACAAGAATAAACTCGATAATATAGAGAGAAAACTTGATTTACGGTGTGATTTTCAATTCTAACCTAAGCACCTATTTATAGGAAAATCTTTAGAACACCAAAGAAAAATTTAATAAAATAATAATATTTCTTAAAAATATTCAAGCCCACCTTAGAAATCTGATTTCAGATCATTTATAACACATGTGAGCCACTCAATTACAACAAAAAAAACGTTTTCTTACAAAAAAATATTTTAAACTCAAAAATCAATTATTAAGATTTGAACTTGATAATTCATAATAAATAGCCCTTTCATCAGAAAATTCGAATCTCGCGAGTTTTTATAGGAAATTCAATTCTCTACAACTTTGCGGAAGAAAGTTTTTCCAAATTCCAAATAGAAATTGGCCAAAAATCCACAAGCAGGACGATTTTACAAATTTATAATCAAATTTCGATCGATAAATGGGGTCCCATGAGCATGTTTAACATGTTTTAAACATTTATTGCAACAAAAATACTCTTCCTCCTCGTATACTCATATATCCCACATTAGTTTGTAAAAATATCACCATTATTATATTATTAAAATATAATAATATATTTAAATAATTATTTTATCGAGAAAAAGATAAAATTTCAATTTTCAACAATTGTCACAATAAAAATTTTCTCCATCTATATCCACATAAAATCAATATTTTTCTCATCATATGAATCAATAATTAATTATTCACAAATAATATTACGAGAATCACAATATTGTGAACGAGGGCGGTTCAGGAAGAGGGGCTTTCGATAAAATTTCTTCTTCTTCTTGGCGTGCAATTAGGTGACCAAACCTCTCCTTAGAGCGAACTTTCTAGACATTGCCAATAATGTTATCTAATAATATTATTAGGATAATATGAATTATTGCTTCGATAATAAAAAATCTTGTGTAATGACAATTATTGAAACAACGACAATATAAAAATATCAATATGACAATTATTAACTCGATAAAATCTTTGAGCGATAATTCTTTAAACCATTATTGAGTAGTGCCTTCTTACGTAAGAATCAATAATTGGTGCGATCTGGTAATAACTTCTTGTGTTTTAACCACAGAGTATTTTAACGATTATTAGCAGTAACAACTTCGTCGTTATTATTTTAAACAACTTATATTTGTCGTTTTCTTCATCCAATCGCTTTTTCCGGTTATGGGGCCCACACATGGGCTGCTTGCGTAAAAATCGAATATTCCCAAACGATCGAATATTCCACGACCAAAACGAATATTCCCAAACAACAATGAATATTTTATAACCACTTGCTTATTTTGAAATATTTGCGTATTTTACCCTAACTATCCACATTAATCAAATCAACCCTTACTATTTCAAAATAATAAATAGAAAATTAAATTTCATTAATAATAAGTTGGGCTGCCAATATTTGGGAATTTTTGGAGTTAAACTTGAGGTAGCTAATTTCTTAAGGAATTAATTAGAAATTGATTTTTGAAAAAATAGTAAATGAATTTTAAAAATTCCGAGAAAAATATATGTTCATTATGGGACTATATTATGCTAAATCCCATAAAAGAAATATTTTTGGAATTGATTTGGTATTTTTCATGAAAATAGTTGAGTTACGAACATATAAGTTAAATATGTTATGTGAAGTAACAAAGTTGGAAAAAAGGATTTTTTGGCTTGGAAATCCTATATAAGGTATATGTAGATTTTTGATGAGGGATTTGATCATTTGTGATGAAATCTTATGAGTATGGAATTTTTGAATGATTAAATGCATTATTGGGTAAAGTGTAAACAATTGAAATAAATTGTTTATAAGTTTAAGAAGTGATTAAAATATTGTTATGATATTAACAATATTAGATTATGAATTTATTATGTGATTGATAATATTTAGATAAATTTAAAGTCTTTAATATTTATCCTTGTTTTCATTTGATTAATGTTTATATCATTGTCATCATCCTTAGGCTTATATTATGACGAAAGTCATCTTTGGCTTACGTGCATAGATGGACTGTTGATTATTGGCTTTACAGTTGTATATCTTTGGCTTACGTGCATAGATGGATTGTTGATTCTTGGCTTTACAATTGTATATCTTTGGCTTACGTGCATAGATGAACTGTTGATTATTGATTTTATAGTGTATATCTTTGGCTTACGTGCAAAGATGAACTATTGATTGATGAGTATCTTTAGCTTATGTGCATAGATGAACTGTTTATTGGTATGATTATGACCAGGGATCATTCGGTATAATCATGACCCGTGATGTTATAGATGAAGTGGTAAAAGTCCTCATTGGCCCGTAGTGCATTGATGGACAGTTTTTGGTATGATTATAACTAGGGATTATTCGGTATAATCATGACCATTGATGATTATATGAATATCTTTGGTCGTAGTTCAGGGATGATTCGATGATGTGGATTATTTATTAAGCTGAGTCTCAGCGATAAAATATTGATTATACACTTTTAATTCGTAGAAGATAGCAGATATCATGCTCTACTTGACTCTTTTATAATACATTTGTATGTCTTTGGCCGGTAGAGCAAAGATGAATTATGATTATGAGTTATCTTCATCCTGGGTGCGAAGAGGAATTTAGAATCACAATTATGATTATGAGTTATTCATACGATTGTGAACAGGAATTTTTGATTGATGTTACAGGGATAAAATAGTATTCGTGGACTTTTAACATGGAGGAGATAATAGACCTGATGGTCTATTTGACTCTTCTAATGGATTGCTCGTTCCGCTGCAACTATGGTAGAAAAGTTTTATCATCTATCATATGTTCTAAATCTTTGATTTATTACTGATGAATGCTATTGATAATTTAATTATCTTTAGTCATGATATTCTTTATCATGGCTAGTTGTCTTCACCCTTTTGCTTCACAATTCCTTTCGTGTAATAAATAAGTGTAGTTGGGTCGACGGGGATAACGAGGAAATAATGAGATGGTCCGAGACTGTTGAAGTTTCTCAATACATTATAAAACGGCATAACATGCAATATATAATTACATTGAGGACCTAAGATATGTGTGTCGTATGTTATACGTCACTTAATAATTGATTTTGGTGAACAATAGTAGGTTGATGAGAACCCAACTGTGGAAGAGTGTTTTGTCACTATCATACAAGATGTCTAATGACATACAATCTCGTGTTATCATAAGACAGGGTTATGCACATCCACTTGCTGAGTATATATACGAGCACTACCTATATGATCTTGGAGTATATTTGAAATATAATTCTCACTTGGAAACAACTGAGATAATTATATGTCAAGAGAAGACTCATCATTGGAAGGAACATGATAGTAATCTTCTCGTTTTTCTTTGGGGTCTATTGGATCAACCAAGGATAATTCTCTGGGTATACGATATCTATCATAACTTAGATTCATGGCCTCCTATGTACGCTTGAACATTTCCCAAAGATTTTAATTATTGACTGTACTTTTATGTAAAATACCTTTGTAAGGTGTTGTGGTCGAGGCACCATGAGAGTTACATAGATTTTGTATTGAAACTCACAGCTTATCTCATTGTCGAACTCGCATTTACGCTCAACAAATAGATAAATGAAGTTTGTATTTGATTTTTATGGAGTGATATCTGGCGACTCAGAATGGGTCATGTAGACCTATTTTGGGGGCGTCACATACTTGGCGGTAAAACGAGTCTATAGGCTACAGTCCCTACTCGATCGAGGATTAAAAATGGACCAATGAATCGAGGATTAAGCTTTTCTCTCTTTCCAAATCTCGTAACTCCTTTCCATGGAGCAACACGTAACAACACAAGATCTCCAATATCGAATTTCACGTCCTTTCGATGAAGATTAGCATAACTCTTTTGTCGATCTTGGAAGGTTTTTATACGTTGTCGGATCATTTGTGTCTTTTCTGTAGTCATACGTACTAACTCCGGTCCCAACAACGTTGCTTCACCCACCTCATCCCAGCATACTGGAGAACGACACTTTCTTCCATACAACGCTTCGAATGGAGCCATGCCAATACTTGTTTGATAACTGTTGTTGTAGAAAAATTCCACCAATGGTAAGAACTTGTCCCAACTTCCCTTGAAGTCAAGGACACAGAGTCTTAATAAATCTTCAAGAGTTTGAATAGTCCTCTCGATTGTCGGTTAAATCTCGAGGATGATACTTAAACTAAATCGTAAATCCGTGACCATAGCTTTTTGCAAACTAACCCAAAATCGTGAAGTGAATCTTGGGTCTTGGTCAGAAACTATGGATACTGGCATACCATGCAATCTTATAACCTCGTTTATGTACATATGAGCAAAACATTCAAGTATATAAGTTTCTCGTATAGGTAAGAAATGAGCAGACTTGGTCAATCTATCAACAATGACCCAAATTGCATCTATGCCTTGAGAAACCTTGGGAAGACCAGTAACGAAATCCATGGTAATGTGCTCCCATTCCCATTCTGGAATTTCAAGTGGTTGTAATGGACCTTTTGGTACCTGATGTTCCGCCTTGACTCATTAACAGTTTAAACACCTTGAGATAAACATCGATATCTCCCTCTTCATATTGCCCCACCAAAATGTATGTCGAAGATCATGGTACATTTTGGTACTCCCAGGATGGATTGCAAACGGTGTGTTGTGAGCCTCCATCATGATTTTATACTTTAAATCAGGGTCCTTAGGAACACAAAGTCTGGAGTTGACTCGAAGTATTCCTTCTTCATCGATTCTTACTTCCGGCATAGCACCTTCTTGTACTTTTTTCCTCAAATGCATCAGCTCCGAGCAGCTTTAACTTTATCGATTAAAGTCGGTTCTTCTCGTATATTCGCCATCATCACGTGGGTCCCTGGAGCTTTTATCTCTATCTCCATCCTTTGCAAGTCATACAAAATGGGCTCTTATACGTTGACAATATCGCACTCAGATGCAAGATATGATCTTCTACTCAATCGTCATCACCTACCACGTTTGCTTTTCCGTAATGGTATTGGATGGTATGATCATAATCTTTCAATAGTTCAAGCCAACGTCATTTGTCGCGTGTTGAGTTCCTTTTGAGTGAAGAAATATTTGAGGCTTTTATAATCCGTAAAGATCTCCACTTTCTCCCCATACAAGTAATGCCTCCAAATTTTAAGTCACGAAGACAACACCGCCAACTCTAGATCATGAGTAGGATAATTTCTCTCATATTCTTTGAGTTGTCGAGAGGCATAGGCTATGACTTTCCCATGTTGCATGAGAACACGTCCTAACCCTTTGCTTGAAGCATCACTGTAGATGACAAATCCTCCGAGCTAGATGGTATTGTCAGAACAGGTGCTGAAATGAGTCTCCTCTTGAGTTCTTGAAAACTCTTTTCGCATTCCTCACTCAAACCGAATTTTGTATCTTTTCGAGTCAGCTGAGTTAAGAGAGTAGCGATTCGAGAAAACCCTTCTACGAATCTCCGATAATAACCAATTAAGTTGAAAGCTACGTGCTTGGTCATCGATTTAGGTTGCTCCCACTTTGAATAGCTTCAATCTTTCTTTGGGTCAATGAGATATTCCATGACTTGATACCACGTGCCCAAGGAATGCTACTTCCTCGCCGAACTCGCATTTCTTCAACTCGGCATAAAGCTTATATTCGTAAAGCTTTTGAGTATCGACCTCAAGTGTTGCTCATGATCTCTTCATGACTTTTTGGAATAAATAAGGTTGTTATCAATAAAGACGACCACAAAAGTGATCCAAATATTCCTTGAATACTCGGTTCATCATATCCATGAAGGCAGCAGGAGCATTGTCAATCCAAAAGACATGACTAGGAATTCATAATGTCCGTAACCGAGTTCTGAAAGCCATCTTTGGAATGTCATCGATTCTAATCTTCAATTGGTGATATCCGGAATGAAGATCAATCTTTGAAAAGAATTTGGTGCCTTGCAATTGGTCAAACAGGTCATCAATACGTGGCAATGGGTGCCTATTTTTTATGGTGACATGATTCAACTCCCGATAATCAATACAAAGTCGCATACTCCCATCTTTCTTCTTCATAAATAGAACAGGAGCACCCCAAGGAGATGTACTAGGACGAATAAAGCCAATGTCTAACAATTTCTGCAGTTGGGTCTTTAACTCCTGAAGTTCAATAGGAGCCATTCGATATGGGGCTTTGGAAATGGATTTTGTGCCGGGTTCAAGGTAAATACAAAATTCAATTTCACGCTCTTGGGGTAGGCCAGAAAGTTCTTCAGGGAATACGTCAGGAAATTCATTAACAATAGAAATATCTTTCAAAACTAACGTATTTTTGTTTAGATCCGTGACATGAGCTAAGAAAGCTTGACATCCGTTTTTCAATAAACAAATAGCTTTATGGCTTGAGATGACAGTGATTGATTTTAATGGTTTGGTTGCTTGAATTCGCATAATAGGTTGATTAGGAATATGAAAGCTAACAACCTTACGAAAACAGTCAATTTTTGCATGATGAGTAGTTAACCAATCAATCCCTAGAATTACGTCAAATGCAAGTATTTTCAATGAAATAAGATCGACGAATGTAATGTGAGGGTGCGATTTGAACCAAACAAGACTTATAAGCAGTGTATGTAAAGAAGGTTTCTCCCAACGGAGTTTCAACAGATAAGTCAAAGTTCAATTTCTCCGAGTCAAATTTAAACGTTGAGCGTAAGTAGGAGAAATAAAGGAATGGGTAGAACCTAGGTATCAAATAAGGTATATACTTATTTAGAGTTTATGATAAAGCTTACCCGTGATGACCTCATTCGGGTTCCTTGCTTTCTGGGAGGTCGTAACAAACGCTCTCCTCAGACTTCTCGGCTTTTGACTTTTTACAGGGCGTCCTTTGGTGCCTCCATCCTAGTTGAATTTGTCTTGGTGAACGACAAAATCGCCAGTGACCTTCTCTTCCACAATTATAACATGTTTTGGACGGCATCGCACAGTTTGGACTGATGTGTCCCTCCCCTCCGCATTTGAAGCATATGATAGATGGTCGTTCTCCTTCCTTAACAATAAGTGTTGATGTTGATGTCTTTCCATCATTGTTGAATCTCCTCTTCTTGAAATGACCATTCTTATTGCTTTGGCCATGATTACCACCGAAGTGGTTACCATTTCTGGCATGTTGATTCCCTCCACGCTTATTGTCACCGCTCACGATCAAGTATCACTAGTATTATCATTCTATTGGGTGCTCTCTTTTTTGTTGGGTTGACTCATTATCGCACTCCAATAATCGAGCCTATTATTAACACACTGAATACAAACACAGTTTATGAGAGATAAGATATTGACGTATCTTTGGTTTCAAACCTCTTAGAAACATTCGCGTCATTCTCTCCTCATTATCAACCAAATGGGACGCAAACTGGGACAACTCGGCAAACTTGGCTTCGTACTGCGACACGGTCATGTTGTTTTGTTCCAGTTTAATGAACTCTACCTCTTTCATGTGACAAATTCTTTCAGGAAAGTACTTGTCGTTGAACAGTTCTTGGAACTTCTCCCAAGACATCTTCAAATGGCGGTTGAGTATGCTTTCTGATTCCCACCCGATAATCCGCCTCGCATGACATGAAGGTGGCAAAGGGAACCTTTTGCTCCTCGGAGCATCCCAAGACATCAAATATCTTGTTGATCTGTTTTATTCACGTCTCCGCCTTAAGTGGTTTTGGCTCTCCAAAAAAACTCCAGTGTTTCCACCTGCATTTTGGGCAGGAGCCGCTCTCGCCTGATGTTGCATGAATTACATGAAGCCTCGGAACATTCCATCGTTCATCATTTGGTCAGTGTTGTTGTTTGCATTAGGATTGTCTCCTTCTTGATGCATATTATCCTAATTATTGATCTGTGGAGACTCAACGGTCTCCTGTGCTCCATTGATGTTCTCAACATTCTCGGATGCCATTTTCAAATACTACCACAAAACAAGGGTTAATTAACATATCACATATAATCCCTATACTCTAACCAACCAATTAAATATCAAATAAACTTAGGTAGGTCATTCTAGCGAAGGAATTCCCCGTCTCTCCCCTCCTAGTTCTTGTCTCATATCTCAGCCAGGGATCATATCCCTAAACTTTGATACCAAATGTGACGCCCCCAAAATAGGTATACATCACCTATTCTGAGTCGCCAAATACATGGTACAGAATACAAATACAATCTTAAATATACAACACGAGAGCTGTAAGCTTTAATACAAACATTGTCTTCTGGCGAATATCCACTCTCGAATAAGTCCTCATTACATTTATTAACACACTATTTAATGTAATAGTGAGGACTACTAATACTATCATCTGGATCAGATTATCTGCTCCCCGACTAGTCCCATTTCGCTCTCATTTCACAGAGAACAAAGGAAAGAAAGGGTAAAGCTCGACTAGCTAGCCGAAGAAGAAATATTATGACTAAGATAATGCGTAATAAATTATCATTAGTCTTCAACAATGTTAAATTGATAAAATACAATAGACATCAAGTTTAACTGCAGCGGAACATGTAATCCATTAAAAAAGTCAAGTAGAGAATAAAATCTACTATCTTTTATGATTTAAAAGGTTTTCATCAATTTTATCGCTGGGACTCAGCTTAATAAATAATCCACCTTATCCCTGCACTACGGCCAAGGATATTCATAAGTATCACAACCATAAATTATCCATGCACTACGGGCCAAGGATATTCGTGTATTCATCAATGGTCATGATCATGCCAACAACTGTCCATCAATGCACTACGGCCAATGAGGACTTTTACCACATCATTTGTAACATTACGGTTACCATGATTACAATCAATAATCTCTCTCGTCATAATCATACCAAGTCCATCTATGCACTACAGGCCACAGATGACTTTCAACAAAATATAAATATGAGGATGATGACAATGATATAAGAATTCAATAAAACAAGTTCAAGAATTAATTTATTCAGGAACTAATAACGTCCAAATTGTCAACATGATACTTCTTTATAGAGTAAAATTCAAGAATGCTCAGAAGAATATTTTCATGAAAAAATACTGGATGAAGCGCAAATATAAAGGATATTCCACTAATTTCATGGAGTATAAAAGTCAAAACTTTAACCAACTGAGTATAATAAAGAATGGAATAACAAAAAAAATCAATACAAAGTTGAGAGCAACCGAAGTCGGTGACCGAAGTACGTAGCTTTCTGGGTCTAACTGGTTATTATCGAAAATTCGTGGAAGGGTTTTCTCTAATCGCAACTCCATTAACCCAAATTAACTCTAAAGGATACAAAATTCGTTTGGAGCGAAGAATGCGAGAAGAGTTTCCAAGAGCTTAAGAGAAGACTTATTTCTAAGACTGTTCTAACAATACCATCCGTTCGGATGGATTTGTTATCTACAATGATGCTTGAGCAAAAAGGTTGGGATGTGTTCTCATGCAACGTGGGAAAGTCATAGCTTATGCCTCGCGACAACTTAAAGAGTATGAGAGGAATTATCCTACTCATGATCTAGAGTTAGCGTGATGCGTTTGCCGCTAAAGATATGGAGGCACTATCTATATGGGGAGAAAGTGGAGATATATTCGGACCATAAAAGCCTTAAATATTTCTTCACTCAAAAAGAACTCAACATGCGGCGCAAATGACGTTGGCTCGAGCTATTGAAAGACTACGACCACACTATTTAATACCATCCGGTAAAGCGAACGTGGTAGGTACGCGCATTGAGTAGAAGATCATATGCGGAATGAGTGCGATGATGTTAAGTATACGATAGAGCCAACTTTAATAGAAAAGTTAAGGTTGCTTCGAGCCACCGAATCCGAGTTGATGCGTGCATGAAGAAGAAAGTACAAGAAGGAGCTATTAGGCGCGAAATTGATGAAGAAGGAATACTTGAGTCCACTCCGCACTTTGTGTCCCTAACGACTGATTTGAAGTACAAGATTATGATGGAGGCACACAATACACCATTTGCAATCCATCCTCGGAAGTACTAAAATGTATCGTGATCTTCGACATACATTTTGGTGGAACAATATGAAGAGAGAGATTGCAAAGTTTATCTCAATGTGTTTAACTTGTCAACATGTAAAGCGGAGCATCTAGTACTAAGGGTCCGTTGCAACCACTTGAGATTCAAATGGAAGTGGGAACACATTACCATGGATTTCGTTCACGGGTCTTCCTACGGTTTCTCAAGGCATCAATGCTATTTGGGTTATTGTTGATAGATTAACCAAGTCTCCGCTTTCATTTCTTGCCGATCTGGAGACTTATTCCTTTGAATGTCTTCTTTAGTATGTGCGTGAATGAGATTGTGAGGTTGCATGGCATGCCAAGATCCATAGTTTTTGGGATCGTGACCCAAGATTCACTTCAAGATTTTTGGTTAGCTTGCAAAAAGCAATAAACGCGATTTGCGATTCGATTCAAAGATACCATCCCCAAACAGACGGACAATCGAGAGGACTATTCAAACTCTTGAAGATCTATTAAGACTCGTGTCCTGAACTTCAAGGGCGGTTGGGATAAGTATTTACCATTGGTGGAATTCTCCTATAACAACAGCTTATCGAGCAAGTATAGGTGTGGCTCCATTTGAAGCATTATATGGACGAAAATGTCATTCTCCAATATGTTGGGATGAGGTGGGTGAAGCAACATTGTTGGGACCCGAAAGTTAAGTACGTATGACTCACCGAAAAGATCTAAATGATTCGACAACGTATACAAACGGCACAAGATCGACAAAAGAGTTATGCGGATCTTCATCGAAAGGACGTGGAATTTAGTATAGGGGATCATGTATTGTTGCGAGTTGCTCCATGGAAGGGAGTTACAAGATTTGGGAAGAGAGAAAACTCAATCCACGATTTATTGGTCCATTTCAAATTCTTGACCGAGTAGGAAATGTAGTCTATAGACTTGCGTTACCTCCGAGTATGTCTCGTGTTCATAATGTGTTTCACATATCCGTATTTCAGTAAATATGTGAAAGACCCAACCACGTTATAGAGTTAGAACCGCATTTGATAGCCAAGACTTAACGTATGAGGAGGTACTGTCAAGATCTTGGATAGGAAGGAGCATGTCCCTACGCCAAAAAGGTCATACCACAAGTTCAAGTTACGTGAAGGAATCATGCTATAGAGAAATGACCGAATTGAAACGGAAATGAAAGCGAGGTATCCTCACCTTTTCAAACACCAGTACGTCGTCAATTTCGAGGACGAAATTTCATAAGGAGGGAGGTTGTAAGACCCCAACTTATTATTAATGAAATTTAATTTTCTTTATTTATTATTTTGAAATAAGTAAGGGTTGATTTGATTAATGTGGATAGTTATGGGTAAAATACGCAATATTTCAAAATAAGCAAGTGGTTATAAAATATTCATTCATTGTTGTGGAATATTAGTTTGGTCGTGGAATATTCTTTCATTCAGGAATATTCGATGCGATGGCCAGATCTTTTGTGGGCCCCATAACGAAAAAGCAATTGGATGAAGAAAACGACAAATATAAGTTGTTTAAAAATAACGACGTAGTTATTACAGATTAATATTTGTTAAAATACTTTGGTTGGTTAAAACACAAGAAGATGCACTGCAGTATTGCACCAATTATTGATTCTTACGTAAGAAGGCACTACTCAATAATGGTCACAGTAATTACTGTTCAGTATTTTATTGATTTAATAATTGTTGCGTTGATATTTTATATTGCTGTTGTTTCAATAATTGTCATTACACAAGATTTTTTCATTATCGAAGCAATAATTCATATTATCCTAATAATATTATTAGATAAAATTATTGGCAATGTCTAGAAAGTTCGCCTAAGGAGAGGTTTGGTCACCTAATCATGCTTGCAAGAAGTGAGAAATTTCTTATTGGAAAGCCCCCTCTTTCCTGGAGAACTGCCTGGTTGTCAATATTGTGATTCTGAGTAATATTATTTGTGAACAATTAATTATTGATTCATATGATGAGAAAAATATTGATTTTATGTGGATATAGATGGAGAAAATTTTTAATGTGACAATTGTTGAAAATTGAAATTTTATCTTTTCTCGATAAAATAATTCATTTAAATATATTATTATATTTTAATAATATAATAATGGTGATATTTTTACAACGAATGTGGGATATATGAGTATACAAGGAGGAAGAGTATTTTTGTTACAATAAATGTTAAAAACATATTAAACATGTTCATGTGGACCCCATTTATCGATCAAATTTGATTATAGCCTGTAAAATCGCTCGTTTGTGGATTTCAATCAATTTTTGTTTGGAATTTGGAAAAACTTTCTTCTACAAAGTTGTAGAGAATTGAATTTCCTATAAAAAGTTGCGAGTTTTGAATTTTGTGACAAAAGGGCTATTTATTGTGAATTATTGAAGTTCCGAAACTCCGAAATAATTGATTTTTAGAAGTTTAAATTATTTAAATTAGAAAACGTTTTTCTTACTTTTTTCTAGAATGTGGCATGTGCTTATTGAAATGAAATCAGATTTCAAGAGTGGCGTAGGAATTTTGATATATATAATAATATTAAATTAAATTTTCGCTTTGGTGTTCTAAAGAATTTCCTATAAATAGGTGCTTAGGTTAGAATTGAAAATTACACCGTAAACCCAAGTTTTTCTCTCTATATTATCGAGCGTTTTTTGTGAGTATTTTGAGTATACTTTGAGTATTGCTATACTGCAAAGTTCAAGTCATAGCCTTTATCCGGTGTTTCAACTAGAAGATCTTGTCTTTGTGAGGTAAAGGATATTATTTTTTCGTAATGATATTATTTCTTCAATATCATTATGTTGAAATATTGATCCGATGTTTTTATCAAATTTGGAACTTTTGGTGTCTGAGTTACTATTCACGTGATACTGACTATTCACGATATCTGACACTTATTCACGAATACTTAAGACTATTCATCGAAAAATGAAAAATTTTCTTTTAGTCCTAAATATCTATTCGGATACTAGATTTGATTGTATCCATGTTTTGATCATTCTTGAATTTTACACCACCGTGATTATTTTTGAGGTATTTTTGACGTAGATAAAACAAAGTACTGAATCCTTAATCCTTAATCCTTATCATTTTGTGTCACCGGATTCGCTTTCTTTAAAAATATTTTTCATCATCTTCATCTTAAATGATGATATTATGGAATATCTTTGGCTTTTGTAGTGCAAAGATGAATGATTGATTTCAGAATATCTTTGGCCGTAGTAGTAAAGATGAATGTGTGTTTAGATGAACATGACTAACTAATGAATATCTTTGGCTCAGTAGTGCAAAGATGAATATTTGATTCCGAGATATATATTGATTGATGTTACAGGGATAAAAGATGATTTATTGAACTTTTAAATTCATACATAGAAGATAGTAGTTTGCATTCTCTACTTAACTCTTCTAATGAATTATTATTTTCATTGCGAATATTGATTTAAAACTTGTTGTTTATCAGATTCTATTAGATTTTTCCATATTGAAGATTAACGATAATTTGTTGTATATTATCTTAGTCATAATATTCTTTCTTCGGGCTAGTTGAGCTCTCCTTTTCCTTTTTGTTCCATTTTTCTTCTCGGGATGCGAGAATATAAGCGAAAGACGAGTGGGGGTATGGAATGAAGGTTCGGAGAGAGTTGTTTAGTAGTCCTCACCATTTTGTAAAAATAATGTATCAATAAATGTGATGAGGATTTATTTGAGTATAGATATTGTCTAGAAGATAATATTTATATTCAAACTCATAGTTTTACTGTTGTAATAATAAAGTTGTAGTTGTTTCTGTACCATGTATTGACAACTCAGAATGGGTGATGTATACCTATTTTGGGGGCGTCACATCGCGTATACAGGTTATTCCAACAGAATAATAAAGGATGAGATAACATAAGTTTTCTTCATGAATATGAAAAAAATAATACCCCTTACTTTATAAAGAAGAGTACTCCGATGGTAGGGCGGGGATATACTTGAAGAAACTTGCACTACGCTCAAAGCTTTCTTAAACGCTAAAGAAATACGCTCAAGATAGAAGAATAATTCTCTCTACGCTTCTCTCTAGAGTTTCAAAGAATTCGTAAGAAATAATGAAGGAGTGAGCTTCATTTATGAAGAATGAATCGAATAAGAACTAATCCATGAACGGTCCGGATCAATTTATCGTAAGCTGACGGGTCCAGTTGGTTTACAATAAAATATAATATATTCTATTTATAATCTAATAAAACGAATAACTTTTAAAAAGATTTTACTATGCAAACACTATGTAGGCACTATGAATAATAAAATATAATATATTCTAATTATTGTATAATAAAACGAATAACTTTATAAAAGTATTCTGCTTTATATAAAATTTTTCTGCTTTTGTTACATTAATAATACTAATAAAACAAAACTTGAAGATCATTATTATTATTCACACTATTAATCGACTTGTGTCGCTCCCGGGAAAGATGGGGCATTTCAATAAGGATTTCTCCCTATTAGCCGCCATGATTAGGTGACCAAACCTCTCCTCTTGTAAACTTCTGAGACATCGTTAATATTGCAAATAATAATATTAATAACTATATCATCTCAATTATTGATTATATAAAATATCGACAATAATTGAATAAAGTTGAATGACTTCTCACGTAAGCATCAATAATCAATACCGTGTGCTACTATGCAACCACGCGTATTCCTGTACTTTTAACACTGGGTGTTTCAATAGTTAACGGTAAAACTTCCGCCGTTATTTTCATAAAAATATTTTTGTCGCTTTCTCAATCCGTGAATAATTACATTTAGGGGTCCACCAATGATTATGCCATCCGCATTTAATATTCCCCACCAATCGAATATTATAAACAACTTCACAGATTTTTTGCAAAATTTCTAAATATTACCCACAACTATAACATTATATCAAATTCATTCCATAATATTAAAAAATGATAATTATAGAAAATTTATCTTTATTCATAAAAGTTGGGGTCTTACAAATACCACTGATTATTTACATACTAAATATATACTCTATCACTTTTGGTGCGAATCTTTTGGGCATGACTTTCAACAGCTTTCTATTAATTTTCCTTTGATCAAATTTCCACCGAAGCATACTAAGTATTAGTGTAAGTAACCTTGTTTGAGCTTCTTTGATTGTCTCATTCTTCTCTAGCTTCAACAACTCATACTCTTGCATTAACATGCTAAGTTTCACTTCTTGCACTTTGGATGTTCTCTCACGACTCATGATAATTTTATCCCATATTTCTTTTGTCATATTACGCATATAAACCTTGTCAATTTCAGATTGAAACATTTCACTTAGCAACGTGCTCATGACTTTTGAGTCTTAGGATACCATACATGATTCATTAGCATCCATTTTCATGAGGGTCATGGATTTGCAATCATCATGCCTTGGAATGACGGGTTCATTTTAAACCACCCACCATTCCTATGAGTATCTGTTAAGTTATATCTTCATTCTAAATTTCTAGAAGTTGAAGTTCTCACTGCCCAACAACAAAAGAGACCTGCCAGTGGATTGTCCCTCTTGGAAATTAAGGTGTGCCATAGAATCTTACCATACGGTTTACAAAGACAAACGCTAGTAGAGCCAAGTTTTGATACCAAGTGTAATTTCAATGTGTGTGCACACCTAGAAGGGGGAATGTCGAATAAGTGTTTATGCTCAGAAAAATTACCAATAACCAATTTAAAATTTTATACTGCAGAATGAATCCAGACAGGTAGGACTTATCTGCTTTGGTGTCTACTTTAGACTAAGTTGTACTTTAGTTATAATTCAAAAACTTAATAATACTTCACTAGTTTTCTTAAGTTTACCATAGAGCAGTATATGAAGAGATATTCAAGTGCATAATTGAAGTAATATAAACAAGATATAAAGCAAACCACAACACTAAGATTTTTACGCGATTCGACCCTTAACCTCCAATCTAATGGCCTAATTCACGTTCAATACCAATTGGTATCGGAGATTTATATTATTAAAATAATATTCAATCAAATATAAAAAATAACTCTCTGTACACAAAAACTCAAATCCTTGTTGGACACGATTGCCCCTTTTGCAGGACTGCAACTATTTTGCACCTTTGTAACTTTCTCATCACTAAAACCTCGAGAGCTTCTCTTGTACAACCTTATCCACAACTGGATTAACCAAGTCAAACTAGGTTTGAATTCATATTTTAATAAGAAGGAATATAATTACAATACAACTATGATTTTCCAGCTAAAAAAAATTAAGAACAATGCACTAATGATTGCTAAAAAATTTATTTGGAAACACTTAATATCAAAATGTGTATTGCATGAAGGGTCATTCTTCTACTTTTACCGAGAATGATGAATATATATAATATGAGGTCCTAATGACTATACAATATTGTTAGCATAAAATACCTCGATCTCGATTGGAATAGAACATAATTTCAATAACGATACGAGTCCAACGGATATTACATGATAATTTTTCAAAGATTTTGTTTTTTAAATATATATTAAATTGAAAAATCTTAATTAAAAGAAAATATATCACCAAAAAGATTTGATACGATTAAGATGGTAAAGTCCCAATCAAATCAGTTTGTTGACATGTTCTGATTCCATAATTTCAGTATTTTAATCCATGTTAAGTTTTATTAAAACAGATTTTCAACAATTAAATAACGCCTTACAAAAAAAATAATCTTGGGCTAGAAAGTCTTACATTATTCCCTATATGATTTGTAAAAGACCCAGTCGAGTAGGTAACTCTATGAAGCTTTATATTCATGATGGGCCTCCACAAAATCAACATATATATATGAACGATTCGGATCTTAAGCTCATCTTTTACCTAACATACTTTGTTCACTCCCTTTAGCGACGGACCGAGCGACAATTCGGTCCGTCGCTATATATAGAACCGTCGTCTTAGTTTTTAGCGACGAACAACATATAGCGACAGACAACATATAACGCCGGACCAAACATATAGAGACGGACAGAATCGCGCATCATCGGTCCGTCGCTAAAGGGATGAACAAAGTATGTTAGATAAGGGGTCAATTTAAGATCCGAACCGTATATATGAATATACAAGAATCCACTTTCGGTAACACCATATATGATCAGTCCAATTCATATGGCTCAAACTTGCTCATTCAAAAACAGCTCCATACAAAACATACAATCATCATTAAAATCAAAAACATATAAATTAACATTGCCATGTTAGATTAATTAGGATATGTGTTTTTTATGCATCAAATTTCTGCTTTTCTTTTTTTTGTTGTTGTGGATGTCCAAATAAAGGAAAGTTAGAGAAGGTGGGGAACAGAGTATAATAAGGTGAAATTTTTGTTGCAATTAAACTCATGCAGGAACCTTTTTAGAATAAATCTCGACCATATATACAATAAGGAACTCGAGAGACAATTTTGTCATGTAATATTTTAGCCTTTTACAAAAAATAAAAGGTTCATGAGGCATTAAAATAAAAATGTCAATAACCTACTTAATAAAATGTAATTAATATAAAATTTTAATTATATTTTACGAGAGTATAAATTTCACTTCTTATACAATTTAACCCTAAATTTATCAAACAGGCCCCTGCTTTGCACGGGTTATCAAATTAGTTAATATAAATGTTGTTCTATTCATCAAGACTACTTAATGCCAGAATATGATTTTATCCACAATAATAAACATGTAAATGAATGTAATATTCTTATGGGTAAAATTCAGATGACTACATGAGGTTTACACTAATTCTCATTTCACCCCCTAACTTTAAAAATGAACACAAACAATTATAGTTGTGAAGACAGCTCCGTTGGGAATTTTTTGTAGGGTAAAATTCAGATAACCACCTATAGTATCTGACATTTCCCACATAACCACCTGTATTACGTAAACCTACATTTAAACACTCGTGGTTTTGAGTTGAAGTGAAAAACAGACAATTTCCATCTAATCTAACTGTGTGTGAAGTGTACTCGCTAAAAGAGCGTGAGGTATGAGTGTAACGGTCAAATGAGCTAGAAAAAAGTCGATAATGCCCTCATCTTCAACCATGGTTATTAAAGACCCATTTTGTTGGCTATTTATGCCCTAACTCGTCCCTTAGCAGCTCTGTCTCAGTCCCAGGGATTATCAGTGTCTTCATCAAGGTTATTAATTGTCTTACTCAAAACTCAGGTATGTATATTTAGCTTCTTTGAAATCTAATGAGTATATCGAAGAACGAATTTACCCAAATTGACTTTCTTAGATTTCTTAGTTGTGTAATTTGTTAGCAAGATGAGTATGACTCGTTATACAGTGTTCATTAGATTTCTTAGTTGTGTAATTTGTTAGCAAGATTTGAGCTGAAGTTACTACAAATTTGGCCGCCCAGAAGGTGTTTGTGAAAATGTTGAAGTAACATCTTGTATACATTTGCTTTATATGCATGTTAGTTGTTGGATTTCCCTCATTTGTGGGAACTATCTATCTCTTAATTACAGTCTTAGGCATGCACCTTGGTAAAATGCATGACTTTTATTTTTGGTGAGTTTTCCATGCATGTCTCTTGGTATTCTCAAGGCTTGGCTTGGAGACTTCAAGAAGATACAAATCCTTATAAATCTGAGACATGTCCCATTTCTGCATATACATTGAAAACAGATACAAAGAGAGAGAGATAGAGAGCTCTTCTGGGACATGTCCCATTTTTGGTAGAGGCAGAACATTCATTTTTGATACATTCTCCTGTTTTGATATATTTGTTCTTGGAGATTTGTTTTCTCATTTGTGAGGTATTTTCCTCTTGTGATTTACACCTTTGGTGTGTTTATAAGGCTTATGCCTTTTGGCCATTTTATAAAACTCTGTTGGTGATAGTGGAAGAAACTAACCTACCGGCCTTGTGGATGTACCTCAGTTGGAGGGAACCACGTAATTCTTGTGTGCCTACTTCTTTTGTTATTTTTCTTGCATTGCTTCCATTGATTTACACTTGTGGGAAAGCCATATTTTTCCCAACATTAGTATGTAAATATTATGCTTTAAATTGTTGATTAAAGATTTTGCTGATGTTTATGTGAAGTATGAGGCATGTCTTCGTCAAGCAATCATGTAGGATGGAATAATGGTGACCTTCGATACATACCTAGGAAATGTAAATGTGGAAAGAAGGCTTTTGTAAGAATTGTCGACTCGAACAAACCATCGAAGGGAAAATTGTATTTTGTATGTGATGAATGTGAATTTTGGGCATGGTACTTGCCTTCTACAACAAACTCAAGTGGTACACTTACTGATACTAATGAACACAATGAAGGAATGGGGACAACAGTGGTGAGGGGAACAACATGCAAGTGTCTATGTGAGAAGAATAATCTACATATGAGGATGATGCTTGTTGAAAGCCATGTAAAGATAATAATGATAATTGGAGTTGTTTTTCTTCTTCTGTCATTCATGCTGATGTTCTTTAGTAGTATGAAGTGAAAGTTTGTAATGTGAGGGTTTTAATGTGTAATGAAATATGTAATGAAAGTTTTTAATGTTTTTTAGTAGTATGAAATGAAATATGTTAGTGTAATGGAATATTTAATGTTCTAAATTTAATGAAATGTAAGTTTTTATTCTTGGAGTTGTGTTGAATTTTTTTTCAAAGTTGAATTGTTTTTATTTTGGTCTGGAGTTATAATCTGCAATATGTTGTTCATGTTATGTTGGAGTATTATTGTTGTTCATGTTATATTGGAGTTATGTTGCACAAAAAAGATGAAGCAATCTAACGAGAACAAGCGATTTAGTGTAGAAGGAAATCACAATAAATATCAATTCACTTGTCATCATTGCTAAAGCCTTAAGAGGGCCACAAATGCATTCTATCTCAAAATACACAAATATGTTCCTTGTGAGCAGCTAACTCTAGTGGTGCCAAAGCAGATAACCAAAGTAGATGACCACTGGTGCCAAAAATATACACTGCCCATTCAAGTTTACGAAAAACTACCAACAAGGCAACTAAAACTAACATCCATGTAAATGTGCCAAAATATAATTACATATTAGTTTAGACTAAGTCCAAGGCAAAATCAGAGCCTTAATCCCCCCCTTCCTGCCTTTTTTGGTGAACTAACAATGCAAAATTTCTTTGATAAAAGCTTCTTCAATTTTGGTATGCTCTTCATTCTTCGTCCGTGATTAGTGCGTGAACTTGACCTTGGTTGATCAAGAGCTCACCCAACATGCAGACAAACTTGCTTCCGTGATTAGTCCACTTGGTGGACCGGTTGGAGAGCTTGATTTGGGCTATTCGAGGTTGAAGAATTAAGTCCGTGATTAGCACCTTCCCTTACTTTGCAACTTTGGTGGTCTGATTTTTGCCTGAAAGATACAAACAAATATGTTAGCTTATTCAACATTTCATTTTAAACCTAGGACCGTCATTTTAAACCTGTTAGCTTCAGATTAAAAAGTCATAATTATATCAGCTATATATAATGTAAATACATACCTTCAGTTTGGAGTTTGGATGAAATGGTCGCCACAAAGCCTATTTGTTATGCCCAAGTGTCAAACATCTTGCACATGTTACAGTGCCACTTCTTCTACTTGCCAGGTGAGGGTTTTTTGGTTCATCTTGTGCCTTTTTCCTTACTTTTCTTGGTCTGCCAGTGGGTTTATGGTACAATAGAGGTTGAATCTTTGGAAATTTGGATTGCACCCATTCATGATGACTAGGAACAGGCTTTATGGTAAAGTTGTAGGTGCTTAAGTACACTTCCTTGCTATAGCAAGGATGGAAATAAGCCTCTGGCTGCTCCCTATTACCCCAGATTGCCGTCACTGCATGTTTGCAAGGAATGCCACTAAGCTGCCACATTCTGCACCCACAAGTTTTTTCATTCAAATTGACAACCCAAGTTCTGTCGTCACTTTCAACCTCAAACTCCCCAATTCCAGACTTCAATGCAGTGCATCGCCTAGAATGGTTCTTATTGATCTCTAATTTTTTTTGTATTCTTGGCTTAATTGACCCTCCATACTTGTCCATGCCCTCCTTTTTAATCTGAAACCTAACCATTAATTTCTTCCTAATCCACTCTAGCATGTTAATAATCCCTTTATCCCTTGCCTCAATGATATAATTATTCCATGACTCATTCAAGTTGTTTACAACTACATCAGACCTACAATGGGGTGAAAAATGAGATCTGGCCCAATATTTGGGCCCAACAGCCATCAACCACTTCACTGCCTCAGATCAACTTTGTGCATTTCCTTCATAGCTGCTTCAAATGTATACATATCACCACAACTAAATTGCATCCGTAAAATATCCTCAATAGCTTCCCCCTAAACTTGATTTTGAAATTGTTGTACAAATGCTTCAAACAAAATCTATGTTCATTATCAGGTAACATTGAATTAAAACCTCTACATAAGCCCCTTCAGGACGCCCCCAAAATAGGTATACATCACCCATTCCGAGTTGTCAATATACATGGTATGTAAACAACTAAAATTTTATTATCACAACAAGAAAACTATGAGTTTGAATACAAATATTATCTTCTGACAATATCTATACTCAAATAAATCCTCATCACATTTATTGATACTTTATTTTACAAAAATAATGAGGACTACTAAACAACTCTCTCCGTAACCTTCATTCCATACCCCGACTGCGTACTCGCTTATATTCTCGCATCCCGAGAAGAAAAATGGAACAAAAAGGAAAAGGAGAGCTCAACTAGCCCAAGAAAAAATATTATGACTAAGATAATATACAACAAATTATCGTTAATCTTCAACAGGAAAATCTAATAGAATACAATAGACAACAAGTTTTAAATCAATATTCGCAATGAAAATAATAATTCATTAGAAGAGTTAAGTAGAGAATGCAAACTACTATCTTCTATGTATGAATTTAAAAGTTCATCGCTCATCTTTTATCCCCAGTAACATCAATCAATATATATCCGAATCAAATATTCATCTTTGCACTACAGCCAAAGATATTCATTAGTTGGTCATGTTCATCTAAACACTGCTCATCTTTGACTACTGGGCCAAAGATATTTATCGAAATCATTCATCTTTGCACTACGGGCCAAAGATATTCAATAATATCATCATTTAAGACCGAGGATGATGAAAATTATTTTAAAGAAACGAATCCAAAGAAACAAAATGACAAGGATTAAGGATTAAGGATTCGTACTTTATTTTATCCATGTCCAACAATACCTCAAAATAATCATAGTGGTGTAAAATTCAAGAATGATCAAAACATGGATACAATCAAAGCTAGTATCCGAATAGATATTTTGGACGAAAAGGAAAATTTTCATTTTTCGATGAATAGTCTTAGATTCGTGAATAAGATCAGATATCGTGAATAAAGGCTTGGTATACGTGAATAAGAATCAGACACCAAAAGTTTCAAATTTGATAAAAACTTCAGATCAATATTTCAAAGATAATGATATTGAAGAAATAATATCATTACTGAAAAAAAATATCTCTTACCTCGAAAGATCAAGATTCTAATTTAAACACCGGATATAGTGTGACGACCCCCAAAATAGGTCCATTCCATCCAACCCATTCTTCTCGAGTCGCCAAATACATGGTGCGTAAACAACTACAACTTTATTATTACAACAAGAAATCGTGAGTTAAATACAAATATTATCTTCTGTACAATATTTATACTCAAATAAATCCTCATCACATTTATTGATACATTATTTTACAATAATGGTGAGGACTACTAAACAACTCTCTCTAACCTTCATTCCATACCCCGACTAAGACTCGCTACATTCTCGCCTCCCGAGAAGAAAAAATGGAACAACAAGGAAAAGGGTGAGCTCAACTAGCCCAAAGAAGAATGTTATGACTAAGATAATATACAACAAATTATCGTTAGTCTCCAACAGGAAAAATCGATAGAATACAATGTAGACAACAAGTTTCGGATCAATATTCGCAATGAAATAATAATTCATGTAAGAGTTACGTAGAGAATGAAATCTACTATAATCTATGAATTTAACGACCATCATCAATATTTTATCCTCAGTAACATCAATCAATATTCATCTCAAATCAAATATTCATCTTTGCACTATGTGCCAAAGATATTCATCAATCGGTCATATTCTCATCTCAACACTGCTCATCTTTGAACTAAAGGCCAAAGATATTCATCAATCGGGTCATGTTCATTTAAACACTGCTCATCTTTGCACTAAAGGCCAAAGATATTCATCGATCATTCATGTTCATTTAAACACTGCTCATCTTTGACTACTCTGTGCCAAAGATATTCTTCAGAAATCATTCATCTTTGCACTACAAAGCCAAAGATATTCTTCAGAATCATTCATCTTTGCACTACAACGGGCCAAAGATATTCAATACTATCATCATTTAAGACCGAGGATGATGAAAATACTTTTAAAGAACGAATCCAAAGAAACAAAATGACAAATTTTATGGATTCGTACTTTAAACAATCCGAAATTCAAAAATACTTCATAAATAATCATAGTGAAGTAAAATTCAAGAATGATCAAAACATGGATACAATCAAAGCTAGTATCCGAATAGATATTTTAGACGAAAAAAGAAAAATTTTCATTTTTCTATGAATAGTCTTAGTATCGTGAATAAGTAACTCTCCACACCAAAAAGATAGAAATTCCACAAAAAACATTTTCACGCATCATGAATAGTACTCGTGAATAAGAACTCGTGAATAAGAACTCATGAATAGTAACTCGTGAATAAGAACTCATGAATAATAAACCCCGATATGAAAAAGTTCCAAATTTGATAAAAAGTACCAACCAATATTTCAAAGATAATGATATCAAGAATTAATATCATTTGAGAAGAAAATAACATCCCTTACCTCAAAGAATCAAGATTTCTTGGAAGGAAAGGCTCAAGTGATCTTTGAATGAAACTTGTCTTGAATAAAGAACTCTCAAAGTATCTAAATACTCACAAAATACGCCAATAATATAGAGAGAGAGAGAGAAAACTTTGTTTCGGTGTGATTTTCAATTCTAACTTAGCCTCTATTTATAGGAAAATGTTAGCCACCAAGGCGGAGACTTGACTGCACTACCGATGGCTTTACCTCGCTACTATTGCCACCCACCACATTTGAAATAAAATTCAGCACATTTTTCACCAACCACAAGTGGGGCCCACTCAATTCTAGAATTTTCCACCAAAATCAATTATAAATCTAATTTCCGAATCCGACACCTCTTAAAATTCACAACAAATCATTCGTGCATTTTTAACGGTTCAAAATTTTGTGGACATATACTCAACTTATGTATGTATAACATACCCAAAATTACCACAATCCAACGGTTTGATTAAAAATTATAACCCCCGCAATATATCTCAAAACCCCGATTTGATTTTTAATACCTCCAATCCGATAAAATACTGATAAAACACCTCAACATTAATTCCTTCATTAATAACCACATAAATAAATCCATCATTTATATTCATATAAAATAAATATTTCCTTATCATATGAATCAATAATTAATTATTCACAAATAATATTACGTAATCACATTTACGATAACCAGTACGCTCCCGGAAAAGGGGGCTTTCGAATAGGGATCTCTCTCATCTTGCGCGCGCAATTAGGTGACCAAACCTCTCCTTAGATGTAACTTTCTAGACATTGCCAATAATGTTATCTAATAATATTATTCAAATAATATGAATTATTGATCCGATAATGGAAATATCGTGCGATGATAATTATTGAAGCAAAGAATAATATAAAATATCAACGCAAAGAATTATTGAATCAATAAAATAAAATATTGAATAAGAACTCACTGTGAAAATTATTGAGTAGTGCCATCTTACGTGCGAATCAATAATTCAACAATCTTGCTTGTCTGGTGTCTTCTTTATGCGAACCACGCCAGACATCGTATTTTAACCACCGGGTATTCCAACGATCTTAATTGGTAACAACTACGCCAGATTATTTATAACCACCCAAACTTTTTCGCTTTCCTCATCCAATCGCTTTTTCAGTTATGGGGCCCACACACACATCGCTACTTATGCGAATATTCCCAAACGTCATTTAATATTCCACGACCAAACGAATATTCCCCGACAAAAATGAATATTTTATAACCACTTGCTTATTTTGAAATATTTGCGTATTTAACCCTTAACTATCCACATTAATCAAATCCACCCTTACTATTTCAAAATAATAAATAAAGGAAATTCCTTTTATTTAAAAAATTTCTGGGTCTTACATATAAAGCTATGACTTGAACTTGCACCAGTATAGCAATACTCAAAATATACTCAAAATACTCACAAGAATACGCCGATAATATAAAGAGAGAAAACTTCGCTTTAGTGTGTAATTTTCAATTCTAACCTAAGCACCATATTTATAGGAAAATGCTTTAGAATAAAAAAGTAGAAAATTTAATATAATATTAATATATAAATTAAATTTTCCTACGCCAACCTTCCAAGAACTGAATTCAGCTCATTCAACACACATGTGTAACACACCATAATGAAAAAAACGTTTTTGTTATTTAAAATATTTTAAACTTCCAAAAATCAATTATTTCGGAGCTTCGGAACTTCAATAATTCACAATAAATAGCCCTTTTGTCAAAAAAAATTCAAAACTCACGCGATTTTTTAGGAAATTAAATTCTCTACAACTTTGTGGAAGAAAGTTTTTCCAAATTCCAAATGTAAATTGACCAAATCCACAAACCAAGCGATTTTACAAGCTATAATCAAATTTCAGTCAAGAAATGGGGTCCACCGACACATAAAACATGCTTTAAATATTTTTGGTAACAAAAATACTCCTCCTCCACATATACTCATATATCCCACATTCATCGTAAAAATATCATCATTATTATATTATTAAAATATAATAATATATTTAAATAATTATTTTATCAAAAAAGATAAAATTTCAATTTTCAACAATTGTCACATTAAAATTTTCTCCATTTATATCCACATAAAATCAATATTTTCCTCATCATATGAATCAATAATTAATTATTCACAAATAATATTACGAATCACAATATCGACAACGTGCAGCGGGTTCAGAGAAGGGGACTTTCCAATAAGAATTTCTCCTTCTTGCAAGCAATTAGGTGACCAAACCTCTCCTTAGACAGTAACTTTCTAGACATTGCCAATAATGTTATCTAATAATATTATTCGGATATTATGAATTATTGATTCGATAATGAAAAATACTTGTGTAATGACAATTATCAAACAACAAAGAATATAAAATATCAACGCAAAGAATTATTAAATCAATAAAATATCGAGCGAAAGAATTATCAGTAACCATTATTGAGTAGTGCCTTCTTACGTAAGAATCAATAATTGGTGCAATACTGTGTCTTCTTGTGTTTTAATCGCCGAGTATTTTTAATAAAGATTAATTGAGAATAACTACTGCCATTATTTTTAAATAACTTATATTTGTGCTTTCTTCATCCAATCGCTTTTCAGTTATGGGGCCCATAAAAGATCGCTGGCCGTCGCATTTAATATTCTCCGACGACGAGAATATTCCACGACCAAACGAATATTCCCCGACAACAATGAATATTTTATAACCACTTGCTTATTTTGAAATATTTGCGTATTTTACCCATAACTATCCACATTAATCAAACCAACCCTTACTATTTCAAAATAATAAATAGAGAAAATTAAATTTCATTAATAATAAGTTGGGGTCTTACACCTTCTGCCTATCAGAAATAAACACATATCTTCTTATTTCATTTTCTCCAATGTCATCTAACAGTTCTGTGAGAAACCACTGCCAACTGTCCCTACATTCTATTTCAACTATGGCAATGGGAAAAATATTATCATTTGCATCTCTTCCTATAGCACTTAACATCTGCCCTCCATATATCTCCTTTAGGAAACATCCATCCAAACCTATTATTGGTCTACACCCAGCAAGGAAAGCATGTTAAATGCTAACAGCCTCATATACAGTCTCTTAAATACTGGAAGAGAACCAGGCCCCTCAACACACTGACTGCAGAATTTGAAAACTGTCCCAGGATTTAGTTTTTTAACTATCTCAATATAATCCATAAGTTTGTTGTACTGTTCTCCTACATCACCAGATATATAATGTAAAGCTTTTCTTTTAGCCCTATATAGGGATGATTTACTAAAACTGGAATGACATTCCTTTTGTGCCTTCTTCTGCCATGCTTTCAAATCCCACTTAGGATTATCTCTCAAGTCATTCAAGTATTTTGCCAAATACCTCACCGTCCAACAAGATGGTTTTTCTCTTGTCCAAAGACACGTGATCCCCCCATTGATTTGATTTTGAAAGTTACTTCACCTTGTTTAACTGATGCATGAATCCTCCAAGAACAATTTTCCGATTTACATTTGACAGGTTATTCTTTTCTTATCATTTTGAATGTATTTAATGTCAAACCCCTTTTCGTAAAACTCAACCAAAGCATTCCTAAAATTTCATGATTTGTAAACTCCATTCTAACCTCAAATTCTATGTTACCCATATCGTTGTCCTCATTAAATTCCATGTACCCATCCCTTCTAAGTTGTCCTCATCATCAGATAAAACAAACTTCTTTCTTAATGCCTCTTTCCCTTCTCCCTCATCATCACTCCACCAATCTTCTACAAAGACATCTTTGGAGTTATCAAAATCTGTTTTTTTCCCCTTCTTTAAATATGTCATCATCCCCAGACCCCTCTAGATCTTCATCCATCCAAAAGTGATGGTCTGCCTCTTCACCCCTATTTTCATTTCTTTTCATAGGTTGTTCTCTATGTTTATTTACCTTTTCAGATTCCTTCCCTTTACCCTTTTCAGATTCCTTCCCTTTCCCCTTTTCAGATTTATTCCCTTTACCTACAACTTGTATTGGATCCTCCATTTGTTCTGCATATAAAACTACCTATTCACTCTCATTATTAATTAGTATGACTACCATCTCACATACATTTGTGTCATCACTTAGAATTAAAGTCCCACCCTCCCATAACTCATAACCAGGTACAAGATAATAAGTGTTCACATGTGGGATTGGATTTAACTGAAAGTGGAACTCATGTATCCCCATCAAAAATATCTTATCCAACTCTACATTCTCTATAATCTCAACACTACCCCCAACATAATCAATAATTGGTTCTTTAACAAAAGTCCCACCATAATGGAACACAACTCTCACATACATTCTGCATTAAACATATGAGGGAGAAAATTTTGGATAAGAAACAAAACATGTTTGGGAGAGAGCAGGGGACCACCAATACTAAAAAAACAAATCAAAGTCTAGCGTCGACGCCACTAAAAGCATAAAATATTCCATCAAACACCACCAAATCCATATACACAGAGGGACCAAACAAGTGGGGGCATATTATTGTACAAAATAAATCTATCAAAAAACATCACAAATCGTAGGACCCCAACACAACAATATTTATTCTTGAAAAGCCATCCCAAATCGGACCAAAAAGTAAGATAAACTCACACAACATAGTACATAACACTTAAATAGCAGTAAACATCAAATCGAATCGAATAGTTAATACTTACCTCGATCTACAATAAAATATTAGCTTCCAGATACAATTTCTTCCACAAACACCATAAAAGGCTTTGGTTTCCACTTAGATTTGAAGCATTCGTGAAGAAATCGCCAGAAAATCGCCTCAATTGCAAGCCCTAGACCCGTCTACACAATTGACCATATTTTAGGTCATTTTCAATATATATATTGTAAGACCCCAGCTTTTATAAATAAAGATGAATTTTTCTATAAATATTATTTTTGAATATTATGGAATAAATTTGATATAATGTTATAGTTGTGGGTAATATTTATAAATTTTGCAAAAGTATGCAAGTTGTTATAAAATATTCGTTTGGTGGGAATATTCTTTTTGTTAGGGAATATTCGCATAACGGCTCAATCATTGGTGGACCCCACAATGTAATTATTGTTTGATTGAGAAAACGACAAAAATATTTTATAAAAATAACTACGGAGGTGTTACCGCTAAAAAGCGTTGAACTACCCTTGGTAAAAAAGTACAATGAATACTGAGTCAGTTGATAAGAAGAGCACTTAGATTGATTATCGATGCTTACGTGAGAAGTCACTCACCGTGCTCAATTATTACTACGATAATTCTTGCGTCATATCTCTTATATTATTGATTCAATTATTGTCACAAAGATCATCTCAGATAATATGTTATAAAGATTAAATCAATAATTGAGACGACAAGTTATAAATGATTAATAATTGTTGAAAGATTAAATATGTGTTGATGAAAAAAAAAATGATTTGTGGTAAGTTTGATTATTTTATGGGGGCTCATATGTCATCATCTAAGAGTCTCTTCAATCAATAAGTAATTACCTTCAATCAATAGTAATTACCCTTGTGAATAGTATTTACCTTCGTCAATAGTAATTACCTTCGTCAATAGTAATTACCCTTGTGAATAGTATTTACCTTCGTCAATAGTATTTACCTTCGTTAATAGTAATTACCTTTACCAGACGTCGAACCACTTGTCGCTTCACATTACAAAGCGCCGAACCACTTGTCGTTTCACATTACAAAGCGCCAAACCAATTAAGTCAAGCCACTCATTTTTCACACTAAGAGGTGCTAAGCTAGAAATCTTCTATAAATAGAGGCTGTGGCTTCATTATTTTTCACGAATTCATTCAAGCTATAGAGAGAGAAAGTATAGAGAATAAGAGAGAAAGAAGAGTATTTTGTTACTACACCTTCTTTAGATTCAATCTCCTACCAAATGTAAGGGTTATTATTCTTTCTTATTCATGAAGAGAACTGCTTGTTATTCCATTGCTTATTATTCTCGGCTGGAATAACTCGTATAAGTGGTTTACCCTATACTTGGTGACATTCTTCTATTATTCATTTGGAACATCCTCGTCATGTGTTTACACCGGACTGGTTCCGCTCTTTTATTATTATTCTGCTGGAACATCCGTGCTGCAGGTTTTTACACCCACCGGGTTCCGCCTCTTTATTATTATTACGCTGGAACATCCTCGTGCATGTGTTTTTACAACTGACAGGGTTCCGCCTTTTTATTATTCTCGTTGGAATATCCTATCTGTGTTTTACACCGGATCCGGTTCCATCTTTATTATTCTCATTGGAACATCCTCGCTTGCAGTGTAATTTCACCGACTTTGTTCCGTTATTTATTATTCTGCTGGAATAACTCGTATGTGATATATATCGCATGCATGGTGATTTCTTTTGTTATTCCATTCTTTATTATACCCAAATGTTAAAACTTTGACTTCTATACTCCATGAAATTAGTAGAATATCCTCGATATTTCGTTTCTTCATCCAAAGATCTTTTCATGGAAATATTCTTCCGATCATTCTTGAATTTTACTCTACAAAACAAAGATCATGTTGATAATTTGGGCGTTAATAATTCTTGAACTTGTTTTATCAATTCTTATATCATTGTCATCATCCTCATGTTTATATTTTTTGAAAGTCATCATGTGGCTCAGAGTGCATAGATGGACTTGGTATGATTATGACCAGAGACTATTCTTGTGTAATCATGACCGTAATGTTACAAATGATGTGATAAAATCCTCGATTAGTCAGTAGTGCATTGATGGACGATTGTTGGCATGATCATGACCATTAATGAATACACAAATATTCTTGCCCGTAGTGCATGAATAATTGTGGTCGTGATACTAAAAAGAATATCCTCGGCCGTAGTAGTGCGGGGTGATTCGATGATGTGAAATATTTATTAAAGTCGAGTCTCAAATATAAACAATGATGAAAACCTTTAAAACCTAAAAGATAGTAGACTTTATTTTCTACTTGACTCTTTTAAATGGATTGCGTATTCACCGCAGCTAAACCGGTTGTCTATTGTATTTTATCGCTTTAACATTATTGAAGACTATTGATAATTTATTCTCGCATTATCTTAGTCATAATATTTCTTCTTTGGGCTAGTTGAGCTCACCCTTTCTTTCACTTTGTTCTCTTCAGAAATGATAATATAGGCCGGACGAGTCGGAAACGAGTGATGGTCCTGAAGATAAGATTAGTAGTCCTCACTATTCGTAAAATAGTGTGATAATAATCAGAATGAGGACTTTTTGTTTGAGTTTGTATAATATCTAGTGATTTATATTTGTATTTAAACTCACGCTTTATGTCGATTGTATACCTACGCTTATGTTAATAAGTTGTATTTAAATTACAGTACCATGTAAGTGTCGACCCAAGATGGGTGATGTATACCTAATTTTGGGGGCGTCACAACAGGTATCGAGCTTAGGATATGATCCCTGCTAAGATGTGAGAATAGTACTTGAGAGGGAGAGACGGGAAAACCTTTCGCTAGTATTTACCTACCTAAGTTTATGTGATATTTTATCGGTTGATCGTAAGATAGGGATAATTTGTTACACGTCAATTAACCTTTTGTTTTGTGGCAAGATTCTGAAAATGACATCCGAGAATGTTAAGAATAGCAATGAATGGAGCGCAGCGATTGTTGATTCACCACATATCAATAATCGTGATAATGTGCATCGTAGAAGGCGACAATCCTCACGCAAAACAACAACACCGACCAAATGACTAATGATCAAATGTTCGGAGGTTTTATGCAATTTATGCAACAAAGAAAGTAGAGCGACTCGCCCAAAACGTAGGTGGAAACACGGAAAACTCTCGCCAGGTCACCGCTAAACAATTTAAGGAGCTGGGACCACCGGAGTTTAAGGGAGAGCCAAAACCACTTCAAGGCGGAAGCATGGATAAAGCAGATTACCAAGATATTTGATGTCTTGGGATGCTCCGAGGAGCAAAAGGTTCCTTCACGCCTTTTATGTTGCGCGAGAGAGCGGATTCTCGGTGGGAATCGGTAGAAACGTACTCAACCAAATTGTCATCAAGATATCTTGGGAGAAGTTCCAGAGTCATTCAACGACAAATACTTTCCCGAAAGTATTCGCCACACGAAGGAGGTGGAGTTTATCAAGTTGAACAAAACAATACGACCGTGTCGCAATACGAGGCAAAATTTCTGCGAGTTATCACTTCGTTTGGTCCCCACTCGGTGGATAATGAAGAGAGAATGGCGCGAATGTTTTAAGAGGTTTGAAGTCAAAGATACGCCAACATCTTATTTCTCATAAACCGTGTTTGTATTCGGATGTTGTAAATAGGGGCTCGATTAGTGGAAGCGCGATAATGAGTCAACGCAACTAAAAGAGAGAGCAATTAAAGAAAATTATAATACCAATGAGAATAGTCATCGAGGCGACAACAACAAGTGGAGGGAATCAATAAAGCCGAGATATGGTAACCACTTGCGGTGTAATCGTACAAAACAATAAGAATGGACATTTCAAGAAAAGGAGATTCAACAATGATGGAAAGACGTCAAAGACCAAAGACCCATTGTTAAGGAAGGAGAAAGACCACCTATCATATGCTTCAAATGCGAGAGAGAGAGGACACATCACCCAAATGCGTCCACGTCGTCCAAAGCATGTTATAATTGTGGAAGAGAGAAGGTCACTTAGCTCGATTTTGTCGTTCATCAAGACAAATTCAAATTTAGGATGGAGGTACCAAAGGCCATCCCGTAAAATTCAAAACCCAGAGTCAAGGGAGAGCATTTGTTGTGACCTCCCCCAAAAGAGCAAGGAACCGAATGAGGTCATCACACGTAAGCTTATCATAAACTCTAATGAAGTCTATACTTTATTTGATACCGGGATTCTACCCATTCTTTTATTTCTCCTACTTGCGGCCATCGATTAAATTTGACTCAGAGAGAAATTAGACTTTGACTTATCTCGTGGAAACTCCGTTGGGAGAAACCTTCATTACATCCACTGCTTATAAGTCTTGTTTGGTTCAAATCGGTACCCTCACATTACACTCGTCGATCTTATTTCATTAAAAATACTTGCATTTGACGTGATTCTAGGGATTGATTGGTTAACTACTTATCATGCAAAAATTGATTGTTTTCGTAAGGTTGTTAGCTTTCATATTCCTAATCAACCTATTATGCTAATTCAAACGACCAAACCATTAAAATCAATCACGGTAAATATCTCAAGCCATAAAGCTATTCGCTTATTGAAAAAGCGGATGTCAAGCTTTCTTAGCTCATGTCACGATTTAAATAAAATATACGCTTTTTTTTAAACGATATTCCTATTGTTAATAAATTTCCGACGTATTCTCAAGAACTTCCCCGCCTACCCTAGAGTGAAATTGAATTTTGTATCGACTTTGAACCCTGCAGACAAAACCTATTTCCAAAGCCCCATATCGAATGGCTCTATCAACTTCGTGAGTTAAAGACCCAAATCGCAGGAATTGTTAGACATCGGCTTTATTCGTCCTAAGTACTTCTCCTCGGGGTGCTCCTGCTCTATTCGTGAAGAAGAAAGATGGGAGTATGCGACTTTGTATTGATTATCGGAGTCAATCACGCCACCATCAAAAATAGGTATCCATTGCCACGTATTGATGACCTGTTTGACCAACGTAAGGAGCCAAATTCTTTTCAAAGATCGATCTTCGTTAGGATATCACCAATTGAAGATTAGAATCACGACATTCCAAAGACGGCTTTAACCCTTCGACGGGCATTATGAATTCCTAGTCATGTCCTTTGGATTGACTAATGCTCCCGCCGCCTTCATGGATATGATGAACCGAGTATTCAAGGAATATTTAGATCACTTTGTGGTCGCCTTTATCGATGACATCCTTATTTATTCCAAAAGCCGTGAAGATCATGAAAGAAACACTTGAGGTCGACACTCCAAAAGCTTCGTGAATATAAGCTTTATGCCAAGTTGAAGAAATGCGAGTTCGGCTTGAAGAAGTAGCATTCCTTGGGCACGTGGTATCAAGTCATGGAATATCCGGCTGACCCAAAGAAAGATCAAGCTATTCAAAGTCGGGAACAACCTAAATCGATGGATCAAGTGCGTAGCTTTCTCGGTTTAATGGGTTATTATCGGAGATTCGTGGAAGGATTTTCTCGAATCGCTATTCCATCGACTCAAATTGTGACTTTGGAAAGATACAAAGTTTGGTTGAGCGAAGAATGTGAGAAAAGTTTTCAAGAACTCAAGAGAGACTTATTTCAAAGACCTGCTCGGCCAATACCATCCGGCTCGGAGGATTTGTCATCTACAAAGATGCTTCGCAAAGGGTTGGGATGTGTTCTCATGCAACATGGAAAAGTAATAGCTTTATGCCTCATGACAACTCAAAGAATATGAGAGGAATTATCCTACTCATGATCTAGAGTTAGCGTACCGTTATCTTCAGACTTAAAAAATTGGAGGCATTACTTGTATGGGGAGAAAGTGGAGATCTTTACGGATCATAAAAGCCTCAAATATTTCTTCACTCAAAAGGAACTCAACACGTGACAACGACGTTGGCTTGAATCTGTTGAAAGATTATGATCATACCATCCAATACCATCCCGGAAAAGCGAACGTGGTAGTGATGCATCGAGTAGAAAATCATATGCAAAATGCGAGTGCGATATTGTCAACGCAAAGGCCCATTTTGTGTGACTTGCAAAGGATGGAGATAGAATTAAAGACTCAGGGGACGCATGTGATGATAAGCGAGTATACGAGTAGAACCGACTTTAATTGATAAAGTTAAAGTCGCTGCCTACATTCTGAGAGCCGATGCGTATGAGGAAGAAAGTGCAAGAAGGTGCTATCGCCGGAAGCAAGAATCGATGAAGAAGGAATACTTGAGTCAACTCCGCACTTTGTGTTCCTAACGACCGATTTAAAGTATAATATCATGATGGAGGCACACAACACACCATTTGCAATCCATCTCGGGAGTACCAAAATGTATCATGATATTCGCCATACATTTTGGTGGAGCAATATGAAGAGAGAGATAGCAACATTGTTTATCTC
Organism: Panax quinquefolius; assembly: GCA_020205615.1. Classification (NCBI taxonomy): domain Eukaryota; kingdom Viridiplantae; phylum Streptophyta; class Magnoliopsida; order Apiales; family Araliaceae; genus Panax; species Panax quinquefolius. The sequence continues at coordinate 153,527,328 of CM035152.1, forward strand.
AAGGTGTCTAACTTGTCAACGAGTTAAAAGCGGAGCATCAAGTACCAAAAGGTCCATCAGAACCACTTGAAATTCCGAATGGAAGTGGGAGCACATTACCATGGATTTCGTTCACGGCCTTCCTAAGGTTTCTCAAGGCATTGATGCGATTTGGGTCATTGTTGATAGGTCGACCAAGTCCGCTTTCATTTCTTACCGATCTGAGAAACTTATACACTTGAACGCCTTGCTCAGTATGTACATAAACGAGATTGTAGAAGATCGCATGGTATGCGCCAGATCCATAGTTTCGATCGAGACCCAAGATTCACTTCACGATTTTGGGTTAGTTTGCAAAAAAGCTATGGGCACGCAGACTTCACGATTTAGCTTTCGGCATATCATCCTCGATTTTAGACGGACAATCCTGGGAGGACTATTCAAACTCTTGAAGATCTATTAAGACTCGTGTCCTTGATTTCAAGGGAGTTGGGACAAGTTCTTACCATTGGTGGAGTTTTCCCAACAACAGCTTATCAAGCAAGTATCGGCATGGCTCCATTCAAGCGTTGTATGGAAGAAAGTGTCGTTCTCCAAAGATATCTTTGGGATGAGGTGGGTGAAGCAACGTTGTTGGGACCGGAGTTGGTACGTATGACTACGGAAAAGATTCAAACGATCCGACAACGATATAAAACCTCACAAAATCGATAAAAGAGTTATCTTGATCTTCATCGAAAGGACGTGGAATTCGATATAGAGATCATGTGTTGTTAAGAGTTACTCCATGGAAAGGAGTTACGAAGATTTGGAAAGAGAGGAAACTTAACCCTCGATTCATCTGGTCCATTTTAATCCTCGATCGAGTAGGAATCGTGGCCTATAGACTCGCTTTCTGCCTTAAATATGTCTCGTGTTCATAACGTTTTTCACATATCTATGTTACGTAAATATGTGAAAGACCCGAACCATATTATCGAAGTTAGAATCCCATTTAAATAGCGGAAGATTTGACGTATGAAGAGGTTCCTGTTCAAATTTTGGATAAGAAGGAACATATTCTACGCCCCAAGGTTATACCTCAAGTCAAAGTTTTGTGGAGGAACCACGATGTTGAGGAAATGACTTGGGAGTTAGAATCAAATGAAATCAAGGTATCCTTACCTCTTCGACATACCAGTATCGCACGTACCCTAATTTCGAGGACGAAATTTTCATAAGAAGGGAGGTTGTAAGACCCCAACTTTTTATAAATAAAGATGAATTTTTCTATAAATATTATTTTTGAATATTATGGAATAAATTTGATATAATGTTATAACCAGGGTAATATTTATAAATTTTGCAAAGTATGCAAGTTGTTATAAAATATTCGTTTGGTCAGGAATATTCTTTTTTGTTAGGAATATTCGTATAATGGCTCAATCATTGGTGGACCCCACAATGTAATTATTGTTTGGATTGAGAAAACGACAAAAAATATTTTATAAAAATAACTACGGAGGTGTTACTGCTAAAACTGTTGAACTACCCTGGTAAAAAGTACAAAGAATACGCTGCGAATGTGCATAAGAAGACACTCAGTATTGATTATCGATGCTTACGTGAGAAGTCACTCACCGTTTGCTTTCAATTATTACTACAAAGAATTGCTTTGATCATATCTCTTATATTATTGATTCAATTATTGTCACAAGATCATCCTCAGTATAATATGTTATAAAGATTAAATCAATAATTGAGACGACAAGTTATAAATGATTAATAATTGTTGAAAGATTAAATATGTGTTGATGAAAAAAAAATGATTTGTGGTAAGTTTGATTATTTTATGGGGGGCTCATATGTCATCATCTAAGAGTCTCTTCGTCAATAGTAATTACCTTCGTTAATAGTAATTACCCTTGTGAATAGTATTTACCTTCGTCAATAGTAATTACCTTCGTCAATAGTAATTACCCTTGTGAATAGTATTTACCTTCGTCAATAGTATTTACCTTCGTTAATAGTAATTACCTTTTACCGACGTCGAACCACTTGTCGCTTCACATTACATGAAGCCGAACCACTTGTCGCTTCACATTACAAAGGCCAAACCAAATGTTCAAGCCACTCATTTTTCACACTACTTTTCACGGTGTGCTAAGCTAGAAATCTTCTATAAATAGAGGCCTAGGGCTTCATTATTTTCACAAATTCATTCAAGCTATAGAGAGAGAAAGTATAGAGAGAATAAGAGAGAAAGAAGAAGAGTATTTTTATTACTACACCGTCAGCGAGATTCAATCTCCTACCAAATGTAAGGGTGTTATTCTTTCTTATTCATGAAGAGAATCATTGTTATTCCATTGCTTATTATTCTCGCTGGAATAACTCGTATAAGTGGTTTACCCTATACTTGGTGACATTCTTCTATTATTCTCGCTTGAACATCCTGCTCACAGTGTTTTACACCCACTGGTTCCGCCTTTTTATTATTATTCTCGTTGAACATCCTGTTCATGTGTTTTACACCCGACCGTTCCGCTCTTTATTATTATTCTGCGCTGGAACATCCTGCTCATGTGTTTTACACCGGACTTCGGTTCCGCTCTTTATTATTCTGCTGGAATATCCTATCTGCATGTGTTTTACACCGGATCCGGTTCCATCTTTATTATTCTGTTGAACATCCTGCTTGCAGTGAATTTCACCCGACCGGTTTCCGTTATTTATTATTCCGCTGAATAACTCGTCATGCGGCCTATCGCATTTATGGTGATTTCTTTTGTTATTCCATTCTTTATTATACCCAAATGGTTAAAACTTTGACTTCTATACTCCATGAAATTAGTAGAATATCCTCGATATTTGCAAGGTTTCATCCAAAGATCTTTTCATGGAAATATTCTTCCGATCATTCTTGAATTTTACTCTACAAAACAAAGATCGTGTTGATAATTTGACGTTAATAATTCTTGAACTTGTTTTATCAATTCTTATATCATTGTCATCATCCTCATGTTTATATTTTTTGAAAGTCATCTCGTATTCTGTAGATGCGTAGATGGACTTGGTATGATTATGACACGACTTGAGACTATTCTGTGTAATCATGACCGTAATGTTACAAATGATGTGATAAAAATCCTCGGTGGTAGTAGTGCATCGATGGACGATTGTTGGCACGATCATGACCATTAATGAATACACAAATATTCTCGGCCGTAGAAGGTATGAATAATTGTGGTCGTGATACTAAAGAATATCCTCGTCAGTAGTGCGGGGGGGATTCGATGATGTGAAATATTTATTAAAGTGAGTCTCAAATATAAACAAAGGATGAAAAACCTTTAAAACCTAAAAGATAGTAGATTTTATTTTCTACTTGACTTTTTAAATGGATCAGATATTCACCGCAGCTTAAACCGGTTGTCTATCAGATTTTATCGCTTTAACATTATCAAGACTATTGATAATTTATTCTGCATTATCTTAGTCATAATATTTATTACCGGGCTAGTTGAAATTCACCCTTTCTTTCACCGTTTTCTTCGTGAAATGATAATATAAATTTGGGACGAGTCGGGAAAACGAGTGATGGTCTGAAAGATAAGATTAGTAGTCCTCACTATTCTATAAAATAGTGTGATAATAATCAGTAATGAGGACTTTTTGTTTGAGTTTGTATAATATCTAGTAGACGATATTTGTATTTAAACTCACGCTTTATGTCAGATTGCATACCACGGCAGCTTATGTTAATAAGTTGTATTTAAATTCTGTACCATGTAAGTGTCGACCCAAGATGGGTGATGTATACCTAATTTTGGGGGCGTCACATATATCAAGGGGCAAAAAAGTCATTATCCATTCCCATTAAGGACGTCTAGACGGAAAGCTGTTTTTCACTTCAACTCAAAACCACGAGTGTTTAAATGTAGGTTTACGTAATACAGGTGGTTATGTGGGAAATGCCAGATACTAGAGGTGATCATCTGAATTTTACCCTTTTTTGTAAGGACTGTTATGACCTTGATATATATACAAATGTTTAAAAAAATTAGTTTCCTTTACCCCCTTATTATCTTAATTTGTATGTTATTCTCCTTTTCATAGCCCTTCCCTGTAATTAAGTTTAAGCAAAATAAAACCCTTAAACCAATGCTTCAAATGAAATAATTTTTTTTGAATTCAATATCTTAACTTCAATTATGATGTTGAAGGATCAAATGAAAAAAACTATAATTTGGGGTTAGCTATTTCTTATTTTTTTAAATTTCTTAATTTTTCAAAACTATATTTTATTTTTTTATTAAGAAATAGATGTTTGTTCTTTCTATTCTCCTTTGAAGCCCCCGCTCCTTCGATTGATCTGTATTCCTCTTTATTTTATCCCTTCAATTTCATTTTTTGCTACATATATCAGAAAACCCAGCAGACCCTCTCTCTCTAGTCACCCTCTCTAGATCTCTCACTTTCTCTCTCTATTTCTTTCTGAGGGTGCGAGGGTTTGTCAGATCTCGTAGCCATTTGAGTGGACTCTTCTCAATTGGCTATTCATCACATCAGATATCACTCACAGATCCGACTTTTGATCTCAACTTCTCTTCCTCGCCAACATGGCGGCCGCTAACGCTCCGATCACCATGAAGGAGACTCTAACGGTAAATTACCTTTCACATTTTGCTCCGATTCTCACTTATTCCTTAAAATTTCAGATGGATTGACATGGTTTTTTTTGTTTATTGAACTGATAGAACACAGTTTGAAATCAATTGAAAGTTGAAATCTCTGTTATTAGCTTCACTTTCGTTATCGTATGTGCGATTTATATTTGTAGAAGTGTTCCTGTTGCTTAATATATGCCCTAAGGAGATAATAGATCTGTTATGTGCAATTGCTTCCAGATCTGTGATATAGGAGTGTTTATTTGTGGAGTTAAAAATGCTGAATTTATGTATATGAAATCAAAATTCTGTATTCTGGGTGTGCTTTTGGGTGTGCCTTGGGTGTTGGTACATGGTTAATTAAGTAATTAGATGTGATGTTGTTACAGCTGCCAAGCATAGGGATCAACCCACAATTTATCACGTTTACGAATGTTACAATGGAATCGGAGAAGTATATATGTGTTCGTGAGACGGCACCACAGAACAGTGTTGTAATTATTGATATGAGCATGCCAATGCAGCCTTTGAGGAGACCCATTACTGCAGACTCAGCCCTTATGAATCCAAATTCAAGAATTCTAGCCCTAAAAGGTACACTAACTTAACTAGATGCTTTATGAAAGATTGCTTTTAGGACCTTGTTGTTATCTGTATGTCTCACGTATTTACTTACCTAAACAACTGTAGAATTGGTTGGAATTATTTGTCCTTGACTGTCAGTTTGTTGTCTTTATGGTTATCTCATAACATAAGGCTGTATGACATTTCCAAAATTGAATTTTTTTCCTTTCACTGTTTATGATTCTCATGGATACCTAAGAATTAAATGTTTTTATGCAACCTTTACTTGATGCTTCTCAATTTGTTTTCCTTGTACATCTAATTGATATGGTATTGGCAAAGTTGCTGACCGGCAACATTAGATTGCAATCATCTCCTAAACTAGAACAGTAGTTTTATTGGATATATATTTATCGTGTGCATATATTTCCGGTAAGTACAGCAAACTCTAATCATAGAATATGAATGGAATAGCATGCAGTTATGCTAAAAAAAATTGCGTTACTTGGGATATTTCCATATATATATATATATAAATGTATATATATAAATACACACGCACTAGTTTGCTGTAACAGTGAGACTAGTGCTAATAATAATATTAGAATTCAATATATTCACCTATCTATCAAACTATAACTTGTTGATCATAGTGCTGGCATTATCCAATGCTTTGTTCACTTCCCCAATGCATAACTGGAGTTCTTGAAAATGAAATGACTCTATTAGGTAAAATAGACACCTTACGTTCAAGACTTATTAATTGCATCACAAGAGTCTAACTAGTAAATGATAATATCCTTTTGAAGCTTCACTTGCCGGAACTACTCAGGACCACTTGCAAATATTTAACATTGAGATGAAAGCAAAAATAAAGTCGTACCAGATGCCTGAGCAGGTGACATTCTTATTCTCTTTTTCGAACATATCACCTTGCCATTGTGATCTAAAATTTAGACTAGCAAAATCATTACTTGTTACTTTTTAATTAGGTTGTCTTTTGGAAGTGGATTACTCCCAAGTTGTTGGGCTTGGTAACCCAAGCATGTGTATATCATTGGTCAATTGAAGGTAAGATGCCCACTCTTGTATCAGAACCGGTGAATGTCATTTCATAGTACCATTTTAAATTATTTCTATGACTTCTCACATTAATTTCTCAGAAAGGTTCTCTATTGATATTTGTGTAGGTGATTCTGAACCTGTAAAGATGTTTGATAGAACAGCTAACCTGGCAAACAATCAGATAATTAATTATAGATGTGATCCTTCCGAAAAATGGTTGGTTCTGATTGGAATTGCTCCTGGTTCACCAGAGGTATGTAGTCCCATTCTTCAGTGCTATTATATTTTTAAGTTCTTCCATTTATTCTCCCTTACACAGCGTACCACAACTAGTTTGGGATAACTAGCATAGTTGAGTATGCTCTCTTACACTAAACTGCAAATATTGTATATTGACTTTTGAGCCTAGTATCTTACTATAGCATCAAAGCTAAACCTTTTTGTTGTTACCATATTACATCTATTGTGCCATGCTATGTAGTACCTTTGTTTAATGAATTTTACTAGTCCCACTAGCATGCATGGACCATTTTTATTTTATTCTGAACTTAGTTGTCAAATATGGTCATCATTCTAAGATTTATGTTCATATAATTTCATTTCAGCATTATCACAAGCAAAAACTTGGTTTCATGTCATTTGTCATACTGTACAGGGAGTTGGTTTTTTATTGTCGAAGTACCATATTCACTAAATGATCCAAATTACAAATAATTTATTTAAGGAATTTCCATCAGATATGGTATGGTGCTTCAATTTTGAGTCACACTTTAACTCATATTTATGATATAACAGTAGATATTCTAGTAAGTCTACTGCTTTGAAGGAATTCTAGGATGTATTTATACTTTATTTACTTTAGTAAGAAAAGTGGAGATAATTTCTCCCTCGTCACCTCTCTTTATAAATGCACGTGATATATAACTGTTACAGAACATGTGAAATGTGTTGTCCATTTATGTTTATGATATCACAAGAGATATTCTTGTAAGTCTAGTGCTTTGAATGAAGCCTTGGATAGTTGGATGTGCTTTATACTTTTACTTTATTAAGAAAGTGGAGATAATACCCCCTTTGAATTTTCCACATTGAATCTGAGAGAAAGGCGTTAAGGCCTGCTAGAAGGTATCTAAGGGAAGCGCCATACCATTAATAGAAAGGTGTTAAGGCCTGCTAGAAGGTATCTAAGGGAAGCGCCATACCATTAATAAAAAAGTGACCTTTATAAATTTATTATTCTGATGTGTTTTATCCCATTTCTGTTAATAATAGAGACCCCAATTAGTCAAGGGAAACATGCAACTTTTTTCTGTGGATCAGCAGCGCAGTCAAGCTCTTGAAGCTCATGCCGCATCATTTGCCTCTTTCAAAGTGAGTTTGTTTCCTGTTCTGCATAGAAGTTTTTTGCCCTCTCTAATGCGTGGTGTTACTTTTTCTCACTCCTGTAAGAAAAAATTCACGGTGTATCTTTTGCATTGTCTTAGGTGCCAGGGAATGAAAATCCCTCAATTCTTATTTCCTTTGCAACAAAAAGTTCTAATGCTGGACAGGTTACGTCAAAGTTACATGTTATTGAGCTTGGCGCCCAGCCAGGTACTTGTGCCTTTCCAAATACTGTTGCCCCTTTTATTGTGTTACGTTGATGTATTTGCAATAGTGAGGTTGGTGATGTCTCAACATTTCATTCTATTATATGTTACATGCAAAAGCTTTATATAGAGGTATAAGCACGCCCTTCTTTTATGTGAAATCAGTTTTCTGATGATGTATCTTGTATTCTCAATTGTTAAATTTTGGGTAAGAAGGGGTGGTATGGAGGTATTTCCCCCTTCCAATTTTCCATATATATTTTATAGGCCTACATTTATGGTTAGTATAATATCTGTCTGATTTGGACAGTAGTTCTGTATGTCTCTTAGTCTTGTGCCCTTGTACAAAAAATTTGGTGCTCTGTTGCATAGCTATTGTTAGAATCATTTTATTAGTTTTCTTAGTGGTTGTTTGTTTAGAGTGCGAATGGTTGAATCGATTCGACCATTAAGTGCGTTTGTTTTGGGAAAAAAATCGTCTGAATGGTTTAGTGTCATTTTTTTTTTGAGCTGGATGAAGTTTTTTTTTTACAATATTAACTATTATATTAAGTAATATTAAATACATTTATAACAATTTTGAATTTTTTAGAGGGTAAAATAATAAAAATATGTTTTCAAACATGTCAATTATCAAACAACTTTTTTATTTAGATTCAACTCATTTAGATTCGGATTCAGATTCATTCAGTTTTTATCAAACACCCCCTTATTCTCAGCTCTCTTCTTATATTGGAATCTAATTATAGACTGATGCTCATTCTGAATAAATCTGCTTTCTTTTGCAGGAAAACCATCTTTTACAAAGAAACAAGCAGATCTGTTCTTTCCTCCTGATTTTGCTGATGATTTTCCAGTTGCCATGCAGGTCTGTTTTCTGTAAATGTTTCTTATTATAGTGGATTAGAGTCTAATCTAATATGCTTTTTTGTAATTTGGCAGATATCCCATAAATATAGCTTGATCTATGTAATCACCAAGCTTGGACTTCTATTCGTTTATGACCTTGAAACAGCTACTGCAGTCTATAGAAATAGGATTAGTCCAGATCCAATTTTTTTGACCTCAGAAGCTTCATCAGCTGGGGGTTTTTATGCCATCAATAGGCGAGGTCAAGTGTTGATTGCCACTGTAAATGAATCAACAATTGTTCCTTTTGTCAGTGGCCAGGTAAGTTTGAAAGCTTTTCAAGTTTTTTGTGTGTGATATGATTAATTGACTACTTTTGTTTATTAATGTTTCTTAATTATATTCTTTCAGTTGAATAATCTTGAGCTTGCTGTCAATCTTGCCAAAAGAGGAAACCTTCCGGGTGCAGAGAATTTGGTAAATTGATTCATCTATTTCTGAACAGCGTGCTATTTATGATATTTAGGAAAAAGGATATGTCAAATTTGAACATCCCCAAGGTGTTAGCTAAAGTGGCAGTGAGCCGAAAAGTACCTCGAGGAGGTCATGGTACTATACAGGCTATGATCTCCTTCGGGCCACCACATACTTAGTTTACTATGGGATTACCTAGTTGTGCATAATTGGTTGGGTATTATGCGTACATGGTGGTTTAGTAGTGCACAAAGTGTGGTTGCGGGTTCAATTGTCGTAATAAAATGTTTCAAATTTGTTGGTGTAAATTTGCGGGATTTTCAAAATTCAGTGGAGAATTGATAATATATTACTATGAGAAATATCAGCCGAAGTTGGCTCAACTTTTGTACATGTTCCCAGTTGATTGCTAATTGTCTTTTCTGGCACGATATTACTAATCAACTGCTCCATCCGATTGATTTTAATTTGCCCTCTGTTATTTGCTCATATTTTAAGATGTGATGAAAAGGTACTTGTAGATTTTATGTTATAAAGAATCATAGTTGTCAAAATCGTATGATACGCGATACATATAGTACGATACAGGAGATAATCGATTCATAATCGTAGTAGAATCGATCTTTGTATGTGTATCGCATGCATCGATACTCCATTGAAACAAAATAAGCGTTAAAAAGCCCAAATAAAAGATATAATTGTTACCTGTTTACCCCATTGCTCTATTCTTATAGCCAACAATCGCGAATGCAAAAATTCAAACCCGTCTCATATCATTAAAAAAACTTTCAATCAGTCCCAAAAACTTCTGTCAACTTCTTCGATTAGCCCCAAAAGTGAGTTACGTGAGCTATAGCTTCCATCATAATCTTCGTCTCTATCGGTTTCAATGATCATCGACGACTCTACAGTTTCAGTCGAGTTGTGCGACTTGTGTTTTATCTTCTTGCGTCATCAGAGTTACATGTTTCATTTTGGATCCAAGTCCAACTAAAGTCATCGTGAAATATATGAAGTAATACAGATAGTAATACAATATATAAAGGACTTCTATATACAACATTAACAACACTAATTTACTAGCCCCCCCCCGTGTTATATACTTTTTAGTGCTATAATTTATTTGTAACTAGTAAGTAATTATTTAATACAATTAATCATAATCTTAATTTTTGTTTTAATAATATATTTTGTACTTTTTGTTATGAATTTAAGCCATAAATTATGTTCTCAATATGAATAAATACTATAATTATTATTTTTATACATTATTTCTGTATCTTACAATACGATACATTTTCAATTCACGATACGATTCACGAATTGACAACTATGTAAAGAATTAATATATTTCAAAATTTAATATAAATATTCTAAGGATGTAAAAACATTTCAAATTTTTTCAAGTGTTTTCACACACCTTAATGTGTGGTAAATATACGCAAACAAAAGGGACTAGTAAAATTGGATAGACGTCATTATTTGTTCTATAAAATACTCAGACATCACCAGTGTGGTGATAACTTATGATTGACATCCCTTGTCGTTTGCTCTCCCTCTTTCTGAAAGTAAAGCTGGTTTAACTGCATGTTTGAGGAGAATAATGATTCTTGTACTTTTAAATTCACTTTTTGGATAGAGAGAATGAATTTTTTGGATAATTTACCCCAAAAAAGAAAAGCAAGGACAATGAATGGTTTGAATATATTAGTTCACTTATTTTTGGACATCCAAAAATATGAAGTAATAATTATATTTGCTATTAGTTTGTTAAAATTATGTAGTTATCTTTCATCTGACAACTTGCATCTTGTATGTATCCCAGGTTGTTCAGCGTTTCCAAGAGTTGTTTGCTCAAACCAAATACAAAGAGGCTGCTGAGCTTGCAGCAGAATCTCCTCAAGGCATCCTTCGTACCCCTGACACAGTTGCCAAATTTCAGGTTTCTATTCTCATTTAGGAACATGATTGGCATCAACCCTAGGAAAAAGATTGGTTGATTTTGTGGCACCACCTGGTAGAATTTTGTAACAAATCAAACCTATTTTCCTCTGGGCTGATAATGGTGCTGCATTTGTGAAATTTACCTCTTACTAAAATAATTCTGTTTTAACATAAATGGGGGAAATTGATATTTGTTTCGAACAGAGTTCTCAAATCTTAATAATTATCAACAAACTAAAATAAAAGTTATCGGATCCAATATTGGCATTTGTATACATATAGCACATATTTACATATTTAATGGACGTTTTTTATACATATAAATATGTATCCACAAGAACATTCAAGTTTTAATACTAATAAATATTTCTCATGATAAGTTTAAGAAATTCAAAATCTAATCTTGTTGATTAATTGGTTTTAGTGTTTTGTATGTAAGTTGATATTTTGTGATATCTGTACTTCGAGATAGTTTAGTAACAGTAAAGTAGATGATTAAACCTATTTCTTAGTTGAATGGTTTAAATACCCTTATTTGGGAATTTATATTTGCAATTTTTTTGAATGGAAGAGAAGATAACTGTTTCAAAATTTAAGAAATTCAAAAAGCATCTCTCCTTTTGATAAATTGATTTTAGTGTTATGTATAAGTTGATATTCTACGATATTGGAATATCGACATGGAGTTTAATAACCATAAAAAGTAATAAAAGTTATTTCAGTAGTTGATTGGCTTAAATACCCTTTTTGGATTTTTTGATGGAAGAGGTGAGAATATTTCAAAATGAAATAAATTCAAAAAACAAATCTCCTTGTTGACTAATTGGGTTTAAATGATTTGTATTAGTTGATATTTTTACGATATTGATATTTCGAGAAAGTTTAATAATCATAAAAAATTTGAGGATTAAAGTTATATCTTAGTTAAATGGCTTAAATAACGTTATTTGGGAATTTCTGTGTGCAACTTTTTGGAATGGTTGAGATGAGGATAATTGTTACGTGTATCATTTGCAGAGTGTTCCCGTTCAAGCTGGACAAACACCACCACTGTTGCAATATTTTGGAACCCTTTTAACTAAGGGTAAACTTAATGCATTTGAGTCTATAGAATTGTCTCGCCTTGTTGTGAACCAGAACAAGAAGAATCTTTTAGAGAATTGGTTGGCTGAGGACAAGTTGGAATGTAGCGAGGAACTTGGGGACCTAGTGAAGGTAAGGTTTGATATATTGATATGATATGCATAGGGCGAGGTGTTCTGCCTCCCACAAGGCGAGTCCTAACTAGGGGCATTAATTTTTTTGGTATTCAAAATTTATTATACCTAATATGTAATTTTAGTAAAAATAAAAAACAGTATTGTTATTTAAATATTTGTTGGGAATTACATAAGTTTCTATTTTTATGTGGTCAAAAGTATAATTTTAAGGTTTCTCCCTCCCCCCTCCTCCCCCCCCTTTTGTGTTTGTTTCTGTGTTTCTGTGTTTTTAAAATTAAAAAAAGGAGGCAATGCCCTGAGGGCAAAAATGCACGCCTTGCAAGCCTCCTGCCCCAGTAATTGTATTCTTATGCACTTTTGCTGCATTGTTCGCCTTGTAATGCACCCCAAAACGCGTCCCATAAATGTTTTTTAAACATGGCGGCTAAGTAATTGTTTTTGCACCTTTCTGACATTATTAAAGTGTTTCCTTGTAGACTGTGGACAATGATCTTGCTTTAAAAATTTATATTAAAGCAAGAGCAACTCCAAAAGTTGTTGCAGCTTTTGCTGAGCGAAGGGAATTTGACAAAATTCTTATATACTCCAAGCAGGTTAGTGACATATTTAGTGCAGTATGTCCCAATATTTTCCAATAATTTAATTCTGGTATATATATTGTTTATTTGAATCCTCTACAGATTTAATTTTGATTGCTGTTACAATTCTAAGGAGTGTACAATCATTTATTTCTTGACACAGGTTGGATACACACCTGATTATTTGTTTTTACTGCAAACAATTCTTCGATCAGATCCTCAGGTATGAAAGAATTAAAACAATTGGATAACTATTATATGTCGGTCAACTTATAAATAAAACTATTTTCTTTTTCATAAAACTTCACTGTATCCTTTACCCTTCTGTTCATGTCGAGAAATAACTTGTTGGAATTCGAGTTGAATAACATAAATTTGTTTCTGATGACGATTTGATTAGCAACTGGATAACATTTGTTGTGAATGAAACTTTGATTAGTAACTCTTTTCTGATTATTGTAGGGGGCTGTTAATTTTGCACTTATGATGTCTCAAATGGAGGGTGGTTGTCCGGTTGATTACAACACGATAACTGACCTTTTTCTTCAGGTTTCTACTATCTGTTTTTTACATTTAACCATACTGAACTGTAATGTTTCCTCGACTAGTTTTGCATTTTTATATTAAGCTTTTCTGGCTGAACCACGTGCTTTGATGGTGCCCTTGCACTTGCACAGACGTAGACACACACAGACTCTGCGCATATATTAGTTGATGCTGTTCTTATTCATTTTTCTTATCTAGTTTGCACAGAAGTTTTTATTTTAGAGTAACCGATTACAAACTATACTAATCATTTCTCCCCATTCATTTTTCCATTCCCTTAGAGGAACTTAATACGGGAGGCAACTGCATTTCTATTGGATGTCTTGAAACCCAATTTACCGGAACATGCTTTCCTGCAAACTAAGGTTGCCTTTTTTTAGAGATGCCGAGGAAATCCTTTTTGTTAGCATGAATCTACATTATCATCTTAACGTTTATAATTTATATAGGTTCTGGAAATAAATCTTGTTACCTTCCCTAATGTTGCTGATGCAATTTTAGCAAATGGGATGTTTAGTCATTACGACCGTCCTCGCATTGCTCAACTTTGTGAAAAAGCTGGTCTTTATGTGCGAGCGCTTCAGGTTGGACAACTTCCCAAAGATCATTGCTTTTTAGGATATAATGTTTAACAACTTGATGAATTGATCTAACATTTGACCTTGGCAGCACTATGCAGAGCTGCCTGATATTAAACGTGTTATTGTGAATACTCATGCAATTGAGCCTCAGGTTTCTCTGTTCCTGTCCTTGTGCCTACCTTTTATTGTAGAATAAAGCATGGTAAGTATCTGAGGCTCTGAACATACATTTTTTTCTTCTTCCTTTCAGTCTCTTGTGGAATTCTTTGGCACTCTGTCTAAGGAGTGGGCATTGGAGTGCATGAAGGACCTTTTACTGGTCAATCTGAGAGGCAACCTTCAGATTATTGTCCAGGTATTTGTTACTGCTATAGAACTTAGTCGAGGCATGTGCTTCTAATATTATTGATTGGACAATTCTGGACTTCAAGCTAATACTCGACCATGAATTAGGCTAGATTTTCTGGCGATCATCTGATTTTCCAAGTGATTTACCCTTCCTTTATTTAGGATGACCAAAACTAAACATGCCCAAGTGCAGGTTGCCAAAGAATATTCTGAGCAATTGGGCGTTGATGCATGCATAAAACTCTTTGAGCAATTTAAGTCATATGAAGGGTTGTACTTCTTCCTAGGGTCATATTTGAGCTCCAGGTAAATGTTCTCTAATAAATTTGGCTTCTTTTGTGGGAGATTTCCATTTTTTATCTGTGCCTTTATGAATTTTGATATATGTAGTTCTTTATTGATTGATTGGTTTGTCTGCAGTGAGGATCCTGACATTCACTTTAAGTACATTGAGGCAGCTGCCAAGACTGGACAAATCAAGGAGGTTGAGCGTGTTACAAGAGAATCAAACTTCTATGATGCTGAGAAGACGAAGAACTTTTTGATGGAAGCCAAACTTCCAGATGCACGACCACTAATTAATGTGTGTGACCGCTTTGGTTTTGTTCCAGATCTTACTCACTACCTGTATACGAGCAACATGCTTCGATATATTGAAGGTTATGTGCAAAAGGTATAACTTATGTGAAGGACCTTTGACCATTTATTTGGCAATACAAACACTTGCTGAAAATTGTGCTGATGACTTCCAATTGTTATTTTATTCAGGTCAACCCAGGAAATGCTCCTTTAGTGGTAGGGCAGCTGCTAGATGATGAGTGTCCTGAAGATTTCATCAAAGGGCTTATCCTATCTGTCCGTTCTCTGCTTCCAGTTGAGCCCCTTGTGGATGAGTGTGAGAAAAGGTGGGGTTCTTTTTTATTTGCATGCACCATCTGTTGTGGTAACTGTTTTGCTTTGCATATTCACTCTTTATTTGTGCTTTCAGGAATCGGCTTCGATTACTTACCCAGTTTTTGGAGCATCTTGTGAGTGAGGGAAGTCAAGATGTACATGTTCACAATGCTCTGGGTAAGATCATAATAGATAGTAACAATAATCCAGAGCACTTCTTAACTACCAACCCGTATTATGATTCACGTGTTGTTGGTAAATATTGTGAGAAGCGTGATCCCACGCTTGCTGTGGTCGCTTACCGCAGAGGGCAATGTGACGATGAATTAATCAATGTCACGAACAAGAACTCTTTGTTCAAACTGCAGGCCAGGTTTGTGACTTGAGTTCTGAAGTTTGTGAATCGTGCATAATTTTAATCTATAATTGGAGGTTTACACAACCATGTTCTTGTTTTAGGTATGTGGTTGAAAGGATGGACAGTGATCTCTGGGAAAAAGTTCTTAATCCTGAAAATGAATATAGAAGACTGCTCATTGATCAAGTTGTTTCTACTGCTTTGCCGGAAAGCAAGAGCCCTGAGCAAGTTTCTGCAGCTGTTAAAGCGTTCATGACTGCTGATCTTCCTCATGAATTAATTGAACTTCTAGAAAAGATTGTGCTCCAAAACTCTGCATTCAGTGGGAACTTTAATTTGCAAAACTTGCTTATTTTGACTGCTATCAAGGCTGATCCATCTAGAGTAATGGATTATATTAATAGACTAGATAACTTCGATGGACCTGCAGTTGGGGAGGTGGCAGTGGAAGCCCAATTATATGAAGAAGCTTTTGCAATTTTCAAAAAGTTCAACCTGAATGTCCAGGCTGTCAATGTGTTACTGGATAATATTCAAAACATTGCAAGGGCTGTGGAGTTTGCGTTTCGTGTTGAGGAAGATGCCGTTTGGAGCCAGGTGGCTAAAGCCCAACTCAGGGAGGGCTTAGTAAG
This sequence comes from Panax quinquefolius, assembly GCA_020205615.1. Lineage (NCBI taxonomy): Eukaryota > Viridiplantae > Streptophyta > Magnoliopsida > Apiales > Araliaceae > Panax > Panax quinquefolius. The sequence continues at coordinate 153,543,598 of CM035152.1, forward strand.
TGATGCAATCGAGTCGTTTATTCGTGCTGATGATGCCACTCAATTCCTGGACGTTATTCATGCTGCTGAGGATGGGAATGTATATCATGATTTGGTGAGATACCTTCTAATGGTTAGACAGAAGACGAAGGAGCCTAAGGTGGACAGCGAACTCATTTATGCATATGCAAAGATTGATAGGCTGAGTGACATTGAAGAATTCATTCTCATGCCAAACGTTGCTAATTTGCCTAATGTTGGTGATCGCTTGTATGATGAAGGCCTATATGAAGCAGCAAAGATAATTTATGCATTTATTTCTAATTGGGCGAAGTTGGCGGTCACACTTGTAAAGCTGAAACAGTTTCAAGGTGCCGTTGATGCCGCTCGAAAAGCAAATAGCTCAAAGACATGGAAAGAAGTTTGTTTTGCTTGTGTTGATGCCGAGGAATTCCGTTTGGCTCAGATTTGTGGGCTCAACATTATTGTCCAGGTGATTTATTTATTATTATTTATTTCAGTTGTGACTTTGGAACTTATTATTCTGTTTGACTAATTGATCTACAATCTATCCTCTGGATTCTTTAGTTTGATCGACGGACCCTTAGTCCATAGATAGCACATTTTAAACCAGACCTATTCTTTTAGATGAGATCTTTCAAGTTGATTATTTTTTCTTTTTCCCCGGTTGTGGATTCATACGTAACACAATGTATTATGATTTGATTCAACTGGTATTCTTTGAATGTTTTAGATGGAGAGATGGTCCCTGTAGATGGTTTTGGGTAAAACTTCCTATTGTTGCGACATATTTTGGGGGGACATTTATTTTTCCCAGTTGTGACTTTGGAAGTTATAAGACGATGTATGATCTACCAGCTATGCTTTGAATACTTCAGTTTGAGAGAGAGTTAACTACTGGATGGCACAGTTTCTAGCATAATACCATTTGTTATTAGATTTTTAGGGTTGTTTTCTATGCTAATTGCCATATCATGGTTTCCTTAAAAGCTTCTTGTGTACTAAATTTGCTCCTAATTTCTGATGCTATTATTTTCTGTTGTTTTTATATATTTGGCAGGTGGATGACTTGGAAGAGGTTAGTGAATATTACCAGAACAGAGGATGCTTCAACGAACTAATATCTCTTATGGAGAGTGGTTTAGGATTGGAACGGGCTCATATGGGAATCTTTACCGAGTTGGGGGTCCTTTATGCTAGATACCGTCATGAGAAGCTTATGGAGCATATTAAACTATTTTCAACCCGTCTCAACATTCCCAAGCTAATTCGAGCTTGTGATGAACAACAACACTGGAAGGAACTTGTCTATTTGTACATTCAATATGACGAATTTGACAATGCTGCTTCAACGGTCATGAATCATTCCCCAGATGCTTGGGATCACATGCAATTCAAAGATATTGCTGTTAAAGTGGCCAATGTGGAGCTGTATTATAAGGCTGTGCACTTTTACTTACAAGAGCATCCTGATCTTATAAATGATGTTCTCAATGTTCTCGCACTTCGTGTGGACCATACACGTGTGGTTGACATAATGCGGAAGGTTTGTATTTAATATCTCATCCACTACAACCATGATTTAAACTCTGAAGGGCTTTCTTTACTTTATGTGATACATGTTTTTCCATTGTGGGTTTCAGGCCGGTTTTCTGCATCTTGTGAAACCGTACATGGTTGCAGTCCAGAGCAACGATGTATCTGCTGTGAATGAGGCTCTGAATGAGATCTATGTTGAGGAAGAAGACTATGACAGGCTGCGTGAATCAATCGATTTACACGATAACTTTGATCAGATTGGCCTTGCACAGAAGGTTAGTTATAACTGCATTATAATTTTGTTTACTTTTTTTTTTTTCCAAATTAAGAGCAATCTAATTTTGGTAGTTTTTTTTTTTTTTTATTATGTGTTTTGAGTAGATTGAGAAACACGAGCTTCTTGAGATGAGAAGGGTTGCTGCTTATATTTACAAAAAGGTTGGCAGATGGAAGCAATCTATTGCATTGTCTAAGAAGGATAATCTTTACAAAGATGCCATGGAGACTGCTTCACAATCTGGAGATCGTGATCTTGCTGAGGACTTGCTTGTTTATTTCATTGAGCAGGTATCAGTCCGAACTTGAGTTTTCTTGAAACCATAAAGCGCAGATACTTCCACAGGTCAACGTGTCCTACACCACATTGGCCACTTTAGGCACATGTTTGATACTTCACTTTATGTGAACCTTTGAAACCATCTGAACGTGTTCATGAAACTTGAGACTTTATTTTTCTCAAGTGGGTTAAGGAAATTCAAGTTTTTGATAGAACAAAAGAAATGCTTTATAATACTCCCTTCGTCCCAGGATAAGTCTTTATTACTATTTTAGGTAGTTACTAATTAAATGTCTACTTATCTTAAATAATATATTTTTACAATAATTTGCATATAATACCCTTAGTATTAATCGTCATATTTCTATTCTCTATGCATATTTATTTATGAAGTATCATTAGTCGTGTATAGAAAACTATGCAATTAAATGAGAATTTAAATATGGACAATTTTGTCATTTTATCCTCTTTCTTAATATGCGCAAAAAGTAACAAATCAATAAAAGTAAGACAAGAACAAATCTATTAAGTAACAGACTAACAACCATAACTAGGAGTAGGAAAGAATAATCATCATAATTATTGAGTCTCATACATGCGTCTTTATGCTTGTGCAGGGAAAGAAGGAATGCTTTGCATCGTGCCTATTTGTTTGTTATGATTTAATTCGTGCTGATGTTGCTCTTGAACTTGCCTGGATGAACAATATGATCGACTTTGCGTTTCCATATCTGTTGCAGGTAATCTACTTTTTGGGTGTGTAGATGTGGTTGGGTGGATGAGTAGTAGGGGAAAAACAAATTTAAACCCTAAAAGATGCATTAGAGAAAAATAAAGAAGAAGTCCTTGATTTTATTAGTTGATAACTTTTAATTGTGCATAAAAGGATCAAGTTTCCTAATAAAAAAATGTTTAGTGTTATCTCTATTTTGGTTTGGTATGTCATGTGTTGTTTCTAGTTTCCTTTCTCTTTTTCTATTTTTTAGTTTTAGGCATGGAATTAATTAGATCTACCATCAATAGGTTGAGCTATTGGCCTATATGCCACTTCCCCCTCTCATGCCTATAAAGTTTTACCTAGTCATATATTTTTTTTCTGTTTGGAAGAGAGTTTTGATATTTTTGTAGCAATACTATGTGGTATTCCTTTTGATGACCTATGGTTGAGCTGAATAGTTGAAGTACTCTGACCTGGTATGAGTTCAACATGTGTTAAATTTCCCTATAGTTCATATATATTTAGTTGTTGGAGTTGGCTTTCTAGGCTGCAGCTTATTCCTTACCCTGATGCCTTGGTGAATCCTCATTGTTCAAATATTTATATTCACCATTCGAATCTTACTTTGTTTCCTTTGATACAGTTTATCCGCGAGTACACAGGCAAAGTTGATGAACTGATCAAGGACAAAATAGAGGCAGCCAATGAAATGAAGGCTAAAGAAAGCGAAGAGAAGGATGTAATTAAGCAGCAGGTATTTTTTTTTTCTTGTTATGCAAATATCATATTTCTGTTCTTTGTATAGCAAACCCATGGCCCATTGGTATTAGTTTTTTGTTTGTTTTTGCATTAAATTTGAAGCCTCTTAGGCCTTTTATGTATTGTGATCAGTAATTGATTTATCTGTTAATGTGCATTGTTGTCGTTGGTCCTGATCTTAGATCAGTTATTGATTTCTCTGTTAATGTGTGTTGTTGTCATTTCTTTTCATTATAGTTTAAAATTGGAAGCTTGTCAAATATATGACTGGACATTGTTTGTGATGCAGAACATGTATGCGCAGTTGCTGCCTCTTGCTTTACCTGCACCACCGGGGATGGGAGGATATGGTCCATCACAAACACCACCAATGGGTGGAATGGGGATGCCTCCTATGCCCCCCTTTGGGATGCCGCCAATGGGCTATTGATTTATGGTTAACTATGATAGTGGAAATTTGCAGGAGTAGAAGTTGTTTAATGAGGAATGATAAACTGGCAGTTGATGTTTTTCCATTTGGTGTTTAATAGGGGTTGGTTCATCTTCATTTTTTTTTTTATCATTTTCTTTTTGCTGATATTGTTTTTACTGGGCTAAAAAGCGAAGGTCTTCCTCAGAAATAATGTCATTCTAGTTTTGGCTGTCATAATGTGGATATATATATTTGTTTGTGATATTCTTTAGTAGCAGAGGCAATTTTTTGCTCAGCTTGTAGGCGCGGGCAAGTTGAGGATAATCTTGTGTTGTATGGAAGGAAAAGGCCTATACAAACAATATGCAACATTTTGTACTTGATTTCCAAGGCTATTATAAATTAGTGGGTTTTGTATTCTTGAGCTCCTCAACCTGGGTTGAATTTGAGCAAAGATTTTAGCTTCAAACAATTCAAGTGTTTTGCCTTTATGAATGTAAGGAAGGAAGGTCGGACGGACGGTGGTCTGGGGGTTGTCTCCTTCCTATCCTGTAACTTGCGTAGTTGTTTGAATATATGGTTTGTGCTTCACTGAATATAACCACAACAGCCAAAAATTACACTGAATTTGATAGTATATGATTATTATATTAATCGACTCTTTTCCAAACAATATATGGTTTGTGCTTCACTGGATAAATGTATAAATTAATAATAGAAACAATTTCTTTTCCAAATTCGTCTTCCTACAAAATACCGACCTTATTGTATTTAAAAAGTCTATAAAAATGGCAAAAAGTACTTTTATGCCTTGTGTTTGGATCATTCCGTTTAAAAAATTAGACCGGCTGACGTTAAATTCTATCTTTTATTTTCATATTTGGCTTTTAAAAAAATAAAATAAAAAACAATTAAATGCTGATATAGCTTCAAACGTGGATTTCTTTCTTTCTTTCTTCTTATTCATCTTCAACCTATCGCAAATCCAAATCAACCAAAACATCCAAACTGATTCATTCAGAGAAGATAAAATAATTAAAACACAAATCAAAAGGAAACATCAAAAAAAAACCATGAATTCCGACTATAAGGTAAAGGAAACCCCTGCAACCTCCATGGATTTCGACAAAGATAAGCCCAAAGACCACTTCAGCCATAAAAAAATCCAGCGAATCGGACACCAAACACAATCTAAAAAATAGATTGAACAATAAGTACATATTAGATTAGATTGAAAACCACTAAGAAACTCAACAACCGAGCCTCCTAAAAATGGAGCACAGTGATGTTGGTTATGCTTAAAAATTATTATTATTTCTTTTAATACTCTAGCAGTTATGAGCTTTTATTGGCATTATTTTCCCCAATTGTAACTCCCAAACGTTTCATTAAAACTATTAAATTCTCCAACTTTCCTTGTTTCTTATAAGGGATAGGAGAAAACATATACAGAATAATCAATTTCTTCATCTTTTTAGTTTATGTTCACGAAGAAAAAAGATACACACAATGACAGTTTTATTTTTTGGCTCTGTGTATCCTGCTCTTAGCCATATAGTCATGTCTTATACTTTGTTAATTGGGCAATTCACATAGACAAGTCCAAAGCCTCCTTTCGTGAGTACACACGATCGGAGACTTCGTAGATTGAATCTGGAGAGTGATCGCTTCAATGACCCATTTGTACTGTGATTATTAATCGAATGGGGCGAAATCACTTTTTAGACGATGGCTCTTGCTTTCGCCTCGATTTTTCAGCTAAGTTGTTCCAATTTACTGTATTATTCTTCTTGTTAATTGCTATATTTTCCAACAATCTAAAAAGTGATTTTACTCTATTAACAAGAATATATGTTGTTCTAGTTAGTAATTATGTGATGCACATATTCCTTTGTACTCCATCTTAGTTACACGTAATTATGTGGTGCACTGTGCACGTATTCCTTAGTTAATTGTTCATTGCTGCAACTTGAGCTTTGTGGCTACTATGTGCTGAGGATGTGTAGGGGATCTTTTTCCACTCTTCTATTAAATGATGTTAACCTTATGAGATTTACAAGACTATTTTCTATTGTTCTAATCCGAAATATAATAGATTTCTCATTATGTCCCAATATGTTCTTCCCCTGTTTCTCTTTGTTTTACAGGGAAACATGTCTTTCTAAAACTTAGTTGAGAAAAATAATTTATTGTTGAAATATATGGAAAAGCAGGAAAAATAATATATATATATATATATATATATATATATATATATATATTTTGAACTTGTCATGAGATGACGTTCTCATTAAATTGAGCAAAAAGGAATTACTTGCATCTATTGTAACTTATTTTCTCGTCTTTTCGCATCTACCTTCAACATTACTAATTGAATGCTTGAGGTTATAAGTGAATTTCGATTGGTCTTAGACTCTTGGGAGTTGAGCCACCACTTGGTGATGAAGGATGGAATTGGATTTTAGGTAGTATCCTGGTTGCTTGTTAGTCAGTTTGTTATTAATCGGGAATGGCAGTTTTGGGTCTTCTATTTTTGGAGAGAAAGGTTGTTTTATTCTCTTTCTCCTCCCCCTTCTCCACCCTTTCTTCCCTGCATTTTGGGTTGTTTTTGTTGAAATATATTGTACTAGTAATTTGATATTAGACCCAGTTTGTTTGATAAATTATCATAATGAAATTTGTGCTTGTGAACATTTCTCTCCAGTATGATGTGGTTTAACAATTCTGCAGATGTTGGCTACCTTGCTTAATTAGACCATTAGCCTTTATATTTTTTTTCTTCATTGGGTTCCTAAACAAAGATGATGGATGTTTGTGGTATATATCTGATTGTTATGGTGTCACTTGCGGGTAATATTACCCTCTTGCGAGCATCTAAAGTGGTGGTACTGGTACAATATCTTATCGACTTATCAGAGCATTTGGATATGTTCTATTGCTTAATTTGGTTGATACGTGGATGTCGTAGTGCCCTTGATTGAGAAGGAAGCTTGGAAATGTGCTATTTGAGAAGGAAGCTTTTGAGCATCTTGTTAAATTTGTGTTTTGTGGTTTCTTTCTCAGATAGTGCAAATGAAGTTCTCTTTTTCTACCTATAACTGGGTGGATTTTGAACAATTACAGTCACTTTGGAAGATGACCAATCTTAATCAGTGGTCCAAATTATTAAGACATTCCTTTCTAGGAATTTTTATTATATCATACAATGGATTCCGATTATTGAATTTTAGGAAACATGAAAAATTTCTGCCAGAAAATATTCGCAGAAGGCCAGAACCTCCTCATAGGTAGAATTGAATTGTTAGTTTCTTTACCTCTCTCCTATGCCCAAGACAAATGTCTAAATTGACACATTTGTATAATTGAAAATGCTTTAATATTTTTGAACTCGCATTGTTATGGCACTAGTTTAAATTGATGCCTGCAATTTTAGACACCCAAACTTGGAAGTACTTGGGGGGAGTCCTAATATATTTTTGACTCGAGACATTTCATAGTTGTAAAACAAACTACAGACTTGAAGTGTAATGTTTAATTTATGAATGTTTTGTATGTGCATTTGTCTGTCAATTTTTTTTTTGGGTATGTAAATATATAGTGATTCTTGGACTCGCTAGTAGTAAGAATAGAACTTGGCAATTTAATTTTTTAGGCAATGGCTCTGCATTCCCTTATCTTACATTTAAGCTCCTACAGGTGGCCTTTAGGTACAGAGATTATAAACATGATATGAAAAGGCATAATAACATGATCAAGTGAATGGACAATGACAGATTTTTTATTTTACTTAATTCCAGAAAATGTTTTATTAATTGTTTAATCATAGAAATCAATTAATAAATAGTTATTGTGATAATCTGCATGATCTTCAGAAAAAATTCCAGAAAATTATAGTAACCTTTGGTGATGATAAGATACTGTTATAAATTTTATGGAAGTATTTTAATGGGTTTATAGCATACTTGGAATATTAATTGAGTAATATTGTCTGTCATTTAATTCCTTTGTTAATATTTTTGAAATATTAATTGTTGGTGCTTGAAATTAAATTATAATGTTGTAATAACACATGTACCCTTGTTCCTAGTGAGGTGATTTAGGTTTTAGTAATTTAATTGAATTATTAGCTAAATTCACTTCTTATGAACTGAAAGATTAATGGTAAATAATTGAGCATTTATATGAATTGTGTTTTCTAAGCATGACGAAGTCTTTCTTCTGTTTTTATGTTCTATTATTTTATGTTAATTTGGTTCATGTGGCAAAGATGGTGAATAATGATGATAATTCTAAATAGACTCTTTACCATGTCAATTATGGAAGGAACTTGCACCTAACTTGGGATATCTTAAAATGTGGGGGTGTCTAGCCAAAATAGCTATACCAGAATTTAAAAAGAAGTTAAAAGTTAATCGGTCTATTGATAATTTTTAAAGTAAATTTTTCAGTACTTGTTGTTATGTGCTAATGTTCAGCATTATGTGAAATTCTTGTGAATTATTTTAATGTGCACTTCGTGCAACAATGTGATAATAAATGTTAATAGTATGTTGATGATTTAAGTTAATTGTTTTATGTGAACTATAGAAATGCGAAGTATGAGCATTATGGAGCATATATCAGATGTCAAGCATGTATAAATGTACAATATGAGAAAGATGAAACATGTATAAAATGCGAATTATACATAAGATGTGAAGCATGAGAAATGTGATATATGCATGAGATACAAAAGCATAAAAATTGTGATGTGATTATTTATTTATATGTGGAAGATTTGCTGATATTTGGTACTGATGAGAAAGTTGTGAAAATTATTAAAACATTTTTTTATTCTCTAAATTTGACATTAAAAACGAACTTGATTCTTGGCGTGAGAAATAATAAAAAATGCACATGGTTTATTTTTATTATGTGGAATTCTTAAGAAGTTTAATTTCTTTAATAAAGAGCTATTAGGAACACCTTGTGACTCTAGTGTGTGCATTTAAAGAAAAATAAAGGGGATTGGTATTGCACAAATTGAAGATGCCAGAATCATTGATAGTGTAATGTACTTAATGAATTGTACTCGATCTGATATTGAATATGTCATTAGTAGACTTAGCAAATATATGCATAATCCTTTATAAGTTCATTGGAATGCATTGTCACGTCTAATGAGGTATTTAATAGGAATAGTTAATGTAAGTGTACATTTTTTCTGATAATCCTAATGTTTTTGAAGGATATTGTGATGCTAATTGGGTATCTGCTAATGATAAAACAAGCTCCACTAGTGGATATGTGTTTACTTTAAGTGTTAGAGTTGTCTTTCGGAGATCTGCTAAACAAACTTGTACTATTAAATCTACTATTAAATCTGAATTTATTACATTAGAATTGACATGTATAGAAGCAGAGTGGCTGAGGAAATTATTGGCAGACATACCATTGTGGCCTAAACCAATTCCTTCTATATCTTTGCATTGTGATTCTCAAGCTGCTATTGGACAAGCAATGAACCATGTGTATAATGGGAAATACAGAGATATATTCGCTTGAGACATAATATTGAATGAGAACTGATCAGTAAACGGTGTTATTTCCATGGAATTTGTGAGGTCTGAAAAGACTTACAAAGGGATTAATTAAAAAGAGTGTCCAAGAAACATCCAGAGGGATAGGACTATTGCCAACATCTTGAGTAAGTAATACGCGAAGGAAACTGTGACGCCCCCAAATCCGGGTCTCTTCCAACCCGACAGATGGTGCTACACAGTACTACCATTCATTCATTCATTCACCTGAATAGTCACAAAAGGACTAATATAACTTCTATATATCCAAAATAATATTACATTTCCCAGGTTCTTTGTAACCCATTCGTTTGTTCTTGTCGTAATATCAAATATATTATAATCGTTCACCTATACTATTACATAATTAATCTAAGAGTTCGTCTTCGCCTTGCCCTTGCCTTTGCCCTTGCCCTTGCCCGAGCCTTCGGTCCGCTTGATCTTGGCTGTGTTCATATGGTTCAAGCAAGAGTGAACATGACTAGCTCAGCAAGTAATACAATTCTAATAAACAACATGCTTGAAACATATAACTTATATATCTGCAATAACTGAACAATAGTTATGAAGTACTATCGATAATTCAAAATAGCACTTCTTTTCCTTCAAAACGTTTTACACAACCATACTCAGTAGAATAACAATTATGGCTCAAGTCTATGAGCATATCATAAGTTCTTTTGAAAAGGACAACCACTAGACTAAGTCCGTAAGTCCGTCATAGCTTCTGAGCACTTCGAGTGATCACCTTCATAGTACTCTATGTTGATCAACACTACATTCATTAAACGTGTGTACGTTTAAGTTGTGGCAACCTCACGTGTCTATCGTTAAACGACAAAAACATTTTAGCATACTTGGTCTTCGATTGAAAACCATGCCAATATAACTTGGTAACATTAATCATGCTTGATAGATTCATAATATAAGTTTAGCCGAAAGAATTGGCTTTAGACTTCATCGTTAAAAACTTCATGCGAAAGAATACATGAATTACGACTTGTCCGGTCGAATCGGAATAAGGGTTAGAATACTTGCCTTTAGCGTCCTTCTTGATTAACACACGTACACTTTAAGTCTCTATGATTCTACAATACATAATCATATAACGTACCACATTAGTTATTATACAATCAAGTATGTATACTATTATATCTTACCCTTCATCTCAATGTAAATCCTAACTTAGATTCGTTATTTAGGGTTTCTGGCTTTCATTACGTCATTCATATTCCGCTCATCTTTGATTGATTATTAACTCTTAATCAACATACATTAGTGTCTTACAAGTACCTTACAATGTCTTAACCATGTTATGATTACATCTTAATTCATTACTAACAAGTTCTCTTTTCTTCTACACTTGAAACTATTCTTCACTATCAAATTTCTTGGACTGGCGCCGTGGCGCCAAGAATTACTACAGTGTTTCAAGCTTCTGTATGAGTTAGTTAGCGATGTCTTGAAGGTTCGACCTCATATTGCTACGGGCCTTTTTAAACTTGAGTCACCATGGCATGCGGACTCATGCCTTAGACAATTATGCAATTTTTAAATTTTTACGAACTTTCCGGACGCATAACTTCTTCGTTTTAAGTCCGAATTGGTCCGTTCAAAAGCCTACGGTTCACAAATTTCATAATCTACGCATTCATGCAAGAATTTTATCTATTTGACTTCGTTTGCTAAAATTTCACCTATGAGTTCATTTTTATCAAAAACGATAAACGTTCGTGAACATTCAACGCTCGTTTCTTCGTTTCAAGTCGGAATCTGGTCATTTTTGAGTCCGCAACTCTATATGACCAATATGACTTGTCTCCATCGAAAACCAACGTTTCCGACTTCAAACACAAAATACGACTTCCATTTCAAGAATTTCACGAATTCGACGATAATCGTCCAATCGTGTGAAGTCCGTCAAATCTTCATTACTAAGCGTTCTAAATGGATTTTAACCAACATATAATCAATACAAGTTACTTATTAACTTATAATCAAAGTAGGTTTTGACTCATTCTCATAAGTCATTAACTTATTCAACTTATTAACTATAAATCTTCATGCTCATGACTTATTAACAACTTAAGTCCTTCAATCAAAGTTCTCATGCTATAATCAACATACTAATCATCATATAATAACTTATGAAAAGTTCTTCATGGCTCTAGCAACTTATTAATGTTCAAGTTGCTTATTCAACTTATTCGGCTTAAGTTCATTCTTTATTAACTTATTACATGATCTTAGCATACATGTTCATTAATAACACTTCCCTTATCAACCTATTCTAATAGAGATGAAAGAATATTGAACACAAGATCAATACCTTTGAAGTCTAACTTCTTCTTCTTGAAATCTAACAAAAGAAGCTTTGGCTTAAAAAGTGCTTATTTGCTTCTACCAAATAAGTGGCTTATATTTGAGAGGAAAGTTGGATGAAAATAATAACCCTCAAAATGAAATGAAGCTCTTGTATTTATAAATGACTAAGGTTAGGGCATTTTAGACATTAAATCACCCACCTCCTTATTACACCTCCTCATTTCCACCTCCTCAATCATCCACCTCCTTACTTATTCATTGTGTCTCATCACTTCACTTGCTCACCACACATTATGTTTGCCCATCAAGCTTACCCTTCCTACTTGGTTCGAACCCATGGATCATGGCTAAATCATTGGGCTTTGATAATTAATCCAACTTCTCTCTTAATGGGCTCATGCTACAATAGTTTGGGCTTATAATAATCAAACACTTGGGCTTGATGATCACATACATTGGACTTCTATATTAGACTATCAATCCTACAAGTCCATTACCTTAAATTATATAACTTAACCTTTATACCCCACGATAATCTTCATATATTACTTACTCGTATATTAATTAAATAATATCGTTACCTCATTCTTCACACATAATAGTACAATACATGGTATTATACTTACACTCTTTACTTTCATATAATGTATACACATTATATAATCACAACTCTCTTCCTTTAACGCTTAATAACCTAACATTCCCAAATTAAGTCCGCATGCGAAATATTACGTTTTCCATACTTAGGTTATTATTACATAATCGATCTCACCTCGATATTATAATGTTACGTATTTCTCGGAAGTTCAAAAATTATTCCCGAGCAGAAATCGATGAATAGTGTTTTTCGAAAATTTCTCGAAAAACATTTATTTTCATTTTAGAAATTCAAACACTTTAATTCTCCCACGTAGTTAAATTACTACGACGTTCTGACGTTTCTAGGTTATAGAACGACCTTCATATTCTCAACACGCAATAATAATAATTAATATTATTTTATTCATTATTAAAAGTAATTACAAAATATTCGATTTTCTGGGGCGTTACAGAAACCCAACCCATGTGATTGGAGATCCCATGAATTGGGTTCAATGGGTAACAACAAGTCACGTAATTACTTAATTATAGCACTACAATTATTTATATCCCTTCTTGTGTGCATGTGGTGTTTACTGACAAATTGTGATAGGATGAATCATTTAGATTCTTAATGAAACTCATAGCCCTAAAGGGTGGTGTATGTCAGTATACACTTGATGGGTTCACCTATATAAAGGTGAAAGTGTAGGCCGCTTCCTATGAGAGTCTTTGTCATACTCTCTAGAGCCTTTATGAAAATCTGGGATATGGCGCATGGCCAAGAACGCGCCCAACCGCGGACTTGTGTGGATTCAGGATTTTTAGATATGTGTGCAAGTCAAATTGATTGTATCATATATAATGGGTTCAAGAATATAATTCACCTATAATCTATAATCATGAGTTTGTTCCACTAAGTGTCAATTCAAACCCACAAGGTATCGACGTTATGTATCTAAAATCCATTGCCCTTCTCACTTCCTTTTAATTTTTCTATCTTTGATAATTTTGAATCATGTGGGGGATTGTTGGTTATGCTTAAAAATTATTATTATTTCTTTTAATACCCTAGCAGTTATGAGCTTTTATTGGCATTATTTTCCCCAATTGTAACTCCCAAGCGTTTCATTAAAACCATTAAATTCTCCAACTTTCCTTGTTCCTTATAAGGGATGGGAGAAAACATATACAGAATAATCAGTTTCTTCATCTTCTTAGTTTATGTTCATGAAGAAAAAAGATACACACAATGACAGTTTTATTTTTTCGCTCTGTGTATCCTGTTCTTAGCCATATAGTCATCTCTTATACTTTGTTAATTAGGCGAATCCATATGACAAGTCCAAAGTTCTCCTTCCGTGAAGTCACACGATTAGAGACTTCGTTGAATCCCGGAGAGTGACCGTCATGAATTTCATTTGTACTGTGATTATTAATCAATTGAAGGAAATCACTTTTTAAGACGAAGAATTCTACTACGCCTCTGGTTTTTCAATTAAAGTTGTTCCAATTCTTCAGATTATTCTTCTTGTTAATTGCTATATTTTCCAACAAGTGCCACCAAAAACCCAGATCTGAGTCTGAAGTCAAAATCTAATTACAATATGGGGATTGGTTGGAGAATTCGATTGTAGTTGATACATTCGGCCATAGTAAATTAACGAGGAAAGATAAATCAAACATTCGAAGAAATCTCAAAGGATGAATGGCTAGAGCTCCCCTACCCATCTCAAATTCTCAACCTCAGTAAAAACAAAAAAAAACCCTCTTCTAAAACCCTAAAACCACATCCGCCCACTATCGAATCCTTTGCTTACACCTCCACATCTAAAAATTATATCTCCGACGGCGATTGTGTCAATATTACTGAAGCTTTACAAAAAGAAAATTTGGAGGACAATGATTTTGAATGAGGCTAACTGTAAATCGTGGCCATAGGTTCATCATTAAAGAAATTAATTTGTTGAATTTTTAATTGTGGAACATGGGAGACATTAATTTGATTTTAAAAAAAGTTATGGTAGGAGAAATTAATTTGTTAATCTTTTAACAGATTTGGAATTGGGTCTGTAAAACTTGCCAAAATTTGTAAAAGATAGGGATTGATTCATATGATTTTGTTTTTAAAATGAGATAAATAATGATGATTATGAAGTTTTGAAAGTATATTGGGATGCTCAAATAGAATAGATCTAAAGCGAAAGGTTGACGATGAAGTTCAGAAGAGACAGAGAAAGAAAGGTTGAAGATGAAGTTTAGAAGAGAAATAATAGATCTACGTGAACTCACCTAAATAAAAATATAAGCAAGGTCAATATTTATCTGTTTTTTTTTCTTTTTTTAAAAAAGCCATGTCTAAAAATATTAAAAGAAAATTGACGCCCGTTAGATAAATTAGACGGAATTGGCTAATTAAGAACTTTTAAAAAATTCAATGGCTTAATTCTATTTTTTTAAAGTACACTGACTCAACACTTATAACTCGTGAACATAGTGGAATAAAAGTGTTTTTTGTCAAATAAAATTTATTTAAAGTTCTAATGTTTCTAATTAGGGAAAGGCTTGTAAATTTTATCCTTTAATTTATTAAGATTGTCGTAGTTTAGTTGAGGGTAAAATCGCAAAATGACTCACCAACTTTAGGGGTTTTGGGTATTGATCCTTTTCTTTTGTCATTCAACGATTTTGAGCTCTTTTACTATTAAAAATTTGGACTTGAGCCCTGCTGTTGCGGATATCGTTGGCTTGCTTCACGTGTAAGCCTACGTTAGCACACGTGGCATATCCGACGTGAGTTTTTTTATTTTTTATTTTACATGTGGCATATATGACGTGGCTGTTATTAGACTTTAACCCAAAAAAATTGTTGCTGCTCAGATTCGATCTCCAGACCAACCTCTCAAATTTCAATCCACTTGACCACCCGAGCACCACGGGTTAGCTGCTATATTTTCGCAAGAATTATACTTTATAACCGAACAAAGAATTTCCCCCAAATTAAAAAATACTAATACTAATAATAATAATAATAATACTAATACTAATAATAATAATGTGAGACCTCAAATTTTACGAAAAAAGATTTAATTTTCTCGAAATATTTTTTCCAAAATTTTGGTGTGGATTTGAGATAACGTTATAGTTGTGGGTAATATTTATAAATTTTACAAAGTACGCAAGTTGTTATATAATATTCGATTGGTCGGAGAATATTCATTTTAACAGGGAATATTCGTATGCAACGACACAATCATTAGTGGACCCCACAAACGGAATTATCGTCCGATTGAGAAAATGACAAAAATATTTTTATAAAAATAATGGCGGAAGTTTCTACCGTTAAAACCGTTGAACTACCCTAGTAAAAGAAAAAGTGAAAGACGCATGGTCAGTTAAGTAGTACACTACGGTATTGATTATTGATCTTTACGTGAGAAGTCACTCGGGTTATACTCAATTATTGCTTATAGTAATTGCTACATCATATCTCTCATATTATTGATTCGATTATTGTCACAGTATCATCTGCATTATATGATATATTATTAAATCAATAATTGAGACGACAAAGTTATTCATATTATTAAATTGTAATATTTATAATATCTAGAAGTTCTGTCAAGGAGAGGTTTGGTCACCTGATTGCGCGCAATTAGGGAGAAATCCTTATTGGAAAGCCCCCTCTTTCCTGGGAACAACCTGGTTGTTAAAAATTGTGAGTTATGATATTAATGATGAATGTTATTATAACAGAATTTGAGTTCAGAGTTGAATTTGGAGACGCGGACGTGATATTTGAGTCCGGAACGATGAAATTAGTAGAAATAGACTATAAACACAAAATTTTTCGAGGTTGACTTTTTGGTCAAAAAAACAATGATTGACTTTAGAAAAGTCAAATTTCAAAATTTAAAAAATGAAATTTTTGAGAAAAATATTTCCATTGTGTTGGGATTGTTAGTGTTAGTGGAAATCGACATTTATTTCGATAGTAATTGATGTCTGGAAGTTATATTGACCAACCGGATAATTAATCGGGTAAATGAGCAATTAATTGCTACTAATTCACATGTTCATATAACTATTTGTTCACATGTGTACTATTGAATCACATTCTTATACTATTAGGGCCGAGTTAGTGCAAGATTGATGATACTTGCATGGTAAGTTAAAAATGGAGGTATAGATGGAGGTACTATACTGTAATTAATTTTTTCACATGTTTAGAACTATTGAGTCACATGATTTACTATTGATTCACATGATTTACTATTAGGGGAGGTGGTGCAAGTTTGATAATACTTGAATGACTGAATTAAAAATGAAAGAAAAGTTGGATGTATTGTACTGTAATATTTCGAGCCCCAAAACGTGCAATTATCAAAACTATATTTTTCTATAAATAGAAGCTCATTCTTCCTTCATTTCTCACCAATTCACAAAAGCTATAGAGCAATTATTATAGAGAGAAAGAAGAAGAGAAGTTTGTTACCTCACTATTCCAGTATCCAATTTTTTTTGAGGTAAGGGGTATTATTTCTTTCTTATTCATGAAAAGAACTTCTGTTATTCCATTCTTTATTATTATGTTGGAATAACCTGTTTATGCGAAGTACTGCATACATGGTGAACTTCTTCTGTTATTCCATTCTTTATTATTATGTTGGAATAACCTATATATGCAAAGTACTGCATACATGGTGAAATTCTTCTATTATTTCATACTTTACTATTCTGTTTAATATCACATCATGCGTTTTTACGCCGACCGGTTCTATTATTTATTATTCTCGTCGAAATATCACATGCGTGCGTTCGCCACGACTGACTGATTCTATTATTTATTATTCATTGGAATATCCCGCAATTGTGATTTACGCTTTGACCGGTTCCGTTCTTAATTATTCTGTTGGAATATCCCGTCGGTGCGAATCACGCCTGACGTGGTTCCGTTCTTTATTATTCTGTTGGGAATAACTTGTCTGTGCGGTCTCTATCGCACGCATGGTGAATCCTTCTGTTATTCTATTCTTTATTATTCGCTGGAATAACTCGCCATATGAATTACCACATGCGTGGTGAATGATCCTTTGTATTCATTCCTTATTAAATTGTGGAAATGATCTGCTTTTCGTTGATTATGATGATAGTCGTAATAAAAGCATTGGACCGATGAAAATCATGGGTATATGTGGTATTAGTAAGTGTTATTGTGACGCCCCCAAAATTAGGTATACATCACCCATCTTGGGTAGTCAGATACATGGTATAGAATTTAAATACAACTTACTAATATAACTGTGGGTATATAATCTGATATAAACCGTGAGTTTGAATACAAATATTGTCTACTAGAGATCATACAAACTCAAAAGGAGTCCTCATTACAATTATTATCACACTATTTCACGTAATAGTGAGGACTACTAATGCTATCATCCGGACCATTACTCCGCTCCCCGACTCGTCCAAGCTATATTCTCATTTCAAGAAGAAAACAAAGTGAAAGAAAGGGTGAGCTCAACTAGCTCAAGAAGAAATATTATGACTAAGATAATGCGAATAAATTATCATTAGCCTACAACAAAAGGTTAAACCGATAAAATATAATGAACATCAAATTTAACTACAAATGGAACCAAAGAATCCATTAAAAGAGTCAAGTAGAAAATAAAATCTACTATCTTTTATGATTTAAAAGGTTTTTCATCATCAAGTTATAGTTGAGACTCACTTTAATAAATATTCCACATCATCGAATCACCCCGCACTACTACCAAGGATATTCTTTAGTATCACGACCACAATTATTCATGCACTACTACGCCAAGAATATTTTTGTGTATTCATTAATGGTCATGCATGATCATGCCAACAATCGTCCCATTAATGCACTACGGACCACCGAGGATTTTTACCACATCATTTGTAACATTACGGTCATGATTACACCGAATAGTCTCTCATTCATAATCATACCAAGTCCATCTATGCACTACAGTGCCATGTATGACTTTCAACATAATATAAACATGAGGATGATGGCAATGATATAAGAATTCAATAAAACAAGTTCAAGAATTAATTTATCTAGGAACCAATAACATCCAAACTGTCAACATGATACTGCTTTGTAGAGTAAAATTCAAGAATACTGAGAAGAATATTTTCATGAAAGGATACTTTGGATGAAGCGCAAAAATATCAAGGATATTCCACTAATTTCATGGAGTATAAAGTCAAAGTTTTAACCAACTGGGTATAATAAAGAATGGAATAACAAAAGAAATCACCATACATGCGATAGACCACATAGCAGCAAAGTTATTCCAATGTAATAATAAATAATGGAACTGTGTCCGCCAGAAAACGCATGCATGTGATATTCCAATGAGAATAATAAAGAATGGAACCAGTCCCACAGAAACACACCTGCATGGGATGTTCCAATAGAATAATAATAAAGACGGAACCAGTCCGTGTAGAACACATAGACGAGGATGTTCCAATGTAATAATAATAAAGATTTTAACCAGTCCGGTGTAGAACACATGCATGTGATGTTCCAACAGTATAATAATAATAAAGACGGAACCCGGTCCTGTAAAACACATGCATGGATGTTCCAACAGAATAATAGAAGAATGTCACCAAGTATAGGTAAAACCACAGATATCACGGTTATTCCAATGTAATAATAAACAATGGAATAATAACAGCTTCTTTCATGAATAAGAAAGAATAACACCCCTTACTTTTGGTAGGAGATTGAATACTGCAGAAGGTGTAGTAACAAAATACTCTTCTTCTTTCTCTCTTATTCTCTCTATACTTTCTCTCTATAGCTTGAATGAATTCGTGAAAAATAATGAAGCACTAGGCCTCTATTTATAGAAGATTTCTAGCTTAAGACCGCCATCCGAAAAGGTAAGTGGCTTGACGACCGGTGATGTGAAAAGAAAAGTGGTTTGACGTCTGTAAATGTGAAATGACAAGTAGTTCGGCGCACCAGAATGTGAAACGACAAGTGGTTCGACGTCCGGTAAAGGTAATTACTATCGACGAAGGTAATTACTATTCACAAAGGTAATTACTATCGACGAAGGTAATTACTATCGACGAAGAAACTCTTAGATGATCACATATGGGCCCCCATAAAATAATCAAACTTACCACAAACGCCTCATAACAGATTCTTTATATACATCAAGGATCAATAAATATTACCACAAATCATTTTATTTTTAATCAACACATATTTAATCTTTCAACAATTATTAATCATTTATAACTTGTCGCCTCAATTATTGATTTAATACTATAACATATTATACGATGATAATCTTGTGACAATAATTGAATCAATAATATAAGAGATATGATGCGTGATTCTTATCAGTAGAATAATTGAAAGCATAGGTGAGTGACTTCTCACGTAAGTGAAAACAATAATCAATATCGTGTGCTACTTATACAACTACGCCAGACATCTTGTACTTTTACTACTGGGGTAGTTCAACAGCTTTTAACGGTAACACCTCTCGCGTTATTTTTTATAGAAAGATAATTTTGTCATTTTCTAACTACGACAATACTTCCGTTGTGGGGTCCACTAATGATTGAGCCATCATCATTTAATATTTCCCCGACAAAAGAATATTCCCACCAAACGAATATTTTATAACAACTTGCTTACTTTGCAAAATTTATAAATATTACCCACAACTATAACATTATATCAAATTTATTCCATAATATTCAAAATAATATTTATAGAAAATTCATCTTTATTTATAAAAGTTGGGGTCTTACAACCTCCCTTCTTATGAAATTTCCCTCGAAATTAGAGTACGACGATTACTGGTATGTCAAGAGGTAAGGATACCTTGATTTCATTTCGATTCTAACTCCCAAGTCATTTCCTCAACATCGTGGTTCCTCCACAAAACTTTGACTTGAGGTATAACCTTGAGCGTAGAATATGTTCATTCTTATCTAAGATTTGAACAGAACCTCTTCATACGTCAAATCTTCCGCTATTTCGTCCGGTTCTAACTCAATAATGTGGTTCGGTCTTTCACATATTTACGTAACATGGATATGTGAAAAACGTTATGAACACGAGACATACTTGGCAGAAAGCGAGTCTATAGGCCATAGTCCCTACTCGATCGAGGATTAAAATAGGCCGATGAATCGAGGATTGAGTTTTTCTCTTTTCCAAATCTTGTAACTCCTTTCCATGGAGCAACTCTTAACAACACACGATCTCCTATATCGAATTCCACGCCCTTTCGATGAAGATCAAGATAACTCTTTTGTCGATTTTGTGAGGTTTTTAAACGTTGTTTGATCGTTTGAATCTTTTCAATGGTCATACGTACTCAACTCCCGGTCCCAACAACGTTGCTTCACCCACCTCATCCCAAAGATATCTTTGAGAACGACACTTTCTTCCATACAACGCTCAATGGAGCCATGCCAATACTTGCTTGATAATCATTGTTGTAGGAAAACTCCACCAATGGTAAGAACTTGTCCCAACTTCCTTGAAATCAAGGACACAGAGTCTTAATAGATCTTCAAGAGTTTGAATAGTCCTCCCGATCGTCCGTCCGTCTCGAGGATGATATCCGAAACTAAATCGTAAGTCTGTGCTTCATAGCTTTTTGCAAACTAACCCAAAATCGTGAAGTGAATCTTGGGTCTCGATCGTAAACTATGTATCTTGGCATACCATGCGATCTTACAATCTCGCTTTATGTACATACGAGCAAGACGTTCAAGTGTATAAGTTTCTCGTATTGGTAAGAAGTGAGCAAACTTGGTCAATCTATCAACAATGACCCAAATTGCATCTATGCCTTGAGAAACCTTGGAAAGATTAGTAACGAAATCTATGGTAATGTGCTCCCATTTCCATTCTGGAATTTCAAGTGGTTGCAATGGACCTTTTGGCACTTGATGCTCCGCCTTGACTCGTTGACAAGTTAGACACCTCGAGATAAAAAACGCTATCTCTCTCTTCATATTACTCCACCAAAATGTATGACGAAGATCACGATACATTTTGGTACTCCCAGGATGGATTGCAAATGGTGTGTTGTGCGCCTCCATCATGATTTTATACTTTAAATCAAAGTCGTTAGGAACACAAAGTCTAGAGTTAACTCGAAGTATTCCTTCTTCATCGATTCTTGCTTCCGGCATAGCACCTTCTTGCACTTTCTTCCTCAAACGCATCAGCTCCAGGTCTGTAGCTTGAGCAACTTTAACTTTATCGATTAAAGTCAGTTCTACTCGTATATTTGCCATCATCACATGGGTCCCTGGAGTCTTTAACTCTATCTCCATCCTTTGTAAGTCATACAAAATGGGCCTTTGCGTTGACAATATTGCACTCGTACCCGCATATGATCTTCTACTCAATGCGCCGCCTACCACGTTCGCTTTTCGTGATGGTATTGGATGGTATGATCATAATCTTTCAACAGCCAAGCCAACGTCGTTGTCGCATGTTGAGTTCCTTTTGAGTGAAGAAATATTTGAGGCTTTTATGATCCGTAAAAGATCTCCACTTTCTCCCCATACAAGTAATGCCTCCAATTTTTAAGTGCAAAAGATAATAACCGCTAACTCTAGATCATGAGTAGGATAATTCCTCTCATATTCTTTGAGTTGTCGCGAGGCATAGGCTATAACTTTTCCATGTCGCATGAGAACACATCCCAACCTTTTTGCTCAAAGCATCACCAGAGATGACAAATCCTCCGAGCCGGATGGTATTGTCGTAACAGTCTTTAAATAAGTCTCCTCTTGAGTTTTTGAAACTCTTCTCACATTCTTCGCTCCAACCGAACTTTGTATCTTCCGAGTCACCGAGTCGATGGAGTAGCGATTCGAGAAAATCCTTCCACGAATCTCCGATAATAACCAAATTAAACCGAGAAAGCTACGTACTTCCTATATCGATTGATTTAGGTTGTTACCAACTTTGAATAGCTTCAATCTTTCTTTGGGTCAATAGATATTCCCATAACTTGATACCACGTGCCCAAGGAATGCTACTTCTTCAAGCCGTAACTCACATTTCTTCAACTTGGCATAAAACTTATATTCACGAAGCTTTTTGGAGTGTCACCTCAAGTGTTGCTCATGATCTTCACTATTTTGGAATAAATAAAGATGTCATCAATAAAGACGACCACAAAGTGATCCAAATATTCCTCAATACTCGGTTCATCATATCCATGAAGGCGGCAGGAGCATTAGTCAATCCAAAGGACACGACTAGAATTCATAATGCCCGTCTCGAGTTCCGAAAGCCGTCTTTGGAATGTCACGGCTCTAATCTTCAATTGGTGATATCCTAACGAAGATCAATCTTTGAAAAGAATTTGGCTCCTTGTAATCGGGTCAAACAGTCATCAATACGTGGCAATGGATACCTATTTTGATGGTGACATGATTTAACTCCCGATAATCAATACAAAGTCGCATACTCCCATATTTCTTCTTCACGAATAGAGCAGGAGCACCCCAAGGAGAAGTACTAGGACGAATAAAGCCAATGTCTAACAATTCCTGCATTGGGTCTTTAACTCAAGTTCAATAGAGCCATTCGATATGGGGCTTTGGAAATAGGTTTTATACTGTGTTCAAGGTCGATACAAAATTCAATTTCAAGCTCTGGGGTAGGCCAAGAAGTTCTTCTGAGAATACGTCAGAAATTTATTAACAATAGAAATATCGCTCAAAACCGACGTATTTTTGTTTAAATCATGACATGAGCTAAGAAAGCTTGACATCCGCTTTTCAATAAACGAATAGCTTTATGGCTTGAGATGACCGTGTGATTGATTTTAATGGTTTGGTCGCTTGAATTCGCATAATAGGTTGGTTAGGAATATGAAAGCTAACAACCTTACGAAAACAATCAATTTTTGCATGATAAGTAGTTAACCAATCAATCACTAGAATCACGTCGCCAAATGCAAGTATTTTTAATGAAATAAGATCGACGGTGTAATGTGAGGGTACCGATTTGAACCAAACAAGACTTATAAACAATGGATGTAATGAAGGTTTCTCCCAACGGAGTTTCCACAGAGATAAGTCAAAGTCTAATTTCTCCAGAGTCAAATTTAATCGATGAGCGCAAGTAGGAGAAATAAAAGAATGGGTAGAACCGGTATCAAATAAAGTATAGACTTCATTAGAGTTTATGATAAGCTTACCGTGATAACCTCATTCGGGTCCTTGCTCTCTGGGAGGTCACAACAAACGCTTTCCTTGCACTACTAGGTTTGACTTTTCCGGACTGGCATTTGGTGCCTCCATCCTAGCTAAATTGTGTCTTGATGGCAAAAAATCGAGCTAAGTGACCTTTTCTTCCACAATTATAACATGCTTTGACTGGCATGGCCCGGTTTGATCGATGTGTCCTCTCCTCCGCATTTGAAGCATATGATAGGTGGTCTTTCTCCTTCCTTAACAACAAAGTGCAGTCTTGACGCCTTTCCATCATTGTTGAATCTCCTTTTCTTGAAATGTCCATTCTTATAGTTTTGGCCCGATTACCACCAAGTGGTTATCATATCCGCCCGCTGATTCCTCCACGCTTGTTGTCACCGCTCACGATGACTACTCTCACCGGTATTATAATTTTCTTGGTGCTTTTTTTAGTTACGTTGACTCGTTATCGCGCTCCACTAATCGAGCCCTATTTACAACATCCGAATACAAACACGCTTTATGAGAAATAAGATGTTGACGTATCTCCCGCTTCAAACCTCTTAAAAACATTCGCGCGCCATTCTTCTTCATTATCCACCAAGTGGGACGAAAACCGTGATAACTCTCTGCGCAAATTTTGCCTCGTATTGCGACACCTGGTCATATTGTTTTGTTCCAACTTGATAAACTCCACCTCCTTCATGTTGCGAATACTTTCGTGAAAGTATTTATCGTTGAATGCCTCCCGGAACTTCTCCCAAGATATCTTCAAGACAAAGAAGTTGAGTACGTTTCTACCGATTCCCACCAAGAATCGCCTCTTCAGCAACATAAAGGCGCAAAGGGAACCTTTTGCTCTCGGAGCATCCCAAGACATCAAATATCTTGTAATCTGCTTTATCCATGCTTCCTTGTAGTGGTTTTGCTCTCCCTTAAACTCCGGTGGTCCCAGCTCTTGAATCGCTTTAGCGGTGATCACCGAGAGTTTTCCGTGTTTTCACCTACGTTTTGGACAGAGAGTCGCTCTCTTTCTTTGTTGCATGAATTCGCATAAAGCCTCCGAACATTTGATCATTCATCATTTGGTCGGTGTTGTTGTTTGTTCGTGAGGATTGTCGCCTTCTTGATGCACATTATCCTCGATTATTGATATGTGGTGAATCAACGATCGCTTGTGCTCCATTGCTATTCTCAACATTCTCAGATGTCATTTTCAGATACTGCCACAAAACAAAAGGTTAATTGACATGTAACATATTATCCATATATTCTCGACCGACCAATAAAATAAAGACATAAACTTAGGTAGGTCATACTAGCGAAAGGTATTCCCTGCCTCTCCCCTCTAGTACTATTCTCACATCTTAGCCAGGATCATATTCCTAAGCTCGATACCAAATCATGACGCCCCCCAAAATTAGGTATACATCACCCATCTTGGGTAGTCAGATACATGGTACAGAATTTAAATACAACTTACTAATATAACTGTCGTGTACAATACGATATAAACTGTGAGTTTGAATACAAATATTGTCTACTAGAGATCATACAAACTCAAAAGGAGTCCTCATTACAATTATTATCACACTATTTCACAGAATAGTGAGGACTACTAATGCTATCATCTGGACCATTACTCCATTTCCCGACTCGTCCCAGATATATTCTCATTTCACAAGAGAACGAAAGAAAGAAAGGTGAGCTCAACTAGCTCAAGAAGAAATATTATGACTAAGATAATGCGAATAAATTATCATTAGCCTACAAAAGTTGTTAAACCGATAAAATATAATGAACATCAAGTTTAACTACAAAGAACCAAAGAATCCATTAAAAGAGTCAAGTAGAAAATAAAATCTACTATCTTTTATGATTTAAAAGATTTTCATCATCATTATTATATATTTGAGACTCACTTTAATAAATATTCCACATCATCGAATCACCCTCGCACTACTACCAAGGATATTCTTTAGTATCACGACCATAATTATTCATGCAATACGGGCCAAGAATATTTGTGTATTCATTAATGGTCATAATCATGCCAACAATCGTCCATTAATGCACTACGGGCCACTGAGGATTTTTACCACATCATTTATAACATTACGGTCATGATTACACCGAATAGTCTCTCGGTCATAATCATACCAAGTCCATCTATGCACTACAGGGCCACGTATGACTTTCAACATAATATAAACATGAGGATGATGGCAATGATATAAGAATTCAATAAAACAAGTTCAAGAATTAATTTATCTAGGAACCAATAACATCCAAATCACAACATGATATCGCTTTGAGTAAAATTCAAGAATACCGAGAAGAATATTTTCATGAAAGGATATCTTTGGATGAAGCGCAAATATCGAGGATATTCCACTAATTTCATGGAGTATATAAAGTCAAAGTTTTAACCAACCGGGGTATAATAAAGAATGGAATAACAAAAGAAATCACCATGCATGCGATAGACCGCACATACAGGCGTGAGTTATTCCAATGTAATAATAAATAACGGAACCGTGTCCGGCGTAAAACCTATGCATGATGGGATATTCCAATGAATAATAAAGAATGGAACCAGGTCCCGCGTAAAATACATGACATGTGATGTACCAATAGAATAATAATAAAGAGCCGGAACCAGTCCCAGGTGTAGAACACATGTATGTGATGTTCCAACAGAATAATAATAAAAGATTTTAACCAGTCCCAGGAACACACAGATGTGATGTTCCAATGAATAATAATAAAGATTTAACCGGTCCTGTAAAACACACGCATGTGATGTTCCAATGTAATAATAGAAGAATGTCACCAAGTATAGGTAAACCACAGATACAAAGTTATTCCAATGTAATAATAAACAATGGAATAACAACAATGCCTTCTCTACGTGAATAAGAAAGAATAACACCCTTACTTTTGGTAGGAGATTGAATAACGCAAAGAGTGTAGTAACAAAATACTCTTCTTCTTTCTCTATTATTCTCTATACTTTCTCTCTTTATAGCTTGAATGAATTCGTGAAAAATAATGAAGCACTAGGCCTCTATTTATAGAAGATTTCTAGCTTAGCACCTTCCATGTGAAAAGGCAAGTGGCTTGACGACTGGTGATGTGAAAAGAAAAGTGGTTTGACGTCTGTAATGTGAAATGACAAGTAGTTCGACGCCTGTAATGTGAAACGACAAGTGGTTCGACGTCTGGTAAAGGTAATTACTATTGACGAAGGTATTTACTATTCACAAAGGTAATTACTATTGACGAAGGTAATTACTATTGACGAAGAAACTCTTAGATGATCACATATGGGCCCCCCATAAAATAATCAAACTTACCACAAACGCCTCATAATGTACTTTTTTATATACATCAAGGATCAATAAATATTACCACAAATCATTTTATTTTTAATCAACACATATTTAATCTTTCAACAATTATTAATCATTTATAACTTGTCGCCTCAATTATTGATTTAATACTATAACATATTATACGTATGATAATTTGTGATAATAATTGAATCAATAATATAAGAGATATGATCGTGTGAATTCTCGTAGCAATAATTGAGCGTAAATTGAGTGACTTCTCACGTAAACATCAATAATCAATATCGTGTACTTACTATACAACTACGCCAGACATTCATTTTTTACTACCGGGTAGTTCAACGCTTTTAATGGTAACACCTCTGCCGTTATTTTTATAGAAAGATAATTTTGTCATTTTCTAACTACGACAATACTTCCGCTGTGGGGTCCACTTAATGATTGAGTAGTCAATTAATATTCCCCGACAAAAAGAATATTCTCCCACCAAACGAATATTTTATAACAACTTTACTTTGCTTTAAAAAATTTATAAATATTACTCACAACTATAACATTATATCAAATTTATTCCATAATATTCAAAAATAATATTTATAGAAAATTCATCTTTATTTATAAAAGTTGGGGTCTTACAGTTATGATGAGTTATGTTGGTTATTATGTGAAAACATGAAAGTTTCTTAGAAATCACAAAGGGTTGAAAAATTAGATTTTGGTGAAAATGGAACATGAAATTCAATTGACCATATCTCCTATTATGTTTCGAATTTTTGAGTGTGGTCAAGTTATAGAGTTAGATCTATGAGTTATATAACTTATCCAAGTGGAATCACTGGAAAAGGTGTTGTAGATTTTCGTGTGGACTGTTTTTAACAAAGGAGTCCAAAGTTACAAAAGAGGAAAATGCTCTCGCCTGAAACTTAAAGGGGCTGTTTTACCACTTAATTTATGAGAAAAATTTTGGCCTTTTGGGACATGAAAGTATATGGTATAAAGTACCTCCTGTCCAAAAATGAGCTCATTCCGACTTAAAATGAGCAAGTTATGACCATTTCAATATTTAGGTTTTTTTGATAAAAAACGCTATAACCGGAGTTCTATAACCGGAGTTCTATAACTCCGATGACCATAAAATTTAAACTGGAAACTCACATTAACATGTGTAAGATCCTTCCAAGATTTGAGAATTTTTGGAGTTAAACTTGAGGTAGCTAATTTCTTAAGGAATTAATTAGAAATTGATTTTTGAAAAATAGAAAATGAATTTTAAAAATTCCGAGAAAAATATATGTTCATTATGGGACTATATTATGCTAAATCCCAAAAAAGAAATATTTTGGGGACTGATTTAGTATTTTCATAAAAATTATTTAATTCTGAAACATATGAGTTAAATATATTATGTGAAATATGTTTTTAAAATAGGAGATTATGGGCACTAAAATCCTATATAAAGTATATCTCAGATTTTTGATAAGGATTTGATCATTGGTGATGAAATCTTATGAGTATGTCGTTTTGAATGATTAAATGTATTATTTGGTAAAAGTATAAACAATTGAAATAAATTGTTTATAAGTTTATGATGTGATTAAAATATTGTTATGATATTAATAATATTAGATTATGAATTTATTATGTGATTAATAATATTTGGATAAATTTAAAGTCTTTAATATTTATCCTTGTTTTCATTGATTAATGTTTATATCATTGTATCATCCCCACGCTTATATACGATAAAAGTTATCTTGGGCTTACGTCTGCAGATGATATGAATTTAATTATTGAATCATATATCTTTGACTTACGCAGCAGATGGATATTTATTGGTTTTGGTTTTATAACAGATATCTTTTTGAACTGCGATGCGGAGATGAACTTTGTATGATAATGACTAGGATAATTCAAAGATAAATAATGACCATCATGATTTAATAAATATCCTCTGGCCAGTAGATGCGAATGATTCAAAGATGTGGTTTATTTATTAAAATTCTAGCCCTCTACGATAAAATTGATGAAAAAACCTTTTAAATCATAGAAGATAGTAGATTTTATTCTCTACTGACTTTTCTAATGAATCATTGTTCATTGCAGCTTAAACTCGATGCCTATCAGATTTTATCGGTTTAACGATTATCAAAGACTAAATGATAATTTATTCTACATTATCTTAAATATAATATTTCTTCTTTGGCCAATTTAAATTTCATCCTTTTCTTTCACCGCTTCTCTTGCGAAATGAGAACATAAATTTAACCAATGGATAATCGGAGGAAGCGGGTGGCGGTCAGATGATAATAGCGTTAGTAGTCCTCACTATTCTCATTAAATATTGTAGAATAAAAATGTAATGAGGACTTCGAATTTAGGTGTGAATATTGTTATGCAGATAATGATATTCTTATTAAAACTCTCGGTTTATGTTTAAGTCAGTATTTTCTGCGTACGATAACCAGATTATTAAGTTATATTTAAATTACATGCGGTATTTCAAGATGGGTGATGAATACCTAATTTTGGGAGCGTCACAAATAATAATAATAATAATAATAATAATAACAATTCGGCATAATTCAAAGACGTCAGGAATGATGTTTATTCAAATTATTATTATTATTATTATTATTTTGAAAAACTCCTACAAGATCGGTTAGTAATCAGTCCAGAACAGATTCAAAATTCGGCCAAAAAATCCCACAACATCTATATGATCCAAGGACAGAGTAACAGCTTTATAGATCTAGATCTATATTAGACTAAATCCATAGTAGACAAAATCAAAAACATCAGCAGACAAAATAAGATCTAGGCCTCCGTCGACTACTCTGCTACCAGAAGAATCGCCGGCGAAACGACGTCGCCATGGATACAATCAAGAACAAAATAGAGCAGCAAAATCAACAATTTAGATCCGAGAGCCTCGTCTGTCAGCCGACGCCAGATCCCACCATTTAGATCCGAGATACATCTTCAAAAACCATCACCAGCAAATACCAACAAGATCCGTAACCCCGGATCTATAACAAATACATAATCATCTTAGAGAAGAGAGAGCTACTTATCCTCCTCATCTTGAATATAAAGGTTAAAAATTGCCGCCGATCAGAATCAAAATCAAATTACGATGACGGCAACGATGATCGGAGGATGGGAGATGTACGGAATTCAACGGAGAGAGAAACGACGGATGGAGACAGTAATTTCCCAAATCCACCATCAAGCACCGAATTGGAATTTTCAGTTTTGTGTTTTTCATCCGTTGGGGGAAACAAAAATCAATTTGTACTAAAAATAAAACTACTGCTAATAATTAATAAATTAATAATAAATAATATAATTTTAAAATATTGGCAGTACACTTAAACAAGAAATGAAATTACTAACCTGAGTTATGTTTAAGGGAAGATATGCAAAATCTAATGAACTTGAATCACTTTTTTTTATCTTAATTCAGTTTGTATAAAAGGTAATAAATTGGTAGTAAAATAGTTACCTAACTTAAGTTATTAAATATCGTATATTTTTAAATTTAAAATTTTATATCTTTTATTTAATCATCCAAAATTTATAAAAATTTATTTTAGTCTCATACTATTATTATTGTTATTGTGATTAGTATTATTATTATTGTTATTATTGTTATTTTTATTATTATTGTTATTGTTATTGTTATTATTATTATTTTATTTTTATTATTATTTTATTATTATATTTTTATTTTTATTATTATTGTGATTGTTATTATTATTATTATTATTATTATTTAATTTTGGGAAAATTTTTTGTTCGGTTATAAAATATAATTTTTACAAAAATATAGCAGCTGCGCATATCTAATAATAGGGGTTCCAAGTTCAAATTTTTTAATAGAAAAAATCTCAAAATATGTTGACAAAAAAAAAAAAAAAAAGGCTCAATACCAAAAACTCCTTAAAAAAACCCCTAAAATTATTTTATCCTTTAGTTGAGTGGTATGACGATAGAAATTAGAACTTATAAATTTTATATCACTCGGCGCTTTCCACTTTCCGCTAAAAAACCTTAGTTAGTTATTGCATCTGAAATCGTTCCATCGCCATTTATACTGCCCCTAATTTGATCCCAAATATTTCATGTCAATATTCAAGTCGATTTGCACTGTTCTGATAGAAATACTTATTTTGGCCCCAACCTTCAAATTCGTGTTGAAGGTGATCAAAGGTCGGAGAAACAGGGAAAATGCAGTAGGTTTCTTCCATCCGTACACCAACGACGGCGGCGGAGGAGAGAGAGTACTCTGGTGTGCCGTCAAAGCCATCCAAGAAGAGTTTCCGGATCTGGACTGTGTTGTTTATACCGGCGATCACGATGCTTCTCCCGAGACTCTCACTGCTCGCGCCGTCGATCGGTTTGGGGTTAACTTACTTAAATCCCCTAAGGTACTTTCTCTCTCTCCCTCTCGCCATTTATATGTGTGTAAATGTAAATGCGATTATTCAGAAATTTTGTCCAACCCTGTGGCGATATGCTTGGAATTATCAAACGAGGGGTCGAGCATAGTCATAAATGATCACTATATGAATAGGTTAATTCTCTGTGACCTCTCACCATTCACGACATAATTATATGTGAATACATGTGTGTCACGATTTGAGCTCATGACTGTCGAATCATCAAGGCGGGATAAAGCTTGGGACTCAGCCATGAAGGTATAACTGTAAGAAAATGGATTCAAAGTATCCATATAACCAGTCATGCAAGGATAATAACAAGGTTATTCATGAATTGACATTGAACAAGACGAAAGAAAAATAACAATAAAGGAAATGATAAAGGAAAAGAAGGAAACAGGAAAATTGATATTTCATTGATTCTCTTCTGCAATCTGCAATGATATATATAGGATAATATTCTAACAAACCACATTTCCTACTTGAACATAAACCTCACAGTTGAAGTAAATTACGCCCCCCTGCCACTACTAACTATTGTACTAACTATTGTGACATTCCCCATCCCTTAAAGAAAGCCTTGTCCTCAAGGCTGAATTTCAGAACCATCACCTAGCTTGCTAGCATGTAAGATTCCCCTCCATGCCCAAGGGTATTAAATGTATGTTGCCCATTTGTGGTATAATCTACCATCAGCTGTTCATTAGCCCAAGAGTTGTCCTTCACAGATGCATGTGTATACGCTGCTAAAAATAGCCAATCACTAATGATGAATATGTGAAGAGCAAGTTGATGCACAAGAATTAACCGAAATAAGCCCATGATAGATTCAAGAAGCTTCATTGCTACAACAGTGATTAACAACAGCCGTTTGTCATGAAAAATTATCCTGACTTCACAAATATATTCATTTGTTGTCTCGCACAACATTTTTGCTGCTGTATTAAGAGTTCCATTGGATTTACCATATCCAAATGTTGTGATAGAATCTGGCTCAATATTTAAAACCATCCCGTCATCAAGAATGCTAGATGCTAGAACAATTGCATTGTTGGCATCAACAATAATTTTTTTTGCTACTGCTAAATTATAAGGGATCATTACAAATACCCGGTTAGACATGGCCTTCTCAAATAGCAAAGTTGCGAGATCAAGATTGTCTTCCTCCACAATTAATGACCAAATAAACCACCATTGAGCTTTAGAATAATTAGATACTAGCTCTCCGCTCAGCATGAAACTGTAAACCTTCATCAATCGTGGCTTAATTACACCGATGTTACTAAAAAGTTTTAATGCCTTGTGCTGTGCATGACCATATCGACTACCCCATGAGAAACTTGCACCAGCTTGTTCATTGGAATCCTTACACTTGAGAGAAGATTTTCACTATATGGGAACCTATTAATTATCATGTACCTACTTCGAGTTTGGAAACTTTCACCCAATTTCAGCACAATCAAATTAGTGTAACCTTGAAGAGCTGGGAAATCAATGGCATGGGACTGCCATGCATACTGTTCATCATCATTGTGTTTTGTTGTGACAATAACCTTTTCAGCGACTAAGTCAGCAGAATAAAAACCAACACCAAAATTTTCAATCATGCTGTCATCAACACCAGCACCAAGAGCTTTCTTGAAAGCCTCAATACCTGATCTTGTAATGGTACCTAAATTGTTGACCAAATCAGCCTGTTATGCCAATTTCACTGTCAACAATAGTCAATGTATTGCTTGTCTTGTCAGAAATAATGTGAATGAAGAGCTCTGGTTGGATATCTAGATTGCTGTTGTCAGTCAAGCTCTCAAACCGAACTTATCTCGAACATCAGAGGAGGCGTTGATAAGCTCACGAAGAAATATCTCTTTGTTTCTATAGAAAGTGTTGGTGATCAGATGCAAGAGATGGTTGATCTCAACTTCTACAACGAATGTCTTAGTATCCACCATTGCTAAAAGTCGAATATTAAAAGGCCTAATGTAGTTCTGGTTCACCAAGTACATGAGATGATCTCATGGTAAACAGTACCTTTCTTAAGGCAAACCTCACCGGCCTGAATGGATGCCTTCAACATTGAATCAAACAGAAAATTTGCTTCTATATAGTTCTTATTGTGGACATCTCCAGATAATATAAAAATCCATGAACTAAGGTTCCTCCGAGGCATCTCCGTGAACACTTTATAGGCTGAATCAGCATCGCTGCTCTTTGAATACATATCAACCAAAGAATTCCTTACAAACAAATAAAAATTTAAACCTCTACATATTTCAAATCCCTGAGCCAAACTGCTTACTCCAAGGTTCCCTATATTAATGCAGGCATGAAGTACACCTATCATTGCTTGCCCATCTATTTCAATTCCACACCCTAATAACATCTCAAGACACAAGCCCAAAGCACCATGGGCCTCATCATCTTGAGCATTCCCTCTAATCATCACACTCGAAGAAATAATATCTCTATCAATCATTTCAGCGAACTACTTCCATGCAATCCAGATTCCAACATATGTTTCAAAATTAGCAGTGCAGTTGTCAAGAAGCTGTGACGCCATGTTCCAGTCAATGCTAAAAATCGAAAGACCATTTACGAGCACACAAAAACAAGTCTGGTCGAGAGATTTGATAGCAGCACAGCAGGCCTCACTTGGTTGGATGAGGCTAAATGGAGCAACTTCACTAACCTCCTTTGGAACCTTGTACTCACTCCAGTACAAAGTTTCTCTTCTAGACATCACATCGAATACTTTGCACGCCTTAATCACATAAAGCATTTGTACTCCTATCTTGTCATAATTCCCAGTGTTATCAATAAACATAATATTCGCAGGATCCCATTTCTTAGTTGTTCCACTATGAATAAGTTGACCAAAACCATTGGGAGATCCGGGTTAAGGTTAGTAGTGTATCCCATTGGCTTAGAAATTTTAGCAAACAAGTTGTGCACAACTTCAGAAGGTTCATACCCTATAAACTTTGATTCACTAACATTTACCATTTATGTTTCAATCCTTTCAACAAATACCCGATGCTCACTTGCAAACCTTCCTTATAGCTCGATAACAAAATCCTCCCAACAGTCCGGAGTCCATGTATCTAAAAACTTTCCTTCCACGGATAATACCATTCTAGTGCTTCCCCTTCGAAATCCTGCATTACATATTGAATCATATCTACTTTAGTCATATGATTCACTTTAAAAAATTCTTCATAGTCCTGAATAAATCCACTAGGAGAAAGGAACATTGTAATCTTGCATTGCTGGTACTCCACTCATTTGGTCACACGAAGGGGTGCTCCATAGCAAATCATGTACAATTTCCCATGGCCGGAAGCTGCCGAGGAACGATGGCTTTGATACCACTTTGTCACGATTTGAGCTCATGACTTCATCAAGGCGGGATAGAGCTTGGGACTCAGCCATGAAGGTATAACTGTAAGAAAATGGATTCAAAGTATCCATATAACTAGTCATGCAAGGATAATAACAAAGGATATTCATGAATTGACATTGAACAAGATGAAAGAAAATAACAATAAAGGAAATGATAAAGGAAAAGGACATAGGAAAATTGATATTTCATTGATTCTCTTCTGCAGATTGCAATGATATATATAGGATAATATTCTAACAAACCACATTTCCTACTTGAACATAAACCTCACAATTGAAGTAAATTACGACCTTGCCACTACTATTGTACTAACTATTGTGACAATGTGTTAGTGTTAATGTGTGTGTATATTTATGTAGTTGGGAATGAATGTTTCGTGTGTATAATAATTAGGCCTTGGTTTGTTAAATTGGACCAAGATGAAGAGCACTGTGTATTGTGTTGGTATGATTGTCTCTCCCTTGGTTAGTTGAGGCTGCATCTCTGGTGGATGAGACATAAAGAAACTTTAGAGTGTGACGCTTGTGTTTGGTTAATGGTCAAACCTTTGGAGATAACTTGGTTCATTCGGAGCTTGCTTCAAAGAGGTTGAGAAGATGCTATGAGCTTGCTTTGTTGGATGTGTTTTTTTTTTTTCAGGTTCTAAGCATTTATTAACCTTGTGCGTTGATTATTTAAGACAAATAATGATTTAGTGCTGGCTAATAAATTAAGAAGGCCTTGTTGTTATGGATTCTAATCCACACTTGATTCAGGCCAAGTCTTGATGGGGAGTAGTTTTTGAAACAAAATACCTATTTTTCACTTCTTCAATTGCCTGTAAAATGGGGCTATTCTAACTTCAACGAACATAGATTTTTAGGTACTTAATAAGAAATTTACAGCAATATCTTCTATTAAGTGGATCTTAATTTTGATCCTTGGTGTTTGGGTGTAATATCTGATGGACTTTAGTACTTGACTAACTAAAAAAACTTGGAATTCCTATAATGTCTTCTTCAAATACCACTCTGTTTATATCAGGTGATCCATCTAAATGAAAGGAAGTGGGTTGAAGATACCACTTACCCCCGCTTTACAATGATCGGTCAAAGCTTTGGTTCAATATACCTCTCATGGGAAGCCTTATGCAAGTTGGTTCCTATATATTATTTTGATACAAGTGGATATGCTTTTGCCTATCCTCTTGCCAGAATATTTGGGTGCAAAGTCATATGCTACACACATTACCCAACAATCAGCTTAGACATGCTTTCTCGTGTCAATGCACGGACTTCTATGTACAACAATGATGACGTGGTTGCTAAAAGGTTTGTAATCTAAGTTATGTTACATGTTTGCATACATGCTTATGAAATATTGTTTTTAACTATGTTGGAAGATGATGGGAGGAAGTTTTGTTCTATCATAACTGTCATGAAAGATATCTAATTTTGCAAACTTGGGGTTTATTGAGACCTTAACAACTGTGCATGTGTGGGCTGACAAACAGATGGAGGTAGCAATGGATTTGCAATACCGTAATTCAAACCTCCTGGTTCTTTTATAGTCATGTAACTTGGTCAAAAGTTTCTTGTTTCTTAATTGAGTTTTTAGATTACTGTTCATAATCTGCAAGTAATAAATTGCCAATTTTGGGATGCTAGTCTATTAAAGGTTGAATAGTCCAATCTCTTTTAGTTTAGTTCTCTTCTCATGTGAAGCTGACATATTCACTTGAATGACAGCATTTTGCTATCCCAGTGCAAAGTCGTCTATTATATATTTTTTAGCTGGCTTTATGGGATTGTAGGCTCTCGTGCGCATCTTGTGATGGTTAATTCCTCATGGACACGTTCTCATATTGATAAGCTTTGGGGAATACCAGATCGCACAAAGCGTGTCTATCCTCCTTGTGATACATCAGGACTTCAGGTTTAAAATTTCTTAGTTTCTATAGTCATGCTCCTCTCTGTTCAAATGTTTATATTTACAGAGTTGTATTACTTGCATCATGTTGTCAGTTCTAATCTGTTTTAGTTGAACAGGCGCTTCCACTGGAGAGGTCAACAATACCACCAAAAATTATTTCTGTGGCTCAATTTCGTCCAGAGAAGGTGAACATTTTTTATAATTTAAACCTTATGTGCACAAGGTAGTATAGTTGTAGGCTCTAAACCTTATGCTACTACATTCTTGTTTCTCAGGCACACTCTCTTCAACTGGAGGCATTTTCACTTGCCATCAAGAATTTAGACGAGGACTTGCCTAAACCGAAACTCCAATTTGTTGGTAGTTGTCGGAATGAGGCAGATGAAACTAGGTTGCAGAATTTGAAAGACCAAGCTATTGAACTGAAGGTTGATGAGCATGTGGAGTTCTTCAAGAATGTTATGTACAGGTTTGTGGCAATTCAAATTTATATATCGATTGCTTCTGACGCATACATGTATAGTCAGTGTTATAAAAATCCGCCTAGGTCCGCCTAGGCCCTGCCTAGGCGCTAGGCCCCCCCTTGGCGCCCCGCCTAGGTGCTAGGCCCCCTTGGCGTCTCGCCTAGGCGCTAGGCCCTCCCTGGCGCCTCACTTATCCCAAGGCGGCAAAAAAATCCCTCCAGGAAATTAGGCAGGGCCTAGTCGAGTTTTTTTTTTTAATAACTATCCAAACCAAATCTTGATATATTTATTTTTCTAATAATTACCATATTCATAATACATGTTGTAGCATATCAAATCACAACAAAGAAGTAAACAATATCAAGTCAAAATGGATAATTTTATTATAGTTGTAATTTTTTAATTTTGTACCAACTTCAAATTATATAAATGATGATACATTTGTAATATTTAGTTTAATTCAATATAATTCTTAAATTTATGTTTAGTTTCTTAAGTTTTAATATTGAATTAAATTCTTGAAATTTTAAATTTTATTATTTAACAGCAATCTTGTTTATGAATAAAACTAATACGTTAAAAATATGTTTGAACTTTGAACAATTGCATATTTGTGTTTGAACTTTAACATTAGCAATATGGATAAATGTTTGAACTTTAAGCAAAGACCTCTATTATCTTTATTATAGATTGTTTTGCTTTATATTATTGTTTTGGTTGGATAAATGTAAGATAAAATATTAAAATTGACTTAAAATTAAAAATTTCTCCTAGGCCCCGCCTAGCCTCCCTAGGCGCTAGGACCCCTTCGGCCGCCCGCCTCCCGCCTAGCGCCTTTTAGAACATTGTGTATAGTTTGGGTACTATGTTGACATTCCTTGTAATAGGTAGGGTAGTTCAGTGGTATTTTAAACTAAGCATGAATTCTTTGTTTCTTTCGCGAAGTATAGTAAATTGAAGCAGTAGAAAGAAATTATTATATGGAAATTTAGAATTTTATATATGTAAATTACCCAAGGAAAAATCTGTCTTCCTTGTTTTGGTTTTTGAAGTTTTATGCTCTCTACATTCCACTTCAAATTTCAAAACCATGTCTGGATGATGGTATTGTTATTTGGAGTTATAATTGTGTTACTAGCTGAATGCAATTTTAAATTCATAACATGCTAGGTTCATATAGTTTGGCAGATTCTCAGAATTGATGTGATATGACCTTTGCAGTCACCCCTACACATGAATGATGTATGTAGGACTCAAATACCCCTCCCAGTTTTTGAATTAAAGGAAAGGTCTTGGGTTGATATTTCTGGATTAAGAAATTCATCATGCCTCATTTTTCAATGCTTGGAAGAATCTTCTTCTCAGTTTACTATCAATGTATAAGAAATTTGATGAGCTGGGACAACTAGCTTGAAAGGATAATTTGTATCGAGTTATTAATATTTCACAAAAATTGAATTTTAACAATGGTTAACATAGTCACTTGCTGTGATTTGCATTTACCTTGTTTGTGTTTGTTTTTGTGTGTGCGTGTGTATATATTTATTATATTCCTTTTTTGACTCGGTCATTTGTTGTGATTTTTATGTTTGCCTTTGTATGAGCAGCTATGGAGGCTTGTGCCATATCTATCACTTGATTTGGGTTATAGTCTTATTAAATTTCTCAGATGTTTTCCTTCATTGAGAAGTTATTTTTTTACTTTATTTTATTTTTTCGTTTGAACTGCAGGGATTTGGTGAGACTCTTAGGTGGTGCAGTTGCAGGAATCCATTCCATGATAGATGAGCATTTTGGCATTAGTGTTGTAGAGTACATGGCAGCAGGAGCCATACCAATCGGTATGCACTGTACTTATGTTCCTATCATATATTACATCTTACATTGAAAAGAGTCCTACTTTTTTATTAGCATTTTTTTCTCTTTCTATTATATGAATATTAAGGTTTGCATAAATACACTTGGACATAGTTTTCTCCATTATATTTTCCTAATTTTAAATTTTACTCTTTAATATTATAAAAAACATTGAAAATGGATGCGTGTATTTCCTATATAAACCTTAATATTCTGCCCGGAAGGTGTGCTTTAGCAGAAAAAATATCATACAAACCTTTTCCGGACGGAGGGAGATAGAACATGCATTAAAGCATTGATCATATTATTGTATCATACAAACCTTAGTATCCAGATGCTGCAAAACATGCCTTAAAAGTATGATCATATCATTGGGAGTGTATGTAACCTATACTTTATTCTTTTCAGCTCATAACTCCGCGGGCCCAAAAATGGACATTGTATTGGAAGAAGGTGGAGAGCAAACTGGATTTCTTGCCCAAAATGTCCAAGAGTATGCAGATGCCATTTTGAAAATTATAAGGATGCCAGAAAGTGAGAGACTTAAGATGGCTGAGGCTGCAAGGCAGCGAGCCAGCAGGTTTTCAGAACAGAGATTTTACGAAGATTTTAAAACTGCCGTATGCCAAATTATGTGCCATTCTCAACCTGAGAAATAACTAGATAATGCAGTAGACAGCCCTAAAGAATATAGGAACCCGTGTGGCTC
The DNA here is from genome assembly GCA_020205615.1 of Panax quinquefolius. Classification (NCBI taxonomy): domain Eukaryota; kingdom Viridiplantae; phylum Streptophyta; class Magnoliopsida; order Apiales; family Araliaceae; genus Panax; species Panax quinquefolius. The sequence goes on from CM035152.1 coordinate 153,583,412, forward strand.
ATGTCTTGTGTACAAAAATATCATAGAAAAGTTTCAACCATTTTTTGTAGATCTTTATTTTGTGCCAAGTTTTACATCCAGTTTGCCCCCTCCTTTCCTCCATTCTTTCTAAACAGTTGCAGGTAGAATGTTTGATTTTGTTTGGGGCAAGAGGTGAGCAGCAGATTGCATATCCTTTAATCAACAGTTTGTTGATAAACTTTCTATAATCAAGGGTTAGTTTGATAAATATAACTAACTGGTTCGCTTTATGCAATTTCCTTCTGCTTTCATTTCATTTGTTTCTAATTTCACTAGTAAAAACGAAATATTATCTTTGCTTTCAGTATTTTATCAATTAATGTTGATATTTATTTTAGAGGTTCAAAAAAGAGCAACTTTTTTAAGAAATAGAAGCACTTGTAAATAATGGAAACTCTGCTGAAAGTATTTAAAGTCCAGATTATTAAAGTACAACTTACTCGTAGCCATTAGGCAAATGTTATGCCTGTGAAAAGTTTGATTTTTACAATTTTCAAAGTTTAAAAAAGTGAAATAAAACTTTAAAGAATTCATAAGGTTCTACCGAGATTTGAACTCGGGTTACTGGATTCAGAGTCCAATGTCCTAACCGCTAGACCATAGAACCATTTTGAGATCATGTCTCACTTCAGTTATCTATCAATTGGCTTTTGACTTTTTGGGTTTGTAATGAAGTAATAGAATTGATGTATGTCATCATGTAGCAGCACATATTTGATGATGATGCTAATCCTCAATTTATTATAGAGTGTTGTTGATACAATTCATTGTGTTAGGAGTGGGTCGAGTAAGGAATCAAATTGCCTCTGAAACTGCATCAAAAACTGCTCAATCCGTAACAATTAAAATCGCACCAACGGTTCCGGTGTATGTGATGGGTTTTATGTGGGTTGAAAAACCGAATTTACAGTTTGAATTTGGTTACTGGCCAAAACCGCATACATAAAATCGAAATCCGCATCATCGCTTCTTTTCAAATGTACTATTGTCTTTTGAAATTTAATTCACCCCACTAAATACCCACCAAATATCTACTACTGAGCCTGTTTTGGTTTGCAAAATACTTTAGTCATGTTATGGGGTTAATCCGTTAATATAAGCTTCTTGTAACTTGTTTGTTCCATTCTTAGGCCATGAACTACTTTATAGTGAAGGTGAGAAAGTTAGAATCATTATTAACTAATTATCTATATTTAGAATTTTTATATGTAAGCATATAATAATTCATCAAGTTCTATTTAACTTTTGTTTAGATAAAATATTATAAGTAAGGTTATGTGTGTTAGTTATTAAAGTATAATTTAATAGTTTGATGTTAAATTATATAAAATTTGTTTTTTTAATTAGGTTTTGAACAAAATCATGGCAAAATAAAACCGCATGCATACCAATCATAAAATTGGTTTAACGTATACGGTTTCAAATTTATCAAACCGCACCTAAGCGGTTTTGTGTGCGATTTAAATTTTAAACCGCACCATGCTCGCCCCTAATCATGAGAGCCTTAAAATTATATAGAGGATAAAAAATGGGCATTTTATTTGCAAATGGTGATAATGTTGGTTGCCAGTTGCCAGTTGCCACAGAAACTAGTGATACAGAGGGGTTGTGGAAATGTTGAATTTCAGGCTAGATTACTAAACCAAGATTCTCCTCTTCCTCAAAAAAAGTGTTCTATCTATTCTTAATTTCTTAGGAAATATATATTTTCTTCCTTTCCCAGCTAGCTAGGTAGGAGAATCTCCACCTTACCTTTCCCTTTACTTTTCTATAGCCCTTATCAAAAGGACAATCGATCTTCCCTTCCGTAAAGGATAGATGGATATATTCCTACCATAGTCATAGACTTGATTCCAAAAGGATAATTAGCTAATGATCAATCTTCATGGATTGTGCAAATCTAAAAATAAATGAAATTTCTTAGTAAGAATTGCATCCGGATCTAACTTCCAATAACCCTTTTAACATTTTTTTTTTGATAACCGAGAGTTTCCCAACATCTTCACGAACCCGAGTCAGCCATTTCATACGGGTTTACGCCCGCGTTCTCGTGGCTCCATGAACTATTTATGTTCTTGACAGATTATTGTTGGTGGAAGTCGAACCTAAAATGTCCGTGTTTACAGCTCATTTGAACCACTGCTGTGGTTCTTTTAACATTTAACTACAATTACATGGAGAAAAACTGCTGGGGTTCTTTTAACATGTAACTACAATTACATGGAGAAAAGGATAGACTAAAGAGCTGAGCTAGGGAATCACAAGGGCCACACAAAACTGAGATATGCAAGAAACAAGCAAATATGTTTTGACTTGAGTGGTAGATCAATGGTCGTATCAGTCTTTTCAATCCTCTTTATGGTGGTGTTAGAATGATGAATGTGATTTGGGTCCAACTTTATGACTTGAAGGGTGTTTGCAAATTAAGTTGTTTTGTTTTCTTGTGAAGGACAAAACTTCAAGTCAGGCGCAGATTTGAAATCAATGCAAGCACCGAAATGATTGGCCTCAACTGGATGGATGGTGGATGCCTATCTCCCATCCAAACATAATCCCTTTTCTTAATAGACCTTACTATTTAGACTAAGGATAAGTCTCTAGCTTAGAATGACTAGTCAGAAATTTCTTGCTCCTTATAGTTGAAGAAAAACATTAAACACATGACTCCTTATATATATATATATATATATATATATATATATATATATATATATATGGATAACGATGAATTAAAATCTTGAGATTTGAAGCAGACGGAGATGTTTTTAATTTTCGAAGATAGTGGTGGGTTCAGTTAAATCATTTCGGCTCCACATGCATTTTCTGTTTTTGAGATTATGTTTGTATGTAGTTTATCAACTCCATAACCCAATTCTGTTTGTCCTTGATATTCACACATGCTAGTGCTAGTGCTAGTGGGGGAGGAGGGGAGGGGTGGGGTGGGGTGGGGGGGGGTTGGTTATTATTGGCTTGGTGGACATAGCTAAGTTCATTACTTCATTTTCTAACAACTTGAGCTTTTGAAGCGGAGTACTGTAGAACATGTACGAGCTCCGTCTAATGGAAATATATATAAACTTTATGAGAATTTGGTACATTCGACATTTACACAACATGGAAATCCCTAGCTCTTTTATTGGCTTGTATGTAACTGTTTAGAGTAAAAAATATAGATTGAGTTGTTCTTTCCCTTTTTACTACTAGTAAATGGAGTGGAGGGGATTAATAATGCTTAATTAATTAATAGCTATATATCTGAGTCCATTTTCAAACATTCTTATGCACATTTTACATGAGGATCCACCAAGTGATGTAGTCAACAAATTTATTATACATCATCTGAACCCCAAATTTTGGGGGCCCTAACAGTAAGTATTCCTATGCAAAATGGATTAGAATGGATAATCCAAGGCACTATCTTTACATGAATTAATGTGATGGTCCACCGGCCTACTAAATGTTGATTATAATTTATAATATATGGTGTTGCAGTAAACCATCATATTGGGATTATGACAAATCTTGAAGTTAGATATTTTTCTTGTTACTAGGTGAATGTAGATATGGTAGTATTCCCATCAAAATAAATAGGGTTCCCTCCCTCTTCTCTCACTCCCAACAGTATAAGTTATTGTCATTTAGTATCCATAGGCAGAATGTCAGTGTCTAGTCTAGCATTTAAGATACTTTTACGGCTAGAAATTGTTTAATTTTGTTAGGCAAATTTCATTTTCAATTTGAGGGGACACCCAAAATTAATGATTTTAGTTTGACCTGTTGAAAGGTCACAACTTGCTATATATCACAGTACCAATCACTATCTATCTAACTCTCACATTATTAGTGAAGAAAAACAGTACTAGTAGGCTAGGCTAGTAGGCTAGTAGCAGTAGCAATTGTTCTATAAATAGGAAAACAAACAGAGCGATAGTAGAAAAAAGGAGTATGGAAAACTGTTTTTGTTTTGGTTTTTCTGAAGATGTACCAGCTTGGTGTCATTGCCAAGCTGCAGTAAATGAAGGCACTTCTTTTCAAGTCCCTGCTCGCTTCCTCCTCCGGCGATTCCGTCCCGCCGTTTGAAGGGGTTGAAGAAGATAGAGCTGCATCAGCTTCCAAGAGCCATAGCCAAGCCGAAAAGCGGCGAAGGGATAGGATCAATGCACAACTTGCAACTCTTAGGAAGCTTATTCCAAAATCTGATAAGGTTCTCTCTTCTTAATTATTTGTTGGTTATTTATGGATATTGGAGATTGATTATATTTGCACTATAATTATCTTCATAAAAATGTGCATCATTTTAAGCTACGTACGTACCTTGCAGTGGAGCACCAATATATAGATAGAGAAATATTTAAATGTTATATATATATATACACACACACACACCAGCTAGGCAGTACTAGCCTATTATATTATTTAAAACGTAACATGTACATTATCATTAACAGTGAGTAGTGTTGTGTGGGTCTTGGAGTGATTCATTGATCACCATTCGTTAGTTCAGAATATATAAAGAAAAAGATGTGGCTATGCATGAGATTGATGTGTTAGTGCACGTGTAGATGTTTTGTACTTGAGTTTTGCATATTTATTCTGCAAATACTACCGAGCCGTATAATTAATTTCTAATAGGATAGGATGACATTATTTTATTGGTACGTACGTTCTAGCTAATAAACCATTTAACGTATGTGCTAGTGCTACGTACTACAAAAGGTTCCATATATATATATATATATATATATATATATATATATATATATTTGTATCATCCCATCCATTGTCTTGATTGGTACGGTAGGTTTTATTGGTTGGTTCTTATAAATTAATTTATAAATAAACAAGAAAATAAATCATGTTGGTATGATCTGCAGATGGACAAAGCAGCTCTTCTAGGAAGTGTAGTTGAACATGTTAAAGAATTGAAGAGAAGAAGTTTGGAAGTGAGCAAAATGATGTCAATTCCGACGGACATGGATGAAGTTACAATTATAGATCAAGAACCAAATTCCACAAGTGGCAATATTTTCATCAGGGTATTATTCTGCTGCGACGATCGGCCGGAGCTGTTTGCCGAGCTCAACCATGCCATGGAAGGCCTAAGGCTGAGAATGATTCAAGCTGATATGACCAGTTTGGGTGGCAGAATTAAGGGCACTTTTGTGCTTTGCACCAAGGATGGTACTGATCATAAAAATGGTGTTGCCGGAATAAACACTCTCAAACAGTCCCTTAAACTAGTATTCACTAGAATTGTTGTATCATCTGCGCCCTCTAACTATCGCGGAAAGAGCAAGAGGCAGAGGTTCTTCTTCCCTTCTCATTATTCCCAATAATAATAATAATAATAATACTAGTAATAATTTGTTTCAGTCATGTTTAATTTTTGATATTTCTATGTTCTGATCAATATTTTTCTGTTAGAGAAGAGAATTATGTAAAAATATACCCTTTTAATTAACAAAGAGATCACTTTTCTCAACAAAGCGTCACTCCCGATCTTTATTGGTCAATTATAAAAGTTAACTTCATGCTAACTATTCTCATTTGTTTTTGTGTTATAAACACCCCTCATATTTGATGAAATCAATCACCTTACTGGTTGTAGGAAAGATTTCATGAATACTTTCAAATTTGTAAGAAGTTGGGGTGTTTTGACATTTGAACGAAGATGAATAAGTATAGGAAAATTATATTAAAATTAAAAATTATATTAAAATTTAGAATTTAGAATGTATTTTATTCGATGTTTACCCTTAGAAATATTAAAATTTTAGAATAAAAATTATGACACGATAATGAACTAACTAACTATGAAGGCAAATTTGATAATGTTGTGTAATTGACGATTTTTTTTTTCCGAAACAAAAAAATTTGATAAATAAAACTGAAAGGAGGGGAAGAGATCCCAGAGGAAGAGGAATGGCTGTTGTTCTTGCCTAGTGAGTTTGAAAAAGGCTTTTCAAAATAACAAAATAAATCAAATGTAGCCCAAATAATTTTATTATATGATCATGTTCCCGGCCCAAAAATGATATAGACTAATTATTCTAATTGACCCATGAATTAGCCCAAAAATGATAACTAATTATTATCAGATATATGAATATCTGATAATAATCCGAAGTGTGATGGATTGGTGGAATACGTATTTTACAAGAACTTATTATTATTTGTTAGTACAAATATCATGATCCGTCTGCTTGCCGACCTGTTTCTTTAATTATTACTCCGATCCATCTTCCAAAACTTATATAAGCACCTCCTCACTTGATGCTTTTGCTAACTACCAAATTGATTTTACAAAATTAATTGAATATTATTAGTATGCGAATTAATAGGTAGGTAGCTTATTTTTAATTTTTGGAATTTGAAAATGAATGAAGTTTCTTTCTAGTTGCTTAATTTGATGATGCACAGAGACTATGTGCAAAGACGTCATATTATTGAAAAGATGAAAAAAGAATTTTTTAATTTGGATCGGAATGAAATATGGGTTGAAAAATGGTTAATCGATTCAGAACTATATTTGTTTTAAAAAATATGGGTCCAAACTTTAACCAACCTGAATAAATAAAAATAGTTAACCAACTCATTTGATTTCAGTTAATATAATTTGACCCAATAATTAACCAATTATATTGCTATGTCTAATCAAACGTAAGGATTAAAAAAGCAACATTCAACGCCAACAAAATATTATTGATTAGTTTTATAAGAGCTATTATAAGATTATTCACACAAATACACAATCGATGTGACCCCAAAAATAATAATAATAAATATATATTATATATAAGTATATAATTTTCATGCACTCAACGGAGAGTTAAAAGACCACTAGCCTATTAGTTCGTGCAAGACATAAATATTGTTTTTGTGTTATTTTATAATTTTTTTGGGTAATTTTATAATTTTTATGTATAAAATAGTAAAATTTAAGATTAATCACACTACAAAAAAAAAAAGTGTCATTGACCACGGACAACCCTGTCGTCAATGACCCATGAGGTAATCTCAAGATATTATAAAATAATTTAATGGTCTATTAGTTTAAACTTAACAAGACTATTAGTCTATATATTATAAAATAATTTAATAGTCTTTGGATTATAATTATAATTCTTAGGATTATAATCTCGAGATTATAATTATAATTTTAAGACTATTAAGTCATTTTATAATCTATAGACTAATATTTTTAAGTCTAAATTTAAAAACAAACAAGACACTTGAGATTTATAGTAGTTCTATCCCAAGTATAATCTCTGCAAACAAATATTGTCCTAAAATTAATAGTCTTGGGATTATAATCTCATGAATTACAATTCCGGGATTATAATCCTTACAAACAAACATAACTTATAATGAATACCGATAAAGATTTTTCCTTACTGGCGCGCAATTATATAACCTAACCCCTTTCATCGACAGAACTTTTTAGACATTGTCAATAATGCTATCTAATAATATCATTTCAATAATATGAGTTATTGTGTATTGACAATTATTGAATCAATAATATAGAATATTATTCAATTATCACCGTGGCAATTATTGCATCAATAATATGAAAGACTGTGCAAATTTTACTGTAGCAATTATTGAGTGACTTCTTACGTAAGAATAATAATTAATCAGGGATACTATGCAATACCGTGTATTACTGTGCAACAACGCGTATTACTGTACTTTTATTACTGGGTATTTCAACAGTTTAACGGTAAAAGTCATGCCACCAATTTTAGAAATGTTATTTTTGTCGTTTTATACAATCGACAGTTATCCCGTTATGGGGTCCACCAATGATTGCGCCGTCGTACGCATATTCTCCGACAAAAAGAATATTACCCGACCAAACGAATATTTTATGATAACTTGCTTATTTTATAAAATTTGAACATATCACCCATAACCATAACATTTATTAAATTATCCCCTTACTATTTAGAATAATATATAAAGAAAATCAAATCTTATTCAAAAAAATTTGGGGTCTTACAAGAACTATCCAGACTGTCTTTGAATTTCTTAGTGATCTATCTATCGAAAATATTTATATAAGTACTTCATATATCCATAATTTATATAAATATCATAGATTAACACTTGATTGTCAAAACGACCTTGAGATACTTCTAATAAAGAACTATCCGGACTATCTTTGAATTTCAAGTTGTCTATCGAAAATATTTATATAAATATAAAAGTGTGAAAATTAAAAATTTGGTCAGTACTTAGACATCGAAACAATTTGAATTTTTTCACCTTTGAATATATGATAGCGTGAATTGTTCAAACGGTCTTTAAAATCCTAAGTGGCCTTCTCTATATATTATTAACATAATAGATAAAATATTTCTATATATTCTTTGAGTTAAACAAATATATTTATTATATCTAGTATTGTTTAACTGATTATATTATTTAACTAATCATATTACTTAACCGATTATACTTGATAATATCTAAAATTAAAGTTATATCTGTTTAATTCATAGAAACACATTCTTTATTATAAAGAATAAATAATTCTTTATAAACACGCATTAAATTATATATCTACTTATTCGAAACATTTTTCAAAATTTACTTAAACTTATTTATTTGTTTAATCAAGAAGCATTTGTACACAAACATAAATATTTTTAAACTTTTATAACTGAGTCTAAATTTACATCTGCTTACACAGAAGCACATATCATATATATAAAAGTCATTGAACTTTTATATAATTATTGTAAAAAGGGAAAAAGAGTAGAGTTAGTTTATTTTATGTATCTGTGAGAAAGACGAGTAATTCTTCGACCAAAACTAGAGTCTTAGGGAGGTCAGCTGAGAGTTGGGTCTTTAGTGTACTTGTGAGGTAAGGAAGAGACTGTTGTTTCAAGACCAGATCATAGAATAGAACTGAACTCAAAAGAAGAACAATTAATGTTGAGGAGGAAGCTGGGAACTTGCTGTCTAAGCTAGTTAGTTGTGAATACTAGGAAGTTTATCTATAAAACTTTGTAAAGGCTTATCCGCCTCTTAAAAGGTTATTACTGATAGTAATAGAATCTCAAGTCCTGGAGAGGAGCTTGAGTCTAGACGTAGCAATATACCCAGGATGTATGTTGTGAAGTAGACAAATCTCTCTACATTGTGTGATTGAATTTTTATTGTCTTGCATATTAATTTCTATTACTGCAAATTAATTATCTAAAAATTCAAAATGACCTAAGATAATTTTAATCAATAATAATATATTCAATCCCCCTTCTAAATTATTATTGGACTTTCATTCTTTAACTTAAAAATGTTGAAACCTTTAAATTCTTTTAACATCCTTTCAGTCCATAGTGATTCTTTATTTGATTCAAAAAGGACAGAATTGGATTGATTGATATGTACCTTGTTTACAACATTCCTACTTAAACTTCCTGAGTTATCATTTATTGTTATATTATTTGCTGGACAAATTTATTGCTCATTCTTGCTTTCCTTAAATATTTTAGTTAAGGCAGAACATGGTGGAAACTCAGGAAATGATAAGGGTAAAGACAAGGCTATGGAGTAGCTTTGTTCTTTTATACTAGAATTTAATTCTTATGTTGTATTAGGACTTAATTAATATTATGAATTAAGTTATGTATTGTGTTAGTAATAGTTTCGAAACTTAAGACGAGAATATTTATATTATATCAATGTAAATTATTTTTATTATTCCGTTGTACGTATTATTAGCATGTTGTATAAGTTAGATCGTGGAACACCAGATTCGAGATACATATATTTAAATTTGGAAGCGTCACAATTTCACAATGTGATCTAATTTTAGCAAATCAAATGTTACAAATTGTAATAATATTAGGTATACATTTCATCCTAAAGTTTAGGAAATACCCTTAAGAAGGGGTTAGGAGTAGAACTAAGGGAAATTTAGAGAAAACATACCTTCAATTTGTAGCATTTGCTAATTGAATTTTGACTTTTGCTAATTGTATTTTAATACATTTTAACAACACATCTCTTAATGCATTTTAACATCCTATATTTCTATATTAAGAGGTCATCTGAATAGTTTAGATTCGTATTTGTATCTTAACTATTAAGAGGACCTCTTAATACAAATATGTGGGTTGTTAAGATGCATTAAAATGTGAATTGTTAAGATGAATTAAGATACAATCAAACACCATTTTACTCCACCTAAGTGATTAGCAATTACTTTTGGACTATTTGAATTTTTGTTTTTGTGTTTTTCGTGAATTTTGATTAATAAAGAAGATAGTTAGACTAATATTACCCATATTATGTATCTTTATTTCTGATTTTGATATTTTTATAAAAATTATGTTACACTTAGTTACATATGTTTCAAAATATAATGGTACTTTTTGGGCGAAATTTCATAATTAGTTTCTATTTTCTAATATATCTGGCTCAGATGTATATATTGTAAAGGAAATCTATAGTATGTTGTGACCATTTGGTGATCGAGGAATTAAATCTCATCATTCCCATCCCTATATTTAGAATGATATTACTATAAGTAATCTCTTTCTTAATAGTACTAAAAATTAAGATATGAAAAAGATTTATATATCGGTTAATTTTATATCCAATGTGAATTATGACTAACTTGCAACTTTAATTGATTAAATAGAACAATAATGCAATTTTTAATACATTTTCATTTCATATTATTCATATACGTACATTATTGGATTTTATTAAGAATGATTTGGGCCCGATTATTTGATCATTTCATTGGGTCCTTTTTTAAAATACTTGGATCCGGTCGTTTGGGTCATTTATTATTTGGGCTTAGTCGTTGAATTGGCCCATTACACTAAATTGTGTCAAATCGACTTTGGCCGGTAATCATTATGCGAAATGATAGTTGACTACTATATTGCCACCTTTTACTGCGTGGCATTAATGAGGATGGGACTTTGAGATGATATTAATATGGCAAATAGTGGTAGTAGCGGTGAGGAAGTAGGCTACATACTTTTCAATTTGAAATGGCCAAGGGAGTGGGGAAAAGGTGTCGGGGAGATGATGAGTGGCACGATGGCAAGGATTGGAGTATGTATGGGGCTAAGATCACATAAGAGGTAAGTAACAAAACATTATACACATTCATATTATTATTCTCTCTCGGACATTAGACATTATTTTCTCTCCATTGTTGACCTTGTGATCGTGAATCTTGACTCTCATGGGGAGCTATCCCAAGCGGTCGGTAGTCGAAGCTTTTAGTGTTGACTTGTTGAGCTATGCGGGGATATCGGACGCGTCTTGGTGATTGGGGCGTGGAGAAAGATCTTGGCGTTAACATTGGCGCTTTAGAAGGAGGGTGAGTTCTAGTGTCACGAGTATTTTTCAATCCGGTGTGTTTGTTCTACATCGATATTCATGGTAAAGTAGAACACCTACACACGAAGAAGCGGTAGAAATTTGCCGGTGAATCGACACCACGAGTGTCATCGAGGATCGTTTGGGGCCGTGATAAGTGTTCATGCTAGCACGGCGTCAAGCGATCACTGAAGATTTTTCGATCGAAGGCGGTGGGCGAGGCTAAGCGTGAGGCTAGTCTTCCCGAAGCGGAGAAAGAATGCAGCCGTGGTGGGAAAGCAGTAGAAGGCACCTCGCCTAGAACTTCGATCTGAGATGACCAAAGACGAAAAAAGCTTCACGGTTGGCTAAGATGGCGGATGAAGCGGATAGAGCTATGGAAGTACTAAGTGAAACGATGACGGGATATAGGCGACGGATGGCTCGGATAGCGAGTTGAGGATGAAGAGTCCGATTATGATCGGTCCAAGAAGAGGGGCACTTAGAAGTGGGAAAGAACACATTTCATTCGGGGCGAGAATCTCGGTAGAAATCGAAATCGAAGAAGAAGATCCGAAGCCCTACCCTCGAAGATCGAAGAGGCACATCACCACATCGATTCTAAGGGCGAAGTCGGAAAGAAACGAAGAGGTCGATCCGGAGATCACACTCTGAGACCCTGAAAGAAAGCACTTGTTGTTGCACATTCTCGCCGTAGTGCAGGAGTTCGAGGCGAAGTATATCTGGGGATCGTACTCCAGAAAGTCTCTTGAGGTACACCACCACTGTGGACACTTTCGCCGTCGTAAAAGTCCTTACAGAGTTGAAGGCTCTATTGTAAAGCAGGTCCTTTCGGAAGAAGAGTCACCAGGAAAAAAGCATCATCTCTCGACGGAAGGTGTGGAGTATCTGGTTAAAGAGTTAAAAGAACTTGAGCGACTTGCGAAGAAGTACAAAAAGCGAAGGATACTTGGGAAGAAGGCATCCCTTTTTTTCGGGAGATTCTTAAAGAAAAAAGTGACCCCACCAAGTTGCCCGTATCGAGAGTTATGATGGATCGGGGATCCTATGACCCACGATCGAGCGTTCGTTGGTGATGGATTATTATGACTTTAGCGATCTTTGCTAAGTGTCATACTTTTGTCCTGCAGCTTTCGAAAAGGATGCGGCGGTGGATGGGGACTTTGCCCTCGGATTGATTTCATCTTGGGCGGACATATGCGATAAATTTCATGCTTTCGCCCGGGGAGCAACAAAGAAGGGAAAACCAAGCTGTTTCGTTGGCTCGAGTTCGACGAGTTTTGAATGAGTCTTTGGGCGATATGTGAAGCGGTTCCGTGTGAAGCGATCGGCGACCAGTGTGAGACTGAGCGATCTACTGGCCGTTGGATTTGTTTGAATGGGTTAGATACTGGTCGAATCGGAGAAGTTGGTGAAGAAGTTAATGTTTCATCACCCAGAAGAGTCTCGTTGAAGCCTTTGACAAAAGTGAAGGCTATATCGTGGTGGAGGAAGCCGTGGAGCGACCTCAGCGTCCTTCTTGAGGCCGAGCAAGAGAGACGGATCGGGGCCGAGGCAATAGAGACCGAGAAAAAAATGAAGGAATAAAGAAGCCGCTCTGAAGGCGGGTGAAAAAATATAACATTTGAGCGGGGTGGAGGGCGTTAAATCGCTCCGGCCAGAGAGAGTGAATAGGGCGTACCGACCTTTCAACCTGAGCGAAGAGGTACATTATCTTGGATCAAATTAAGAATCAACCTATCTTGAGCCACCTCGAGATAACATTAAGCAGGAAAGGGAATTCTAAATAAGTATTGTGATTACCATCAAGCTTGGTCGTGTCTGACGAGTATATGCTAGTTTGAAGGACTTTATTGAAAGAAAGGTCTGGCGGGGCTTTAATTGATATGTGGCTTGCGAAACTAATCAACAATGGCGAGATAGAGGGCATTCGGCTGACTCGACCCGATTCGTGGCGTTGCCCGACTCGGGAGCGACTGCGAGCATGTGATAGATGTCATCACTGGGGGTATTACAGCAAACTTTCGTTGGAAAGAAGCGGCAAAGTTACTTGGATTGATCGTATCGATTGGCGGGTACCCTCCGAAAGGCGAGACCTTATTCAATCTGGTAATCTCCTTTCTTGATGAAGATTACCCTTGAAGTCATCGAACCGCCACGAGGATCATTGGTCTTGGCTTGCATGAAGTGGGTTCGGTGGATATGAAGCGAATGATGGTAGATAATGGGTCTTACATAGATATTACATATGCCACGCTTATCGGAGGATGCACTGAGCAGGCGAAAGATGGAGATGGACGGGGAGGCTCCTTTATATGGTTTTAATAACGACCGGTCGAGTGGGCTGGAACCGTTGAACTACCGATCGTCTTGAGCGGCCCCCAACGGTAGAAATTATTTGCAAATTTTATGTTGTGCGTATAGATTACTTTATAATCTTATTTTTTGGAAGACTACTTTAATTGCTTTGCAAGTTGTGACCTCGATTCCTCATTTCAAAATCAAATTTCCTCTGACTCGTGGGGTTGGCGAGGTGAAAGGGATTTGGATCGGCGAAGGTGGTGTTATAGGAGCAGCATGATCACTTGAGTGGGAGTATCGAAGCGAAGCGAAGCGGACCGTGGCGATAGAGATCGAACCCTTCACGAGTAGTTAGAACCATTGGTCGTGCCGGTTGAAAAAGCGGAGGAGATAGAGCTCATCCGGGCAAAGCGAACAAGTCGGTGAAAATAGGTTGGTCTGCGGAACCTCTCGAGACGAACCTCATGGAGCTCTGCAATCTTATGTTGACATTTTTTTGCATGGGAACCTCGGGATATGCGAGGAGTAAGCGGGGATATCGGCGAGCATCGGTTGGAGGTGGACGTCGAAAAAACCCGGTCAAGCGAAAGAGGAGGATCTTCGCTTTGAGCGTCGGTGAATCATTGATGAAGAGATTACAAAAGCTGTTGGCGGTGACTTCATCTTGAGATCGACTACCCACGATGGATGGCGAATGTGGTCTTTGGTCGAAAGCAAAATGGTAAATGGCGATGCGCATCGACTACTGCCGATCTAAATAAAGCTTGTCGAAAGGATTTCTACCGTACCCCATCGACCCGACTCGTGATGCCACTTGGGTATGCTTTGTTAAGTTTCATGGGCGCATTCTCTGGATATCATCAAATTTCTATGTGTAAAGAGGATATCTGAAAGGCGGCGTTCATTACGCATCGTTCGGTATATACTATAAGAAAATGACTTTCGGCCTCATCGATCACGAGACCCACATACGGAGGATGATGAACCGTGTCTTGAGATATCGGTTTGGGAATGTGGAGGTGTCGTGGGCGACATGATTGTCAAAAGCATGTTGGTGCATAAACATCTGGATGATTTAGAAGAATGCTTTCGAACGATTAAATCATCACAATTTGAGATTGAACCCCACTAAGTGCACCTTGATCTAGGAGTGGCAAGTTTACGGGTTATCTTGTCGATCGAGAGAGAATTGAAGCCAATCGAGAGAAGATTGACGATCCTAAACATGAAGACTCCTCGGTCGTTTAAAGATGTTCAACGTCATTTGGAAGGATTGCGACTTTAAGGAGGTTCATGTCGGTCGGCGAAAAGATGTTTGTTAGTTCTTTGATACATTGAAAGAAGTAGAAGAATGCAAAGCGTTTGATGGACTTGGTGTGAGGGCGCCTTCGAGCATCAAGTCCTACTTATCTTGGCGCCTTTGTTGGTGAAGCCGCTCTGCTGAACCTATATTTATACTTAGCGGCTAGTTAGATTTGGCGGTAGGAAGCGGTTTTGGTGCGTGAAGTTGAAATTAAGCGACACCGGTTTATTATATAAAGCCGTGTCCTTGGATCTTTGAAACAAGGTACCCGAACATTGAAAAGTTTGCTTTTGCTTTAATAAGCTTTGCTAGTGAAAGCTTAAGCAATACTTCGAGGTAGATTGGTAATAGTATACAGATCGACCTTTGAAGAAGATTATGGGCAAACACGAGGTATCGGGGAGATTAAATTGCGTGGACGATGGAGTTGTCCCAATTTTTCATTGAATATCATCCCCGAACCGCCATGAAAGGCAAGCCTTGGCTGATTTTGTGGTTGAATGCTCGTTTTACGAAGTGATGAAGTTGTGGCGAAGTGAAGGATCGAACGAGAAGCGATTCTGATTCTTGATGACGCGAGTTAAATGGGCCTTTGTATGCGAGATGGGTCTTCTACCACGGACGTCGATGGAAGCGAGGATTATTACGAGTCGGGAGGATTGAGTCTGTGAGCCATGATTTGATTCAAGCGACAAACAACGAAAAATGAGTATGAAGCGGTACTTGCGCGAGGAGTTCTGACTGGCAAAAAGTCTTGAAGTCAAAAAATAATCATCTTGATGATTCTCGGTTAGTCGTTAAGCAACTTTACGGGAATCTGAAGCTCGAGGCCCAAAATGATCAAATATCTAGCGAAATTGAAGAACAACTTCAATATTTCCAATCCTACGAGTTTGAGAATTGGCGTAATAACAATTCAATTCTTGATGCACTCTCTCAAATTAGCCACTACTGGATGTTAACGTCTTTGATGGGTCGGTTTACTTAGAAATTTTGCAACATCTGGTGTCCATCGTGAATCGGTGATGTGCATTGGCCAAACAAATTCTTTGGTTGACTCCATATATAGAGTATCTGGCGGATGGCGTCTTACCTTGGATCGGATGCTAGCGAAAATCAAGTATAAAGTGCTAATTTTGTTACGATTGATGGGGATGCATTAGAAGGGCTTTCTCATCTCCCTTCTTGAAATGCGACTCCATCCATCTGAAATTGAATATGCTCTCTCAGAAAAGTACATGAAGGCATCTGTGGCGACCGTATATGGCGGCTAAGTCGTTAACTTTATAAAGTACTTGACAAAGGTATTCTTGGCCTACCATCTTGAAAAGAAGCGGCCGAATCGTCGAAGAAGCGAGAAGTGTCGACTCAGCGGTCAGATCCCATTGACCACGGAAGAGCTATACTCGATCTTATCTCCTATACCCCGCTTATTTATGCAGGGGGTTGATATCTTTGGTCCACTCTTAGAAGGCAAAAGGTCAAAATCGGTTTTGTTATAGTTGCCATCGACTATATGACCAAGTGGGTAGAAGCAAAAGCCACTTAGGTTAATAACGAACGAGAATGCTTGAAATTTTGAAAAATCGGTAGTATTTCGTTTGAGGATTCTAAGGTGGTAATATCGGACGATGGACGTCGGTTTGTGGGATCGAAATTTGAAGCATTTTTGAAAGAAGCGGGGATTGACCGAGAAAGACTTGATGGCTCATCCTCGGTCGAATGGACAAGTTAGTGACCAGCGAGCAGCTGCTTTGAATGGGATCAAGCCTTGATTGGATGAAGCGAGGCGAGATGGCGGAAGGAGCTACTTAGCGTGTTATGGGCTTATCGAACTACTCAGGGACTCTGACGGGGATTCACCTTTCAGTTGGCTATAGATGCGATGCCTTAGTCCCGTTGAAATTGGATCTCAAGTCTTGGTCGATCGATTCGGAGAGATCTCTGATGAGGAAGGGCTTAAGGCCAATCTTGATTTGCTTGAGAAGTAAGAAAGCGACTTAATCAAATTGGCGACTATCGGTGAAGAGTGGCCAAACATTATAACAAGGGGTAAAGTTTGAAGGTTAGTAGGAGATTTTGTCCTCGGAGAAAAGCCAAAGCATCTACCCTCGAATCTGGGAAAGGCGATGCCAAAGCGGGAAAGGGCCGTATGAAATCAACTTGAAGTCTTAAAGCCAGGGGACTTATCGGTTGAAGGCATTAGGCGGGTCGACAATTAAGAATACTTAGCTTGTTGGCGAGGGCTTAGGAAGTACTTTCGATAAAAATGATGTCGATTACATTGGAAGTGCATAAATATTTATGTCATCATCGATAAAAGTTCCCTTTTTCTCGAACAAATCTTGTCTTCGTTCTTTGATCGATTCAATGGTGTTAGGAGGTTGGGGTGGACTCGTGACCATTCGATGGTAGCCTTTTTTGGCGGTGGTCCTTATGAGTTTATCGGGCCCCTTACGTGGTAAATGACGTCGTTTAGTGTTAGGAGGTTGGGTGGACTCGTGACCATTCGATGGTAGCCTTTTCGGCGGTGGTCCTTATGAGTTTATCGGGGCCCTTAAGTGGTAAATGCGTCATTGGTGTTAGGAGGTTGGGTGGACTCGTGACCCATTCGATGGTAGCCTTTTAATGGTGGTCCTTATGAGTTTATCGGGGCCCTTACGTGGTAGGCAAAGCGTCGTTGGTGTTAGGAGGTTGGGGTGGACTCGTGACCATTCGATGGTAGCCTTTTAAGGTGGTCCTTATGACCTTATCGGGCCCCCGTGGTGGTAAGCGTCATTGGTGTTAGGAGGTTGGGTTGGACCGTTATCGAGCCTTTCGGTAGAGCGATTGTGTGGTCCTTAAGACCTTGTCGAACCCTTAAGGTAGGCAAGTGTCATCCTTAAGGCGTTATCGAAGCCTTTGCGTGGTAGCGAATTGTCGACACATTAGACCTTATCGGGGCCCTTACGTGGTAGGCAAGTGTCATCCTTTAGACTTTATCGGGGCCCTTACGTGGTAGGCAAATGTCATCTCTTGGTTTTGTTAGACCTTTAAGGTAAACAAATTCCTAATGAAGCGAATCTATCTCACACTTGATAACTAATAAGTATCCCTTTACTTTATTACCTAAAATTTTTCTAAGTGTCGAGTTGAATGCCTCATTCTTTAACTTCATCTTATCATTATATGACGTGTTTAGTTGTTGTTAATTAACGATTCGAGTTCGATCCATGAAAGAGTTTGTGCATCTTTCTAGTTAAATTAATATTGGAGTATTGGCGGAAAGTAAATGCAAAAGTTATAAGGGATGAAACCACCTTTCATTGATATTGATCTAATTACAATATTAGATAATTTTTACAAGTCCTATAAATTAAAGAAAGAAAAATAACAAAAATCTTCATAAATATTCTCTAATGAAATCGAGGAAAAACAAAGCATCGACTTGAGCGCCATCTTAATAAATCGAAGAAATCGAGCAAGAGATGGATCGCGTTGGGCTGCAATCGACTTCTCCTTGCCACGACTCGTGAGTGAGCGTAACTCTCGAATATATCTTCATTATCTCCCCATTGATCTCATCAGGAGTTCGATACTCTTCACAGATTTGTTTGCGAAGGTCGTCGGTTAGAGGAGGCCCAGGTCCCGAAGAGCCTTGAGTTCTCGGATTTCTTCTTGACTTTTGCCGTTTTATTCGGATGGCGAGTCTCTGCCGACTCTAATTTTGGATGGTCTTGGTGGGGAGTTTAGCATCGACCTTTAATTCCTTGATCTTCTCCATCCTTATCTCGCTCCTCTGAACCAAGTCGACATTCATTTTGATGATTTCCTCATCTTTGTGCTTTGGTTGACTTTAGTTCTTCATTGGAGGCCTTCACATCTCCCTTGGCTTGGGCTAACTCTTTTTTGAGCCCTTCATTTGTATGAAGAATGCATTAGCGTTGAGTCTTTTCCCTAGCAAGCGGACTTGAAGGGCATTCTCCTTCCTCGAGCCCTTCCTCGAGATTGACCTCGAGAGACCTCGGACCTTGAGCCTTTGAACACGACATTTACTATCGTGTCGATATTATTTAATCGGTTCTCGGATGTATAAGTATGAAGATAAATTGAAAATAAAGGAAAAAACCGTTTACCTTCGCCAAGTAGCTCATACCTTGTTTGAGTAAATCTCCGTTTCGAGCTGTTCCCGAATCGATGATCATCGGTTTCCACGAACGCGAAGCGTTGAGCAGTTGAAAGGGAAAAATGGGCATTAAATCGAGGCCACATGGTGGAGAGGCCATGGCGTCTGTTTGGAATTCGGCGATCGTTTGTCTTGGAGGAGAAAGCGGGGGTTGATTGTGAAGCGGCGAGAGTCCACATGTATGGTTTCGGAGAAGGAGGCCAAAGCGGGAGTGGGTTGAGGGGTTGGCGAAGGTGCGAGAAGATGAGCAAAATGGGTATCGATGGATGTTTCCTTTTTCGGGATGGAGTGGGGACGGATCCGGTCGGTTCATCATCGAGCACTTGGATTTACGTGGGGATTATCGGAGGATGACGGTAGAAGGCGAGGAACTTCGGAGCTCTTGGCGGTCGAGAGGGTTATCTTAAATCCTTATTTTCTTTACGAAGAACCTTGGCCCGATCGTCGCGAAAGAATGTCGGCGAACTCCTCCTCACCGGGTAGGTTCGGAAGGTGCGAGGATTGGGGTTGGTTGATGGGGTTGTTTGTGGGGTTGCTTGGGAAGTGTTTAGGATCACTTTTCGGGGGTTTGTTTAGGTTGGGTGGATTTGGATTTTTGGCGGATCTTTTTTTTTGGCGGTGAGTGCGAGGATTCTTGGTATATTGGGCTCATCGATGCAGGGTTCATCATTTTGAAGGAAGTGGTTGGTGGATCGGTGGCGGGGGAATCGGCTTGGGAAGATTCTTGATCGGTGCTCTTCGCTCGCATTCGTATTCTCCCACGCCGAAAAATCTTCCGGGTCTTTCACTTAGAAGAAGTTGGTTTGATCGAGAGAACTGCAAAAAAACCATATATCGAACCCATATCATTTATATATCTCAAAAATTATATTCTGAAAGTTATTGAAACTTACATTTGTGGTCGTATAGCCGAGGCTTGTTTGGTCGAAAGTGTAAAACTCCATTCTTTTGGAGGAATCTTCTTGAAAAAATCTGCCGTCTCCCTCACTGCGCTCTTGGAGATGTCTCAAAGTCGTGAGACCCGTCGGTAGTCAATCTGGAAGAGAGAGATTTGGGTCCGTGACAAAAAACCACTTCTCGTGCCAACCCTTGTTCTTTGGAAGGGTATCCATCGAGGTCTCCTCTCGAATCTGGTGTTGGGTCGGGGGGATGCTTACTCGACATTTTGAAGCCTCGTTCTCGAGACCTTCCGTGAGAGAAGAGGTGAAGAAGATGTCAGCGGAGGAGAAATCCTAATTAATGACGAAAGGCAATGAATGCGGGATATGGATGTAGGAATTGGGCACTAATTGAAGCAAAGCCCTCCTATGAACCTAGGAGGTAACGACAAAAGCATGGAGAGGTAAGCGAACCCCTTTTCGAAAAGGTGGTGGCATGGCGACCCAATGATCTGATTCATTTGATGCATCGCTCTTGGGAGGCGGGGCCCTTATAGCATACATGTCGGGAATCGATACTTGAGTCCGGATGATCGTATCTCGGTTAAAGTGACGGAGGAAGGATGTTGGCATGGGGAAGCTGTTCCCAGATCCTTGAAAAAGTCGGAAGGGCGATCTGAGAGGGATCGGTGGATTTCCCCCATGGTTGTTGAAGATTGGGGTTGGAACTCGAACCCTCTTGGTTAGGGTTTGGGTTGGGAGAGCAGTCTTAACGAGTCAGCGAAGGGAGAGTTTTGGCTAGAGTTCACGATCACCATTGTTGGGAATTAAGTAAAAGCAGAGGAAGAAGTTTCTGAGGAAAAGAAAAGCTCGAAGGTTCAATTTCAAATTAGCGAGTAAAAAGCAAATCGAAATTGGTAAAGTTTACCTTTTATCTTGTGATTACCACGGTAATCGAGGCGACACATTTAATTCACGATGATGATGATGAATGGGAAGAGGTTTAAATCCAGTTTTTGGGTCTAAATATCTTCACAGAGTGGGCTTGCGTCTATTGGGCCTCCCATTTCTATTTACGATATCAATTTGGAATGGGTTTTGTTGGACTTTGGTGAGTTTCACTTTGGACCTCTTGTGATTTATCATAACTTCGTTATGTCGTGGGCTATATCTTTTTATAGTCTTTCATTAAACATCTGTTTAATAAAAGACTAGAAGCGATGTTGGGCCGTAATCCTTTTCACTTATTGGGCGGGACTTAATGGGCTCCTCCTTGGATCGTATTACTCTTGTCTGGTTGGTCCAGAATGATTTGGGCCCGATTATTTGATCATTTCATTGGGTCCTTTTCGGTTGGATCCGGTCGTTTGGGTCATTTCTATTATTTGGGCTTAGTCGTTGAATTGGCCCATTACACAAATTGTCATTAATCGACTTTGGCCGGTAATCATTATGCGAATGATAGTTGACTACTATATACGCCACCTTTTCTGCATGGCATTAATGAGGATGGGACTCGGATAATGGCCGTGGTGGCAAATAGTGGTAGCGGTGAGGAAGTAGGCTACATACTTTTAATTTGAAATGGCCAGGGAGTGGGGAAAAAGTGTCGGGAGATGATGAGTGGCACGATGGCAAGGGATTGGAGTATGTATGGGGCTAAGATCACATAAGAGGTAAGTAACAAAACATTATACACATTCATATTATTATCTCTCTTAGACATTCTCCATTGTTGATTATTCATTATATTCTCTCCATTGTTTATTTTCAAAATGACTTAATAGTCTTGTAATTATAATTATACTCCCAAGATTATAATTCTAAGATTAATAGTCTTGAGATTATAATATTTATAAACAAATATAGCCCAAGATTATTAATCCTGGATTATAATTCCAAAATTATAATTACTCTCTAAAGATTATGAAGTCATTTTATAATCTCTAGACTAAGGGGGGTGTATTCAATTAAAATTTTTAAAGACTCTTTTTAAGTGACAGATTTTTGTAGAATTTATAGGATTTTAATGACTTTCACAGATTTTAAAGAATTTTTTAAAATGACTTTTATAGACTCCGTAAAATAAGTAACAGACTTTTATAAATTTTTTATCAAGACTGTGATAGACTTTTGTATACTTCTAATGTGACGCCCCCAAAATAGGTCCAATCCATCCAACCTATTCTGAGTCGCCAAATACATGGTACAGAAAACAACTACAACTTTATTACTACAACAACACATATGCTGTGAGTTTTAATACAAATATATACCAACTGTGACTCATGTCCCAACCGTGGACAACATCTCACAGTGATACCTTACATAAAGGTACAGGTCGATAAGCATTTTTATAAATTAAAATCTTTGGAAAATGCTCAAGGAAACCTTCGTACATAGGAGGCCATGAATCTAAGTTATGATAGATATCATATGTCCAGAGAATTATCCTTGGTTGATCCAATAGACCTAAAAAAAAACGAGAAGATTACTATCATGTTCCTTTCAATGATGAGTCTTCTCTTGACATATAATTATCTCCACTGTCTGTAATTGAGAATTATATTTTAAGCAAACTCCCAGATCATATAGGTAGCGCTCGTAGATATACTCAGCAAGTGGATGTGCACAACCCTGTCTTATGATAACACGAGGTTGTATGTCATTAGACATATTGTATGATAGTGGCAAAACACCCTTCCAACGTTGGGTTCGCCTCACCCTATTGTTTTTCACCAAAATCAATTATTAAGTGACGTATAATATACGACACACACATCTTAGGTCCTCAATACAATTATATATTGTATGCCATGCCGTTTTATAATGTGTTGAGAAACTTTGACAGTCTCGGACCATCACACTATTCCCCTATTATCCCCGCTCGACCCAGCTACACTCTTATTACCTGAAAGGAATTGTGAAGCAAAAGGGTGAGCACAACTAGCTCACTAAAGAATATTATGACTAAAGATAATTAAATTATCAATAACCTTCGTCAGTAAAAAATCAGAGATTTAGAACATATGGTAGATGATAAAACTTTTCAACCCTAGTTGCAGCGGAACGGGCAATCCATTAGAAGAGTTAAATAGACTATAAAGTCTATTATCTTCTCCACATTAAAAGTCTACCAACAATGTTTTATCCCTGTAACATCAATCAACAGTTCATTTCCACAATCATATGAATAACTCATAACCATAATTGTGATTCTAAATTTCTCTTCTCATCCAGGACGAAGATAATTTACATCACCTGTCTTTACCTGAAACATCAAAGATCATGGTTATACCAAATCACAGTTCATTTTCATAATCATACTAATAAGTTCATCTTTGCACTACGGGCAAAGATATTCATTAACAGATTCATCTTTTGCACTACATGCCAAATATATTGACAATTAAATCTTTGCACTTCTGGCTACCAAAGATATTCAATAACATGTCATCTTGCAGCACTACATGCCAAAGTTATTCAACAACAAGTCATCTTTGCGACTTTCTGGGCCAAAAAGATATTCATCTCTCGAAAAACATACAATCATTTCGAATTTATATAAACCATAATTATAATCATGTTGATCAATTCACCTCTGCACTTAAGCTAAAAATGTTCAATTGTAAATTCAATGGTCATGATCATACCAGTCAATAATTCATCTTTGTACTACTTGCCAAAAAGAACCCATAGTCACGATCATACCAATAATCTACCCATCTTTACACTTAAGTCAAAGAGAAATTTCATCACCGGGATTATAAAAATGTTATATATAATAATAAAAATAATATGATCAAAACATGTATTTAATTTCAAGAGTAAGATTCATAAATCAACGATTTCATAACACCTTAATCCAAATGTTATAAATCACTTAATAATCACATAATCTAATATTATTAATATTACCACAATATTTTAATCATTTCTCAAACTTATAAACAATTTATTTTAATTATTTACACTTTATTAATCAATGCATTTAATCATCCTAAAATGCCAAACTCATAAGATTTTATCACCAATAACCAAAACCCTCATAAAAATTTTGCATATACCTTATATAGGATTCATAAGCCATAAAATCCTATTTTCCAATTTTCTTACTTCACATATCATATTTAATTCATTTACTCATAACTAGTCTATTTTCATGAAAAATACCAAATCAGTACAAACAAATTTTTTTTTCTGGGATTTAGCAGAATATAGCCCCTTATTGAACATATATTTTTCTTGGAATTTTTAAAATTCATTTACTATTTTCATATAGCAAAAAAGCGCGAATATTTAGACATTTATCATAAATTGTTCTTTTGTCCAAAAATTCCAAAATTCTGAGTATCTTGCTATTATATATACATGTACTCCCAATAAAAATTTCACCAATTTTGGAGTTAACCACAAGGAGTTATAAGGGTTTACTTTTAAAATAGTCTTTTCCCATAAAATTCATAACTCCTAATCTATACATCCAAAAATTACCATTTTTGGACACAATCAAGAAAACTCATCAAATTATCATTTCAAATTTTTCTAGAATTTTTGAAGGTCAGAAAAATTACGAAACTGAAAAATATAATAACCCTTAAAATCCCTTACCTCAAAAGAGCAATACTTCTGACCGGAATATCGGATGTAAAGCCGAAGAAAACTTGCACTGAATAGCAACTCTCAAAGTATCTATTTACTCACAAAAATACGCTCAACAATATAGAGAGAAAGAAATTTATTTCTGATGTGATTTTCAATTCTAACTTAAGCGCCTATTTATAGGAAAATGCTAGAACGCCAAAGGAGACTAAATAATAAAATAATATTATTATCTTTTTTTTTCTCCCTACGCAAGCCACTTTGAAAAATCAACAGCCACCATAGTGGGGCCCACCCAAAAATCAGAGATTTAACGTACGAGGAGGTACCTGTTAAGATCCTGGATAGGACCAGGGTTATACCACAAGTTAAGGTTTTGTGGAGGAACCATGCTATTGAAGAAATGACCTGGGAGTTGGAATCGGAAATGAAAGCGAGGTACCTCACCGCTCAAAACACTAGAATGCGTCGACAATTTCGAGGACGAAATTTTATAAGGAGGGGAGGTTGTAAGACCCCAACTTATTATAAATAAAATCAATTTTTTCTATTCATTATTCTAAATTAATAAGGTGTTAATTGATATAATGCTCTGGTTATGGGTGAAATGTGCAAATTTTATAAAATAAGCAAGTGGTTATAAAATATTTATTTCTGTCGGAGAATATTCGTTTGGTCGTGGAATATTCTTGTTGTTGGTGAATATTCGTACGACGGTGCTTCCATTTGTGGACCCCATAACGGAAAACGGTTGGATGAAGGAAAATGACAAAGTATGAGTTTTTATGAATAACGGCGTAATTGTTACTGAATTAACACTTTGTTGGGTTACACGGTGGTTAAAATACGATGTCTGGCGTGGTTGCGTAAGTAGCACACGGTATTGCACGATATTTTTTGAATTATTAATTTAATGCGTGAAGGCACTTACTCGATAATTGTTATAGTAGTTCTTTATTCAATATTTTATTTTATTGATTCAATAATTGATGCGTTGATATTTAATATTATTGTTGTTTCAATAATTGTCACTGCATAGTATTTTTTATTATCAGATCAATAATTCATATTATTTGAATAATATTATTAGATAGCATTATTGGTAATGTCTAGAAAGTTCCGTCAAGGAGAGGTTTGGTCACCTAATTGCGCGCCAGTAAGGAGAAATCCTTATTGGAAAGCCCCCTCTTTCCTGAGAACTATTTGGTTGTCATAATTATGATTCTGTAATATTATTTGTGAATAATTAATTATTGATTTACATGATAAGGAATTATTTATTTGATGTGGATATAAATGATGGATTTATTTATGTGGTTATAAATGAAGGAATTAATGCTGAGGTGTTTTATCAGTATTTTGTCAGAATGGAGGTATTAAAAATCATCCGTTTGTGGATTTCAGATATTTTCTGTTTGGAATTTGGAAAAACTCAAAGCTACAAAGTTGTAGAGAATTCGATTTCGTGTGGAATGGACATAAAATTCGTATTTTTCTGATACACGGGCTATTTTCTATGAATTACTGAAGTTTCGAAAAATAAAATAATTTTTATTAATTTATAGGTGGGACCCACTTTTTTGATGGGAGTGGCATGCTGGTCTTTGATGGCTAGCATGCGTAGAATAAAGAATAAATTAAATAATATTTTATTATTTTAGTCTCCTATGACATTCTAGCATTTTTCTATAAATAGGCGCTTAGGTTAGAATTGAAAATTACACCAGAAACAAGTTTCATTTCTCTCTAGATTATCGAGCGTATTTTTGTGAGTATTTTGATACTTTGAGAGTTGTTGTTAAGTCAAGTTTCCTTGACTTTATATCCATATTACGATCGGAAATCTGCTTATTTTGAGGTAAGGGATGTTATTTTCTTCTTAAATGATATTATTTTCTTGATATCATTATCTTAGAAATATTGGTTTGAACTTTTTAATCAAATTTGAAACTTTTTGTGTCGAGATTACTACTCATGTATACGGCACTATTCACGTATATGGCACTATTCAAAAATATGGTACTATTCACCGAAAAATGAAAATTTTCCTTTTTGTCCAAGATATCTATTATGGTTACTATCTTTGATTGTATCCATGTTTTGAGCTTCATTTTTTTAATTCTGCTTCAAAATAGGTTATTATGATGTATTATTGATCTTGGATAAACTGTAATACGAATCCTTGATATTTGTTCTTCTGTCTCACTGGATTCGTTTTCTTTAAAATATTTTTCATCATCCTCAGTCTTAAATGATGATATTGCTGAATATCTTTGGCCTGTAGTGCAAAGATGAATGATTAACTGATGAATATCTTTGGCCCGTAGTGCAAAGATGAACAGGTGTTGAGATGAACATGACCAACTGGTGATATAAATGAATATCTTTGGCCTGTAGTGAAAACTTAAATATTTGATGCAAGATGTATATTGATTGTTGTTACAGGGATAAAATATTGATGATGGACTTTTAAATCTTAGAAGATAGTAGAACTCATTCTCTACGTGACTCTTCTAATGGATTGCTTTTTTCGCTGCATTTGATGATCTAAAACTTGTTGTCTATTATATTTTATCAGATTTTTCCCTGTTGAAGACTAATGATAATTTGTTGTATATTATCTTAGTCATAATATTCTTTACTGGGCTAGTTGAGCTCACCCTTTTCTTTTTTGTTCCATTTTTCTTCTCAGGAGGTGAGAACATAGCAGGATCTAGTCGGGATATGGAGTGATGGTTCTAGAAAGATGTTTTAGCAGTCCTCACTATTTCTTCAAAATAGTGTATAAATAATTGTAATGAGAACTTATTTGAGTGTGGATATTGTTTAGAAGATAATATTTGTATTTAAACTCACAATATGCGTTGTCATATTTTGCACGATAATTGTATTATTGAAGTTGTAGTTTGCTTTCTGTACCATGTATTTGGAGACTCAGAATGGGTGTTGTATATCTATTTTGGGGGCGTCACAGTTGGTATCAAAGCTTAGGGATATGGTCTCTGGCGGAGATCGGGGAATAGAACTAGGAGGGGAGAGATGAGTAAATCCTTCGCTAGTGTGTCCTATCTAAGCTTATTTGTTGGTCGGTCATAATATAGGGATATTATGTGATATGTTAATTTTTTTAATTAACCCTTGTTTTATGGCAGTATTTAAGAATGGCTGCTGAGAACGTTAACAATGGAGTGTATGAGACTGTGGAATAACCTTTAGTCACAAACCAAGAGAACGTGCAACAAGAAGGCAATATTCCTCCTGTAAACAACGCTATCTAGCAAACGATGAATGATGGAATGTTTAGGAGCTTTTTGCGGTTCATGTAAAATCGAATTTGAGGAGACTCATGTACAAAATACGGGTGGAAGTGATAGCACGCCCTTGGTTTATCACACCCAGTAGTTCAAGGAGTTGGGACCTTGATTTACGGGAAATCCCGATCCAATTAAGGCGGAAACGTGGGTCAAGCAAATTACCAAGATATTCGATGTCTTGGGATGCACAGAGGAACATAAGGTTCCATTCGCCACTTTTATATTCCGTAGAGAGGCGATTCTTTGGTGGGAATCCGTTAAAAAGCCACCTATTACTTATTTCAACATGTCTTGGGAATGATTTGAAATCTGTTCAATAACAAATACTTTCTGAAAAGTATTAAATGCATATGAAGGAGGTAGATTATTTATTAGGCTGGAACGAACAACATGGCGGTGTCTCGGTATGAAGCGAAGTTCATGCGAGTTATCGAACTTGCACCTCATTTGGTAGAGAATGAGGAACGTGTGGCGGATGTTTACGAGAGAGGTCTAAAACCCGAGATTCGTCAATACCTTATCTCTCATAAATTTTCTCTGTATTCAGATGTTGTCAACAGGGATCAATTAATAGAGTGAGATAATGACTATACTCAACCGAGGGATCATAACCAGGGTCATACCGGTGACAGCAGTCATCGGAGCGATGATAACCAGTGAGGAGTGAAGAATACGGACAAAAGCGGTAACCACTCGGGTGGTAATTGTGGCCATGATAATAGAAGAGGTGAGTGTAGTGGAAATTTCAAAAAGAGGAGATTCAACAATGACGGGAAGACATCAAGAAGACACACCAAAGATCAATGTTGCTGGGGAGGAGAAGCGACCACCGGTCGTGAGTTACAAATCTTGGGGAAGAGGATATATCACCATTGACCGCCCACAACAATCCAAGGTATGTTATAAGCGTGGAAAGGAGGGTCATATAGCCCGAGAGTGTTCTATAGCAAAACCAAGTTCAATGAGGATGGTGACTCCAAAAGTCATCCGGATAAGTCAAAATCAACGGTTCTGGAAGAAGCGTTTGTCGTGGTCGCCAAAACGTGAGGAACCCAAACGAGGTGATCACGAGTAAGCTAATCTTGAATTCTTGCGAAGTTTATACCTTACTAGATCTGGGATTCTACCCATTCTTTTATCTCTCTGCTTGTGCTCAACGTTTAAACTTGACTCAGGAAAAATTGGACTTTAACTTATCTGCTGAAACTCAGTTGGGTGAAACCTTCGTTACATCTACGGTTTATAAATCTTACTTGATCCAAGTTGGCACTATCACATTACCCATTGATCTTATCTCTTTAAAGATACTTGCTTTTGATGTGATTTTAGGAATTGATTGGTTAACCACTCATCATGCCAAAATTGATTGTTTTCGTAAGGTTGTTAGTTTTCATATTCCTAACCAACCTATTATGCGAATTCAAGCAACTAAACCACTAAAATCAGTCACTGTCATATCAAGCCATAAAGCTATTCGTTTATTGAAAAACGGATGTCAAGCTTTCTTAGCCCATGTTGTAAGACCCCAACTTTTATGAATAAAAATGAATTTTCTATAAATATTATTTTTGAATATTATGGAATAAATTTGATATAATGTTATAGTTGTGGGTAATATTTATAAATTTTGTAAAATACATGAAGTTGTTATATAATATTCGATTGGTGGGAGAATATTACGTTTTAACGAGGGAATATTAAATGCGACGACACAATCATTAGTGGATCCTGGCAACGAAAATTATTGTCGGATTGAGAAAATGACAAAATATTTTTTATGAAAATAACGGCGGAAGTTTTACTGTTAATTGTTGAAACACCGGTGATAAAAAATGCGAGAATACGCGTGGTTGCATAGTAGCACATGGTATTGATTATTGATGCTTACGTGAGAAGTCACTCTGTTTTGTTCAATTATTGCTTCAGTAATTTTTGCATATTATCTCATGTTAATTGATTCAATTATTGTTGATATTTTATAATTGAGATGACGAAGTTATTAATATTATTATTTGCAATATTAACGATGTTTAGAAGTTACTGCTTGATAGAGGTTTGGTCACCTAATTACGCGCCCGATAGGGAGAAATCCTTATTGGAAAGTCCCTCTTTCACAGGAGCGACACAGTGGATTAATAGTGTGAATAATAATAATGATGACAAAGTTTTGTTTTATTAGTATTATTAATGTAATAAAAGCGAAAAGCTTTTATATAAAGCAGAATACTTTTATAAAGTTATTCGTTTTATTAAAGGCTAATAGTAAAATCTTTTTATATAAAATAGAATACTTTTTAAAGTTATCTGCTTTATTAGATAATAATTAGAATATATTATATTTTATTATGCATAGTGTTTGCATAGTGCTCATATAGTGTTTTGCGTAGTAAAATCTTTTATATAAAATAGAATACTTTTATAAAGTTATTCGTTTTATTATATTATAAATAGAATATATTATATTTATTGTAAAACCAATCTAGAATCATCTGTTTAAAGTAAATCAATCTGGACCGTTCATGGATTGGTTCTTATTCGATCCATTCTTCTATAAATAGAAGCTCATTCCTTCATTATTTCTTACGAATTCACTGAAACTCTAGAGAGAGAAACTGTAGAGAGAACTCTTCTTCTATAATCTTGAGCGTCTTTCTTTAGCGTTTAAGAAAGCTTTGAGCATGGTGCAGGTTTCTTCAAGTATATCCCCACCCTACCATCGGAGTACTCTTCTTTATAAGGTAAGGGGTATTTTTTTTTCATATTCATGAAGAGAACTTACATTATTTCATCTTTATTATTACATTGGAATAACTTTTGTATATCTGGCTACCTATACTTGGTGAAATTCTTACATTATTCCATTATTTATTATTTTCTTTGGGATAACTTTGTCTGTCACAATCTGCATACATGGTGAAATTCATTGTTATTCCATTCTTTATTATTACATTGGAATATCACATGCATGCGTTTTACGTCGGACACTGATTACATCTTTATTATTACATTGGAATATCACATGTCATGCGTTTTACGTCGGACTGATTCCGCCTTTATTATTTTGTTGGAATATCACATGCATGCGTTTCTGGCGGACTGGATTCTGTTATTTATTATTACATTTGGAATAACTTTGCTTTATCTGAAGTACTGCGCATGCATGGTAATTTCATTGTTATTCCATACTTTATTATTACATTGGAATATCACATGGGGTGCGTATTACGCTTTGACTTTGTTCCGTTATTTATTATTCTATTGGAATAACTTATCTATGCGAAGTACTGTATGCATGGTGATTTCTTTTGTTATTCTATTCTTTATTATACTCAGTTGGTTAAAGTTTTGACTTCTATACTCCATGAAATTAGTGGAATATCTTGATATTTGCGCTTCATCCAGTATCTTTTCGTGGAAATATTCTTCTAAGCATTCTTGAATTTTACTCTACAAAGAAGTATCATGTTGATAATTTGGACGTTATTAGTTCCTGAATAAATTAATTCTTGAACTTGTTTTATTGAATTCTTATATCATTGTCATCATCCTCATGTTTATATTTTTTTGAAAGTCATCTGTGTGGCACATAGTGCATAGATGGACTTGGTATGATTATGACCGAGGATTATTGATTGTAATCATAACCGTAATAATTTAAAAATGATGTGGTAAAAGTCCTCATTGGCTGTAGTGCATTGATGGACGATTGTTGGCATGATCATGACCATTGATGAATACACAAATATCCTTGGCCCGTAGTGCATGGATAATTTGTGGTTGTGATCTTAATGAATATCCTTGGTAGTAGTGCTAGGATGATGTGGATTATTTATTAAGTGAGTCCCAACGATAAAAGCGATGAAAAACATTTTAAATCATAAAAGATAGTAGATTTTATTCATTTTAAACTGATACTAATGAATATCCTTGTTTTGTGGCAGTATTTGAAAATGGCATCCGAGAATGTTGAGAACATCAATGGAGCACAGGAGACCGTTGAGTCTCCATAGATTAATAACCAGGACAATGTGCATTAGGAAGGCGACAATCCTCATGCAAACAACAACACTGACCAAATGATGAACGATGGAATGTTACGAAGCTTCATGCAATTCATACAACATCAAGCGAGAGCGGCTCCTGTCCAAAATGCAGGTGGAAACACTGGCAACTCTCGGACGGTCATCGCCAAACAGTTCAAGGAGTTAGGACCACCAGAGTTTTTTGGAGAGCCAAAACCACTTAAGGCGGAGACGTGGATAAAACAGATCAACAAAATATTTGATGTCTTGGGTTGCTCTGAGGAGAAAAGGTTCCTTTGCCACCTTCTTATTGTTGTGCAGGCGGCGGATTCTTGGTGGGAATCACGTAAAGCGTACTCGACTTCCGCCGATGAAGATGTCTTAGGAAAAGTTTCAAGAATCTGTTGAGCGACAAGTACTTTCCCGAAAGTATTAAATCACATGAAAAAGGTAGAGTTCATTAAAATGGAACAAAACAACATGGCCGTGTCGCGATCTGAAGCCAAGTTTGCGAGTTATCACGGTTTGCGTCCCATTTGGTTGATAATGAGGAGAGAATGGCGAATGTTTCTAAGAGGTTTGAAACCAGATATCGTCGATATCTTATCTCTCATAAAGCGTGTTTGTATTCGGATGTTGTTAATAGGGCTCGATTATTGAAGCGCGATAATGAGTCAATCCAACCAAAAGAAGCGTAAACAAAATGATAATACCGGTGATACTTGATCATCGAGCGGTGACAATAAGCGTGGAGGAATCAACATGCGAAATGGTAACCACTTGGGTGGTAATCATGGCTAAAATAATAAGAATGGACATTTCAAGAAGAGGAGATTCAACAATGATGGAAAGACGTAGCGCCTGACACGACCCGTGGTTAAGGAAGAGAAACGACCACCTGTCATATGCTTCAAATGCGAAGGGAAGGACACATCGGTCAAAGCTGCAGCGATCCGTCAAAGCGTGTTATAATTGTGGAAGAAGGTCACTTAGCCTTGATTTTGTGTCGTTCACTTAGAAGAGAAGTTCAGCTAGGATGGAGGCACCAAAGGGCGTCCCAAAAAAGTCAAAGCCGATGGTGCAAGAGGAGAGCATTTGTCGTGACCTCCCGGAAAGAAAAAGAACGAACGAGGTCATCACGGGTAAAACATCATAAACTCTAGCGAAGTTTATACCTTATTTGATACCGGTTCTATCCATTCTTTTATTTCTCTTACTTGCGCTCAAAGTTTAAATTTGACTCTGGAGAAATTAGACTTTGACTTATCTATTGAAACTCCGTTGGGAGAAACCTTCATTACATCCACTGTTTATAAGTCTTGTTTGGTTCAAATCGGTACCCTCACATTACCTGTCGATCTTATTTCATTGAAAATACTTGCATTTGACGTAATTCTAGGGATTGATTGGTTAACTACTCATCATGCAAAAATTGATTGTTTTCATAAGGTTGTTAGCTTTCATATTCCTAACCAACCTATTATGCGAATTCAAGCAACCAAACCATTAAAATCAATCAACATCATTTCAAGCCATAAAGTTATTCGTTTATTGAAAAGCAGGTTGTCAAGCTTTCTTAGCTCATATCACGGATCTAAACAAAAATACGTCGGTTTTGAATGATATTTCTATTATTAATGAATTTCTAACGTATTCCTCAAAGAACTTCACAGCTACCCCAGGCGTGAAATTGAATTTTGTATCGACCTTGAACCCGGTGACAAAACCCATTTCAAAGCCCCATATCGAATGGCTCTTATTGAACTTGAGAGTTAAAGACCCAATGCGAGAATTGTGTTAGACATTGGCTTTATTAGTCTAGTACTTCTCCTTGGGGTGCTCTGTTCTCTTCCGTGAAAAAGAAAGATGGGAGTATGCGACTTTGTATTGATTATCGGGAGTTGAATCATGTCACCATCAAAAATAGGTACCCATTGCCACGTATTGATGACCTGTTTGACAAGTTTCAAGGTGCCAAATTTTTTTCAAAGATTGATCTTAGTTCCGAATATCACCAATTGAAGATTAGAACCGATGACATTCCAAAGATGGATTTCAAAACTCGGTACGGGCATTATGAATTCCTAGTCATGTCTTTTGGATTGACTAATGCTCCTGCTGCCTTCATGGATATGATGAACTGAGTATTCAAGGAATATTTGGATCACTTTGTGGTCGTCTTTATTGATGACATCCTTATTTATTCCAAAAGTCGTGAAGATCATGAGCAACACTTGAGGCTGATACTTCAAAAGCTTCGTGAATATAAGCTTTATGCCAAGTTAAAGAAATCACGAGTTACGGCTTGAGGAAGTAACATTCCTTGGGCGCGTGGTATCAAGTCATGGAATATCTGTTAACCCAATGAAGATTGAAGCTATTCAAAGTTGGGAGCAACCTAAATCGATGGTAAGATGTAGTAGCTTTCTCGGCTTAGTTGGTTATTATCGGAGATTAAGTAGAAGGTTTTCTCACGAATCGCTACTCCACTAACTCGGTGACTCGAAAAAATACAAAATTCGGTTGGAGCGAGGAATGTGAGAAGAGTTTTCAAGAACTCGAGAGAGACTCATTTTTAGCTTTTTATTACGTGATACCATACGGCTCGAAGGGATTTATCATCTACTGATGATGCTTGAGCAAAGGGTTAGGATGTGTTCTCATGTAACATGGGAAAGTCATAGCTTATGCCTCTCGACAACTCAAAGAATATGAGAGGAATTATCGTACTCATAATCTAGAGTTGGCGGTTATTATCTTCATACTTAAAATTTGGAGGCATTACTTGTATGGGAGAAAATGGAGATCTTTACTGAATCATAAAAGCCTCAAATATTTCTTCACTCAAAAGGAAAACAACATGCGACAACGGCGTTGGCTTGAAGCTGTTGAAAGATTATGATCATACCATCGATACCATCTGGAAAAGCGAGCGTGGTAGGCGACACATTGAGTAGAAGATCATATCTGAATGCGAGTGCGATATTGTCAACGCTGAAGGCCCATTTTGTATGACTTGCAAAGGATGGAGATAGAGATAAAGACTCCAGGGACCCACGTGATGATTGCGAATATACGAGTAGAACCGACTTTAATCGATAAAGTTAAAGTTCCTCAAATTACAGACCTAGAGCTGATGCGTATGAGGAAGAAAGTGCAAGAAGGAGCTATGCCGAAAGTAAGAATCGATGAAGAAGGAATACTTCGAGTCAACTCCAGACTTTGTGTTCCTAACGATCCTGAGTTAAAGTATAAAATCATGATGGAGGCGCACAACACACAGTTTGTAATCCATCCTGAGAGTACTAAAATTTATCATGATCTTAAACATAGATTTTGGTGGGGCAATATAAAGAGAGAGATAACGTTGTTTATCTCAAGGTATCTAACGTGTCAACGAGTCAAGGCAGAGCATCAAGTACCAAAAGGTCCATTGCAACCACTTGAAATTCCAGAATGGAAGTGGGAGCACATTACCATGGATTTCGTTCTTTGGTCTTCCCAAGGTTTCTCGGGGTATAGATCTGATTTGGGTTATTGTTGATAGATTGACCAAGTCTGCTCATTTCTTACCTATCGAGAAACTTATACACTTGAGCGTCTTGCTTGTATGTACATAAAACGAGGTTGTAAGATTGCATGGTATGCCGATATCCATAGTTTACGATCGAGACCCAAGATTCACTTCACGATTTTGGGTTAGTTTGCAAAAAGTTATGGGCGCGGATTTACGATTTAGTTCGGCATATCATCCTCGAAGCAGACGGACAATCGATCGAAGAGGACTATTCAAACTCTTGAAGATTTATTAAGACTACGTGTCCTTGACTTCAAGGAAGTTGGGACAAGTTCTTACCATTGGTGGAGTTTTCCTACAACAACGATTATCAAGCAAGCATTGGCATGGCACCATTCGAGCGTTGTATGGAAGAAAGTGTCGTTCTCGGTTATCTTTGGGATGAGGTGGGTGAAGCAACGTTGTTGGGGCCGGAGTTGAAATGCGTATGAATACGGAAAAGATTTAAACTATCCGAACAACGTATAAAAACCTCACAAGGCCAAACAAAAGAGTTATCTTGATCTTCATCGAAAGGGCGTGGAATTCGATATTGGAGATCATGTGTTGTTACGTGTTGCTCCATGGAAAGGAGTTACGAGATTTGGAAAGAGAGAAAAGCTCGATCCTCGATTCATTGGCCCATTTTAATCCTCGATCGAGTAGGGATGTAGCTTATAGACTAAACTTTCTGGCGAAGTATGTCTCGTGTTCATAAAGTTTTCATATATCCATGTTACGTAAATATGTGAAAGACACGAACCACATTATTGAGTTAGAACAGGAAGAAATAGTGAAAGATTTAACGTATGAAGAGGTTCTGTTCAAATCTTGGATAAGAAGGAACATATTCTACGCTCGAGTTATACCTCAAGTCGAAGTTTTATGGAGGAACCACGATGTTGAGGAAATGACCCGGGAGTTAGAATCTGAAATGAAATCAAGGTATCCTTACCTCTTTGACATACCAGGTACGTACCCTAATTTCGAGGGCGAAATTTCTTAAGAAGGGGAGATTGTGAGACCCCATATTTTATGAATAAATATTTAATTTTCTCGAAATATTTTTTTTAATGTTATGGTGTGGATTTGATATAATGTTATAGTTGTGGGTAATATTTATAAATTTTGCAAGGTATGTAAGTTGTTATATTATATTCGATTGGTCGGGGAATATTCTTTGTATCGGAGAATATTAAATGCGATGGCACAAATCATTGGTGGACCTAGGCGAAATTATTGTCGGATTGAAAAAGCGACAAAAATATTTTATATGAAAATAACGGCGGAAAGTTTCTGAGATTAAGCTGTTGAAACACACAGTGTTAAAAGTATGCGATGAATCTGGCGTGGTTGCGTAGTAGCACACGATATTGATTATTGATCTTTACGTGAGAAGTCACTCTGTTTTATTCAATTATTACTTCAGTAATTGTTGCATAGTATCTCACGTTAATTGATTCAATTATTGTTGATATTTTATAATTGAGATGAGCGAAGTTATTAATATTATTATTTGCAATATTAACGATGTCTAGAAGTTACGCGAGGAGAGTTTGGTCACTAAATTGCGGCGCTTGATAGGGAGAAATCCTTATTGAAAGCCCCTCTTTCTGGAGCGACACGATCGATTAATAGTGTGAATAATAATAATGATGATGAAGTTTTGTTTTATTAGTATTATTAATGTAATAAAAGCGAAAAAGCTTTTTATATAAAATAGAATACTTTTATAAAGTTATTACGTTTTATTAGGCTAATAGTAAAATCTTTTTATATAAAGCAGAAATACTTTTATAAAGTTATCTATTTTATTAGACAATAATTATCATATATTATATTTTATTATGCATAGTATTTGCATAAAGGCTGCATAGTGTTTGTATAGTAAAATCTTTTTATATAAAATAGAATACTTTTATAAAGTTATTCATTTTATTAGATTATAAATAGAATATATTATATTTTATTGTAAACCAATCTGGGATAATCTGCTTTAAAAGTAAATCAATCTGGACCTTTCATGGATTGGTTCTTATTCAATCTATTCTTCTATAAATAGAAGCTCATTCCATCATTATTTCTTCTTACATTTCTTGAAACTCTAGAGAAAAACGTAGAGAACTTTTCTTCTATAATCTTGAGCGTCTTTCTTTAGCATTTAAGAAAGCTTTGAGCGTAGTCCAAGTTTCTTCAAGTATATCCCCGCCCTACCGTTGGAGTACTCTTCTTTATAAGGTAAGAGGTATTTTTTTTTTTTTCCATATTCATGAAGAGAAATTCTGTTATTCCAGTCTTTATTATTCTGTTGGAATAACCTATATACGCGGGATACCCTATACTTGGTGAAATTCTTCTGTTATTCCATTATTTATTATTCTCTTTGGAATAACTTTGTCTACATCAAATCTGCATACACGTGGTGAAATTACATTGTTATTCCATTCTTTATTATTACATTTGGAATATCACATGCATGCATTTCGCCGAGACACTGGTTAAAATCTTTATTATTACATTTGGAATATCTTATCTTATGCATGCTTTTCTGTGGGACACGGTTAAAATCTTTATTATTTTGTTGGAATATCTTATACATGCATTTTACATGGGACTGGTTAAGATTATTTATTATTTTATTGGAATAACTCGCTTTGTCTAAGTACTGCATGCATGGTGATTTCTGTTGTTATTCCATTCTTTATTATTGTGTTGGAATATCACATGCCGATGCGTTTACGCTGACTTTAGTTCCGATTATTTATTATTCTATTGGAATATCTTGTCTGCGTCATGCAATCCGCATGCATGGTGATTTCTTTTGTTATTCCATTCTTTATTATACTCAGTTGGTTAAAGTTTTGACTTCTATACTCCATGAAATTAGTGGAATATCTTGATATTTGCGCTTCATCTAGTATCTTTTCGTGGAAATATTCTTCTGAGCATTCTTGAATTTTACTCTACAAAGAAGTATCATGTTGACAATTTGGACGTTATTAGTTCTTGAACTTGTTTTATTGAATTCTTATATCATTGTCATCATCCTCATGTTTATATTTTTTGAAAGTCATCTGTGGCCTGTAGTGCATAGATGGACTTGGTATGATTATGACCAGGGATTATTCGGTGTAATCATAACCGTAATGTTACAAATGATGTGGTAAAAGTCCTCATTGGTCCGTAGTGCATTGATGGACAGTTGTTGGCATGATCATGACCATTGATGAATACACAAATATCCTTGGCCCGTAGTGCATGGATAATTTGTGGTTGTGATACTAATGAATATCCTTGGCCGTAGTAGTGCGGGGATGATGTGGATTATTTATTAAAATTTGAGTCCCAATATAAAGCGATGAAAACCTTTTAAATCATAAAAGATAGTAGATTTTATTCTCTACTTGACTCTTTTAATGAATTGCATGTTCCGCTGCAGTTAAACTTGATGTCTATTGTATTTTATCAGTTTAACACTGTTGAAAACTAATGATAATTGCGAGGACAGTTTTGAAGAACTAAAGAAGAGATTGAGTGAAGCGCCTATTTTATCATTGCCCGATGACACAGGAAA
This sequence comes from Panax quinquefolius, assembly GCA_020205615.1. Lineage (NCBI taxonomy): Eukaryota > Viridiplantae > Streptophyta > Magnoliopsida > Apiales > Araliaceae > Panax > Panax quinquefolius. The sequence goes on from CM035152.1 coordinate 153,622,491, forward strand.
TTTTATAGTTTATAGCGATGCTGCGCATAGAGGACTTGGTTGTATGCTCATGCAGCATGGCAAGGTCATTACGTATGCATCTAGGCAGTTGAAGGATTATGAGAAAGTTTACCCTACTCATGATCTGGAATCGGCCATGATGAGTTTTACTCTAAAGATATGGAGACATTATCTTTATGGAGAAAAATGTAAGATATACACGGACCACAAAAGTCTAAAATATATCTTCACCACGAAGGAGTTGAATATGAGGCGGAGGAGATGGTTTGGAGTTGATAAAGGATTACTGTTGTGAAATCAGTATCACCCGGGAAAAGCGATGTAGTTCTTAAGCGCCTTAAGTAGGAAGGGTCGGGAAAAGTTGTCTTTGTTGTGACTCAAACTAAATTGATAACGAGAGATGGCTAGGATGGAGTTGGAAGTGAAGCTACCAAGTGAAGGAGGACAAATCTTTGTTTGCGGCCTTGGATCAATCTACCATTGTAGAAGAGGTACAACTTCAAAACGGATGAGTGTGGCCGGATGAAGGAAGCGGTGGCCGATGAAAAAGATACTAAGTATAGTCTTGATAATGAGGGATTATTGAGATTTGAAGGACGAATTTGGGTTCCGAATGAGACGGAATTAAAGGAGCAGGTTCTACAAAAGGCTCATAGTTCAAGGTTTTCGATTCATCCTGGTAGCACTTAAATGTATCAAGATCTTGACGAGTTTACGGTGGTAGAACATGAAGAGAGATCATAGAATATGTGAGTAGGTGCTTGACTTGTCGAGAGTTAAGGTAGAACATCAACAACCCGATGGCTTACTACGGTTATTAGAAATTCCAGAGTGGAAATGGGAGAATATCACGATGGATTTTGTGGTGGGACTTCCATTTACTCGGAAGGGGTATGATGCGATTTGGGTAATAGTGGGCCGGGTTGTGAAATCGACTCACTTTTGCCAATTAGGTTCAAGTATAACTTAGACCAATTAGCTAGACTTTATATTAAGAAATAATCTCCAAACATGGAGTACCGATGTCGATTGTGTCGGATCGTGACCCACGATTCACGTTGAACTTTGGAGGAGTCTACAAGAGCGGTTGGGAGCGCGATTGAAAGTTTGAAGTCTGACGTATCATCTAGAAACGGATGGACAAAGTGAGAGAACAATTCAGACGTTAGAAGATATGTTAAGATCTTCCGTCATGGATTTCAAGGGTAGTTGGGATAATCATCTACCATTAGTGGAGTTTGCGTATAACAATAGTTATCATGCAAGCATAGGTATCTTAGCCTTACGAAGCTTTGTATGGGAGGAAATCGAGAAAGCCACCATATTGGGATGAGGTAGGAAGCGCAGAGAATGTTGGGACCAGAATTGGTGCAACGAGATGACGGATATTGTCGAAGAAGATACAAATCGTCTTCTCAGCGGCTCAAGAGCAGACAAAAGAAGTTTATAGATCCGCGTAGAGAGAATCGAGAGTTTGAAGTAGGTTCATCACGTATTCCTAAAAGTATCTCCACGGAAGGAAAGATCGTTTTTGGGAAGAAGGGAAAGAAGTTAAGTCAGAGGTTTATAGGACCTTTTGAGGTATTAAAACGGGTAGGTGAGGTAGCTTATATGATAGCATTACCTCCAGACCTAGAACAAATACATAATGTATTTCACGTATCCGTGTTACGTCCTTATAAGCCAGATTATAAGCACGTGATAAAATATGAGCCTATTTATATCGAGAAGGACTTAACGTACGAGGAAACGCCGATTCAAATTGTCGATAGAAAATAACAAGTTCTGCGGAATAAAGTCATACCTTCGGTAAAGTGATATGGAAGAACCACAATGCAGAAGAAGCAACGTGGGAGTTAGAAGAAATGATGAAAAAGAATTATCCTCATTTATTTGTGTAATTTTTTTTATATATATAAGCGAGATTAGGGATAGAATCCTTATAAGGGGAGAGAGTGTAGCATACAAAAAAATTGAACAATTGTAAATACTTTTAATAATGAATAAAATAATATTATTTATTATTATTACGTGTTGATAAGATGAATGTCGTTCTATAACCTAGAAACGTCGGAATGTCGTAGTATTTTAACTACATGGGAGAATTAAAGTGTTTGAATTTCTAAGACGAAAATAAAAGCTTTCCGAGAAATTTTCCAAAAAACACTATTCATCGATTTCTGCTCGGAAATTATTTTTGAACTTTCGAGAAATACGTAACGTTATAATATCAATGTGATATGGAATATGTAATAATAACCTAAGTATGAAAAACGTAATATTTCGCATGCGGACTTAATTTGGGAAAGTTAGGTTTATTAAGCGTTAAAGGAAGAAAGTTGTGATCGTATAATGCGTATTCATTATATGAAGGTAATGAATGTAAGTATAATATGACGTATTTTACTATTATGTATGAAGAATGAGATAACATATATTAAGAATTAATATACAAGCTAGCATACGAAGATTATATGTGGGGTATATATGTTAAGTTGTTTAAATGAGAGGTAATGGACTTGTAGGATTATTAGCCTTATGAAGGAAGTCCAATAGAATGTGACAATCAAGCCCAAGTGTTTGATAAGTCATAAGTCCAAACTATGGTAGCATAAGCCCAACAAGAAAGTAGTTAGATTAATTAACAAAGTCGATGAGAAGCCTTGATCCATAGAAAAACCAAGTATGAAGTGGGTAAGCTTGATGGACAAGGATTTTGTGTGGTGACCAAGTAATGTGATGAGCAAGGAATGAATAGTAAGGAGGTGGAGGATGAAGAGGTGGAATGAGGAGGTGGAATAAAGAGGTGGGATGGTGTATTGACCATTTTACCCTAGCTTTGAGTGGCCTATAAATACCAAGCTTCATTTCATTTTGTTTCTTGATCAAATTTCATCCAACTCCTCTCAAGATAAGCTACTTATTTGGTAGAGAGAATAAGCCACTTAAGCACTTATAAGCCACTTCAACCTTTGTTAGATTTTCCAAAGTGAATTGAAGTCATAGTCTTGAAGGGTAAGACTTCGTATCTATTATATCTTTATCTCTTCATGATAGGATTGATAAAGAAGTGGGATTGGTTGTTAAGAACATGTAATAAGTTATTAATGAATGAACTTAAGCCGAATAAGTTGAATAAGCAACTTGAACTCTAATAAGTTGTTAGAATCATGAAGAACCTAGCATATGTTTGGCATATGATGTTAGTATGTTGAATATAGTATGAGAACATTGATTGATGGACTTAAGTTTATAGTAAGTCATAAGCATGAGAAATTGTAGTTCATAAGTTGATTAAGTCATTGACTTATGAGAATAAGTCAAAACATACTTTGATTATAAGTTGGTGTAATAAGTAATTTGCAATGATCTTATGATGGTTGAAATCCATTTAGAATCATTAAGAATGTAGTTTTGCCGGAATTCACACGATTGGACGATTATCGTCGAATTCGTAAAATTCTCGGAATGGAAGTCGTATTTTGTGTTTGAAGTCGGAAATGTTAGTTTTCGATGGAGACAAGTCATATTTGGCATTATAGAGTTGCGGACTCAAAAATGACCGAATTCCGACTTAGAACGAAGAAATGAGCGTTGAACGTTCACGAACGTTTATCGTTTTCGTTAAAAATGAACTAATGGGTGAAATTTTAGCAAAAGAAGTCAAATAGATAAAATTCTTGCATGAACGCATAGAGTATGTAATTTTTGAATCGTAGGCTTTTGAACGGACCAATTCGGACTTATAACGAAGAAGTTACACGTCCCGGGAGTTTAAATGAAATTTTAAAATTTTGCAAAGCGTATGCGAGGCCTGAGTCCGTCGTCATGACGACTCACGACCTTATTTTAAAGCTTCCGTGCCACAACTAGCGAAATTTTGGGCAACCGCAGACATCTTGCTAACTTTCATTACTTGCGTGAGATGTAGAGTTAAGTGTGGCGCTAGGCCATGGCTGAGCCTAGAATTTTGATGGACAAGAATGTTTACAAGTATAGAATGAAAGAGAACTCTTGGTAATGAACTAAGGTGTTAATATCACATTGTTAAGGCATTGTTAGACATGTAATGTATGATGATTAAGATTTAATAATCAATTGAAAGTGAACATAATGTGAATGACGTAATGAAATTCAGAAACCCATAATAGTAGATCTAAGTTAGGATTTACATTGAGATGAAGGGTAAGATATAGTAGTATACATACTTGATTATATATAACCTAATGTGGTATGTTATATGATCATGTATTGTAGAAACGTAGAGACTTAAAGTGTACGTGTGATAATCGATGTAGCGAATAAGGAAAGGCAAGTATTCTAACCCTTGTTCCGATTCGATCGGACAAGCTTTTGTAATTCATGTATTCTTTCGCATGAAGTTTTGAGCGATGAAGTCTAAAGCCAATTCTTTCGGCTAGACTATATTATGATTCTGTCGAGCATGATTTATGTTTACCGAGTTATATTGGTATGATTTTCAATCGAAGACCAAGTATGCTAAAATGTTTTTTGTCGTTTAACGACGAACGTGAGGTTGCCACAACTTAAACGCGTACACGTTTAATGAATGTAGTGTTGATCGACATAGAGTACTATGGGTGATCACCCGAAAGTGCTCTTAAGCTATCTTGGGACTTACGAACTTAGTCTTAGGGTTGTCCTTTTCAAAAGAAAATATGAACTACTCATAGTTTGAAGCCTTAGTTGATATTCTACTGAATATTGTTGTTGGAAAACGTTTTGAATGAAAAGAATTGATATTTTGAATTATCGATAGTACTTCGTAACTATTGTTCAGTTACTGAAGATATATGAGTTCTATGTTTCAAGCATGTTGTTTATTAGAATTATAGTACTTGGCGAGCTAGTCATGCTCAATCTTGCTTGAACCATATGAACCTGAACTAAGATCGAAGCGAATGAAGGCTCGAGGCGAGGATAAGAAAGCGAAGACGAACCCTTAGATTAATTATGTAATAGAATAGTTAAACGATTTATAATATATTTGATATTATGACAAGAACAAACGAATGGGTTACAAAGAACCTGGGGAATGTAATATTATTTTGGATATAAAGAAGTTATATTAGTCCTTTTGAGACTATTCAAATGAATGAATGAATGAATGAATGGTAGTACCGTGTAACACCATCTGTCGGGTTGGAAGAGACCCGGATTTGGGGGCGTCACATCAGATTTGAATAATATTTCTGTGGTTAGAGAATTTCCTGATGTATTTCCTGAAGAACTTCCTCGTCTACCCCGAGCGTGATGTTGAATTCTTTATTGACCTTGAACAAGATGAAAACCCATTTCTAAAACCCCATATCGAATGACTCTATTGAACTTCCGTGGAGTTAAAAGTCCAACTACAGGAGTTATTAGACATCGGTTTCATTAAATCTTAAAGACATCTCCTTGGGGTGCTCTGTTTTATTCATAAAGAAGAAAGGCGGAGTATGCGACTTTATATTGACTCTGAGAATTAAACCATGTCACCATCAAGAATAGGTATCCGCCACCTCGCATTGATGACTGTTTGACCCGATTCTGAAGGAGTACAATTCTTTTCAAAGATCGATCTTCATTACGGATATCATCAAATGAAGATTAAAAGCGAGGATATTCAAAGGCGCCTTGAGAACTCTGCACGACGAGCATTATGAATTCTTAGTCATGTCTTTTGGATTGACTAATGCTCCTCTTTGCTTTCATGGATATGATGAACCGTGTATTCAAGGAATATTTGGATCAGTTCGTTGTTGTCTTTATTGATGACATCCTCATATATTCCAAAAGCCGTGAAGATCATGAGCACCATTTGAAGCTGATACTTGAAAGGCTTCGTGAAAACAAGCTTTATGCCAAATTGAAGAAATCGAGTTACGGCTTGAGGAAGTAGCATTCCTTGGGCACGTGGCGTCAAAACATGGAGTATCTGTTGACCCGACGAAGATTTAAGCAATACAAAGTTGGGAGCAACCGAAGTTGGTGACCAAATGTAGCTTTACGGGCTTATTTGGTTATTATCGGAGATTAGTGGAAGGATTTTCTCGAATCACTACTCAGATTAACTTCGGTGACTCGAAAAGATACAAAATTAAGTATGGAAGCGAGGAATCGCGAGAAGTGTTTCCAAGAACTCGAGAGGAGACTCATTTCGGCTTTTGTTACGGCAATACCATCCGGTTCGGATATGAATTTGTTATCTCTGACGATGCTTCAAGCAAAGGGTTAGGATGCGTTCTCATGCAACATGGGAAAGTCATAGCCTATGCCTTGCGACAACTCAAAAAATTTGAGAGGAATTATCTTACTCATGATCTGGAGTTGGCAACAGTCGTATTTGCGTTAAAAATTTGGAGACGCTACTTGTATGGGGAGAAAGTGGATATTTATACGGGCCATAAAAGCCTCAAATATTTCTTCACCCAAAAGAACTCAACATGCGACAACGACGTTAGCTTGAAATTTTTGAAAGATTACGATCACACTATTGATATCATCACGAAAAGCGAGCGTAGTAGGCGACGCGTTGAGTGAAAGATCATATCGCGATCTGAGTCTTGATATTGTCAACGCATGAAGGCCCATTTGTATGACTTGCAAATGATGGAGGTAGAATTAAAACTCGAGGACCCACATGATGATGGCGAATATACTAGTAGAATCAGAAACTTTAATCGATAAAGTTAAAAGCTTGCTCGAAGCTATGGACACAGGGGGCGATGCGTTATGAAGAAGAAAGTGCAAGAAGGTGCTATTAGGAGTAAGAAACGATGAAGAAGGAATACTTGAGTCGACTCTGAACTTTGCTTTCTTAACGATTACGACTTGAAGCATAGAATCATGATGGAGGCACACAACACCCCGTTTTTGCAATCCATCCAGGAGTACCAAAATGTATCATGATATTCGACATACATTTTGGTGGACCAATATGAAGAGAGAGATCGCGAAGTTTATCTCGAGGTGTTTAATTTGTCAACGTGTAAAGGCGGAGCATCAAGTACCAAAAGGTCCATTGCAACCACTTGAGATTCCGGAATGGAAGTGGGAACACATTACTATGGATTTCGTTATGGGTCTTCCCAAGATTTCTCAAAGTATAGATGCGATTTGGGTTATTGTTGATAGATTAACCAAGTCTACTCATTTCTTGCCGATACGTGAGAATTATTCCCTTCAACGTCTTTCTCGTATGTACGTGAATGAGATTGTGAGATTGCATGGCATGCCAGTATCCATAGTTTCAAATTGTGAGATTGTGAGATTCACTTCACGATTTTGGGTTAGCTTGCAGAAAACTATGGGCGCAGTTCTGATTGATTCGGCGTACCATCCTCGAAGCGGACGGTGTCGAAAAGGACTATTCAAACTCTTGAAGATCTATTAAGACTACGTGTTCTAGACTTGAAAGGAGTTGGGATAAGTATTTACCATTGGTGGAATTCTCCTATAACAGCAGGTTATCAAACAAGTATAAGCATGGCTCCATTTGATGTGTTGTATGGGCGAAAGTGTCGTTCTCGATTATCTTTGGGGCGAGGTGGGAGAAAGCAACGTTGTTGGGACCGAAATTAAATGCGCATGACTCACGAAAAAAATTCAAATGATTCGATAACGTATTCAAACCTCACGGGATCGACAAAAAGAGTTATCTTGATCTTCATAGAAAGGGCGTGGAGTTTAATATTGGAGATCATGTATCTTTATTACGTATTGCTCCATGGAAAGGAGTTACAAGATTTGGGAAGAGAGGAAAGCTCGATCCAAGATTTGTTGGTCCATTTGAGATTCTTGGCCGAATAGGAAATGTGGCCTATAGACTCGCATTACCTCAAACGTGTCTAAGTGTTCATAATGTTTTTCACATATCTATGCTTCAGAAATATGTGAAAGACCCGAACCACATTATTGAGTTAGAACTAGACGAGATAGTGAAGATTTAACGTCTGAGGAGGTACTGTTAAGATCTTGGATAGGAAGAGCATGTCCTACGCACCAGTTATACCACAAGTTAAGGTTTTGTGGAGGAAGCTGTCTTTATTGAAGAAATGACACAGGAGTTGGAATCGAAAATGAAAGCGAGGTACCTCACCTATTCGAAACACCCAGTGCGTCTGGCAATTCGAGGGACGAAATTTTATAAGGAGGGAGGTTGTAAGACCCCAATTTATTATAAATAAAATGAATTTTCTCTATTCATTATTCTAAATTAATAAGGTGTTAATTGATATAATGCTCTGGTTATGGGTGAAATGTGCAAATTTTACAAAATAAGCGAAGTGGTTATAAAATATTTATTTACGTCGGGAATATTAGTTTGGTCGTGGAATATTCTTGTTGTCGGGGAATATTAAATGCAGCCCGGTGGAAACATTTGTGGGCCCCATGTGAAAAGCGGTTGGATGAAGAAAAGCGACAAAGTATGAGTTTTTATGAATAACGGCGTAATTATTCTGAATTAACCTTTGTTGGGTTACACGGTGGTTAAAATACTGATGTCTGGCGTGGTTGCAAGAAGATGGCACTTTGTATTGCGATATTTTTGAATTATTGATTAAATGCGTGAAGAAGACCTTTACTCGATAATTGTTATAGTAGTTCTTGTTCAATATTTTATTTTATTGATTCAATAATTGTTGCGTTGATATTTAATATTATTGTTGTTTGATAATTGTCGATGCATGATATTTCCCGATTATCGGATCGATAATTCATATTATTTGAATAATATTATTAGATAACATTATTAGCAATGTCTAGAAAGTTCTATCAAAGAGAGTTTGGTCTCACAATTGCGGCGCCCATGAAAGAAAAATCCTTATTGAAAGCCCCGCCACTTTCACAGGAACTGTCTGGTTATCGTAATTGTGATTACGTAATATTATTTGTGAATAATTAATTATTGATTTATATGATAAGGAAATATTTATTTGATGTGGATATAAATGATGGATTTATTTATGTGGTTATAAATGAAGGAATTAATGTTGAGGTGTTTTATCAGTATTTTGTCAAAATGGAGGTATTAAAAATCATCCGTTTATGGATTTCAGATATTTTCTGTTTGGAATTTGGAAAAACTCAAAGCTATAAAGTTGTAGAAAATTCGATTTCGTGTGGAATGGACATAAAATTCGTATTTTTCTGATAAACGGGCTATTTTTATGAATTACTGAAGTTTCAGAAAATAAAATGATATTTATTAATTTATGGGTGGGACCCACTTTTGTGATTTAAAGCATGAGGGCTGCTGGAATTTTTCAAGAGTGGCATGCTGGTCTTTGATGGCTAGCATGTGTAGAATAAAGAATAAATAAAATAATATTTTATTATTTTAGTCTCCTATGGCGGTTTAACATTTTCCTATAAATAGGTGCTTAGGTTAGAATTGAAAATCACACCAGAAACAAGTTTTCTTTCTCTCTAGATTATCGAGCGTATTTTTGTGAGTATTTTGATACTTTGAGAGTTGTTGTTGATTTACAAGTTTCCTTGACTTTATATCCCATATTACGATCGGAAATAGATTATTTTGAGGTAAGGGATGTTATTTTCTTCTTAAATGATATTATTTTCTTCAATATCATTATGCCAAAATATTGGTTTGAACTTTTTAATTAAATTTGGAACTTTTTGTGTCGGAGTTACTATTCACATATACGACACTATTCACGTATACGACACTATTCACCGAAAAATAAATTTTTTTTTTTGTCCAAGATGTCTATTATGGTTACTATCTTTGATTGTATCCATGTTTTGAGCTTCATTTTTTGAATTCTGCTTCAAAATTGGTTATTATAAAGTATTATTGATCTTGGATAAACTATAATACAAATCCTTGATATTTGTTCTTCTGTCTCACTGGATTTGTTTTCTTTAAAATATTTTTCATCATCCTCGGTCTTAAATGATGATATTCTTTGAATATCTTTGGCTGTAGTGCAAAGATGAATGATTAATCGATGAATATCTTTGGCGTAGTGCAAAAGATGAGCAGTGTTGAGATGAACATGACCAACTAGTGATATAAATGAATATCTTTGGCACAGAAGTGCAAAGATGTATATTTGATGCAAGATGTATATTGATTGTTATTCTGAGGATAAAATATTGATGATGGACTTTTAAATCTTAGAAGATAGTAGAACTCATTCTCTACGTGACTCTTCAATGGATTGATGTTTCATTGCATTTGTTGATCTAAAACTTGTTATTTCATATATTTTATCGATTTTTCCCTATTGAAGATTAATGATAATTTGTTGTATATTATCTTAGTCATAATATTATTTACTGGGCTAGTTGAGCTCACCCTTTTCCTTTTTGTTCCATTTTTCTTCTCAAGAGGTGAGAACATAGTAGGATCTACTCGGGGTATAGAGTGATGGTTCTAGAAAGATGTTTTAGCAGTCCTCACTATTTCTGTAAAATAGTGTATGAATAATTGTAATGAGGACTTATTTGAGTGTGGATATTTTCTAGAAGACAATATTTGTATTTAAACTCACAGTATGTATTGTCGTATTTTGCACGACAATTGTATTATTGAAGTTATAGTTTGCTTTCTGTACCATGTATTTGGCGACTCAGAATGGGTGTTGTATACCTATTTTGGGGACGTCACAATATATATATATATATATATATATATATATATATATATATTGATTGTATGATTGTGTGATTACATTAATCCAATTTTCCATCTTTTCTTTAATAATTCTCGCTTGATTTTGTGGACCTTTTTATCGCTTTAACATATATCAAAGCAGTGCGTTTTTCCTTTTTTTATAAGGGAAAGATAATGATTTTGTCCAAAGACATACACATACACATCATGTGTAAAAAATTAACAATATGGAAGATACACCAAAGACATCAAAGACATCATATGTGTAACATACATCAAAGCAGTGCATGTTTATTTCACTATGATACACCAAAGACACTTGAAGACGAATATGGAGGATGTCTAAAAAATTAAAAATAATTTCCTTCGTTTAAAATGTCAGAAAACTAAAGAAAAACATACACATGATACACATCATATATTTTCTATTTTCATATATTATACATACATAATCTTTACAACTGATATGGGAGTTTCATGATTTTATCTCACTTTTGTTGAACAAATAACTTTCCTCTTTCTATTGAAAGCTTTCGAACGACTGCTTTTTCCCTCACCAATTCAGAATAGGTCTAGTTATTTGTTTACTTATTAATATATCTTGTTAATTCTCTTATTATAATAAATCCAATTTTATTTTTATGGCCCAAATTTTACCAAATTATTTATCCATCACATATTAATATTTATTAGCCCATATAAAATAAGTAACTAGTTTGACCCAATAAAAGACAAAGTCCAATTAATAACTAATTTTATCCACCTTTGTGTTTATTTGGAAGTCTTTAAATCTTTAGGGATGAGGTAAGATTTTGGATATGGGTTGATAGTTATAATTCTTCTTCTAAAGTCTGTCAAACTCTACCATATGATAGAAATCTTTAAAATCTATGACTTTTTAAATACCAAAATACTTTTATAGACTTTGTAAAAATCTTACTCCCTCCGTTCCTTAATATATATCGTTTTAGAGAAATATTTTTGTTCCTTAATATAAGTAGTTTGAGAATTTCAAGTAAACATTAATTGCTTAGTTTCCAATATTACCTCAAGTATTAAATGTAACTTTAGTTCTCTCACTATTTTTTATCCAATAAATAACAAACTCTTCTTTCAATACAAGGACAATATAGACAATTGATATTATAGTTAATGTTATACAATCATTACCTTAATACTTGTGCACAACTTTAAAACGACCTATATTAAGGAACGGAGGGAGTAATTCAATACCATCTAACTTTTAAAGACATTAAAAAAGTTGTAATTGAATACCACTAAACTTTTATAAACTCTTTAAATGTCTTGATTGAATACAACTAAACTTTTAAAATCTTTAAAAGTCTTTAAAAATCTTAATTGAATACACCCCCCTAATAGTCTTAAGACTAAATTTAAAAACAAACAAGACAATTGGATTAATAGTCCTATTTCAGAGGTATAATCTTTGTAAACAAACATAGTCTTAGGTAGGACTGAGCAAAAAATGGGTATAACCGAAAAACCGAAATAATTTAACCGAAATATTCTGACAATTCAATTATTTTTACTATTTCGATTATATCCGAATTTTTGTACGATTTTCAATTAGTTTATACGGGTATTACTTTTGGGTTATTTGGTTTAACCGAATAACCGAACTAACACTTGTTAAAATAAGACTCAGTCTCTTACTCTTGAATTATCTCGGCCCATTCACTCTTATCCACAGCCCATTCATTACTCTTATCCACAGCACTCAGTCTCTTACTCTTGAATTCTCTTGGCTACAAACAAATAGTGCTGTTTACTGTTTAGACATTTTTTACAATACTAGACGTAATACTAGACAAAAGACATACATATATACATATATTCACACACAGACACACACAAAAGGTTAGGGTTGTTGATTTGGCCACTGTAAAAATGAAATCATGGGCTCTCAGAGAGGGACAACCACCCTCTGAAACATCCCTTCTCTCTGTGCCTCATTCTATTATCTGAGTTGAAGCCCTAATTTTAGCTCCCAACCCACTCATTTTATGCTGCCCTCTGTTTTTCTTTTTCCCTCTTTTGACCTCCTCCTGTGGAGACTGAAGGTGAAAAAACAAGGGTATATTCACAAGCAAGTAGCAACGTCAAAGTCTTATCGGCTTTCTCTTTCAGGTAGCCTCACAAAAATCGAGAGCCGCCCCCACCGGAACCGGACGATTCGACTCGTCGACGACACAAAAGTGGGCACGGCATGACGAAGCATGGGGGCGTGGTGGAGATCGACACCAGTACCTTCTTGGTAATCCCTGTTTTCTGTACAAATTATATGGGTGCGTGGCTGTGGGTGGGTTCTGAGATGATTTATTTGATGGACTTCCAAATCCTGATCCCTACACTGGACACCCTTTTTACTTGAATGCAGAAAAAGTTGTGGCCCTTGCAATTACTGAATGAAATGTTTCTTGCTTGATTGCTGAAATGTTTATGTAATGGCACAATGTATTTCAAAAAATGTTTTCCGTTTTGTTTTCTAATTTTGTTTTCTTAATTTCGGTTATTACCCGAATAATCGAATTTACAATTCGGTTATTCGATAATTCGGTTATTCGGTTAAAGGGTAATTCGGTTACTTGTTCGGATATCAAAATTGAACAAATTTCGATTTTCGGTTATAATCGAATAGCCTATTTGATTCGGTTATAACCGAATGATCAGTCCAGTCTTAGGGTGGGTTGTATAAAATGTCAACCGCCAGGGGAATTGAACAAGCAAAAGCCGTTACGTACGTAGAGATTGAATCAGTTACTGTAGTAGTTAGTTACAAATACCAAACAGTCCATCCAACTCCAGCCATGCACAAACTCATATAGAGAGAGAAAAAATTACTAACCAAAATGGTTTCCTCGATGTGAGAGAATACAAAACAAATTAATTGCAGTTTTACGGTTCATTAGTACCCCCACCCCACCTCTTTCCAGACGGTTAAATTAATTAAGCCCCTCGATCTCTATCTACATAAACCCTAACTTCCATTTTCATTTTCTCTCTCATCATCTTTGTAAAAAGATAGAAACAAGAATTACATTAGGGATGGAAACGGACGGTGGTAATAAGATCAAGGGATCATGGACCCCACAGGAAGATGCTACCCTGATGAAGCTGGTGGAGCAATTAGGCCCGCGTAACTGGTCCCTCATCAGCACTAGTATTCCGGACGGTCCGGTAAGTCCCGCCATCTGCGGTGGTGTAATCAATTTGAGTCCGTGATGCGGCAAAGACCGCCTTTTACCGAGGGAGAGACGAAATTATCGTCCAGCGCACGCTATCCACAATAACGTATGGGCCACTATCGCGCCAATTCTTGGGTTTGGGCGAAATAACGCTATAAAAATCATTGGAACTCCACTTTTACGTCATGGGAGAAGCGCGGAGTTCGCATCGTCCCGGTCGAACAAGGCGGTTAAGCGGTAGTGTTTGGATGTGTTTAGCGGATCGTCAAAGTCGGACTCGGAGGTGAAGAAGAAGTGTTCGGGTGGGGTGCCGGAAGAGAATAGTTATTGTTGGGCCATAATACTTTAGACATGTTGAGGTGGATCTTGAAAGTATTAGGTTTGGTTCATTAAGCCACCCATTTAGTGGATATTATCTTTATTTAGTGCTTATGATGAGTATTGAGGTACGTGACGATTAAGTAGAATGACTAAATGAGTATGGTTCCACTTGGCTTTGGCCGGAATAGATTGGGGATAGAACTTTGGTGACATTTACGCATGACATTAATGAGGATGGGACAAGGCTTAGTCGGCTAAAGGTTGTGGGCCCAGAAATCGATCCACATCTGGGGACCTTGGAATATATGAGCAAGGATCACACACAATCTAAAGGTAACACTTAATTGATATTCTATCTCTCTCAATACACTAGATATTTTTATCCTCCATTGTTAACCTTGTGATCGCCTGTACTGACTCTCACGCCGGAGCTATCCCCCGACGGTCAGGCCGTCAAGCTTTTGGTGTTGACTTGTTGAACTGTACAGGATATAGGACGCGTCTTGGTGATTGGGACGTGGAGAAAGATCTTGGCGTTAACATTGGCGCTAGAAGGAGGGGGTGTTCTAGTGTTCTTGAAGTTTTCAATCACAAATTGTAGCTGCTCTATGTCAGAATCCATGGTGAAAAAGAGTAGAACAGTTATTTCTAAAGGATAGCTGATGGCTATGACTTCGTCTACACAATGAGTATCTGTTAAGGATTGATTGGGTCCTTGAAAGAGTGCTTTCGCCTTTGATGCTTCTTCAGCGAGTTTCTAAGGGTTCTCGTTCGAGAGCCCAAGGTGATGTTAGAAGAAGATTGATTTTTCTTTGTCGAGAGAAGACGACCACGGTCGGAAAAAGGATAGAAGGCATCTTGCTTAGAATCCTATACTGAAGGTGGTCGATGTGAACAATCAAGTTAGAAAAGAAGTCTACACTTTAAAGACATGTCTCGGTAGTCCTTGGGATCGAAGCATACCAACAACCATTTTCTGATTGGTAGAAGAGGGGTATCATACTATTGGTCTTGGGATTATGGTCGAAGCGAGTAGATGAAGACCAACAATGACCATTTTCTGATTGGTAGAAGAGGAGTATCTTTGCCTATTGGTCTTGGGATTATGGTCGAGCGAGTAGATGAAGACCCAATAGCCATTTTCTGATTGGTAGAAGAGGGTATCTACATACTATTGGTCTTGGGATTATGGTCGAGCGCGGACCCGAAGCGCATTTACGAGAATCCACCGAGGCACACCGCCTGTGGATACTCGTCTTCGGAGATGCCCATCTAAAGTCTGCGAGTTCGAATGGAAAAGATAAGACTACTCTGAAGAGACTTTGAGAAGGTTTACATCCCAAATCGGCGAAAAGATGTTTGCCAATCTTTGAGTGCGAGGAAAGGGTCAAAGAATGCTAAGACGTTCCAATGGACTTGAGAACAAAGAGCGCCTTCCGGGAATAAACGACCTATTTTATTGATGCCTTTGTCGATGAAGCCCGCTCTGTTGAGCTATGTTATTTGTGTCTGGCGGCTAGTTAGATTGGCGGTGGGAGCAATTTTGGTGCGAGAAGTTGGGGTAAGAAGACACGGTTTGATATATGGCCGTGTCCTTAGGGATGAAGAAATAAGATGATGATAGTTATGAAGAATCGAAGAGTCCGAAAACCGCGCATTGCGATTAGCTTGGCGAATCGAAATTCGTGGGCGTTGTTTGCGGTAGGGTATTCCACTTTGGACCCATCTCCACTATTGAGGAATTTTGGGTGCTTGCTGAAAGTGCGCAGATGTTATTCGGAGGGTTCATGTGGATCTTTGTGTCATTAAATGGTTCGATCCCATATCGACCACCAAAAAGCTATATTCGATTTTATCTCCTATACCTCTTCTTTGCAGGGGGTAGTAAATGCTGGGTCCATTGCTTAGAATCGAGGTTAACGGAGACGTCATTTCGTGGGATCGAAGTTTAAAACATTCATGAGGACTTGATGGCTTCATCCATAGTATAACGAACACAAAGAAAGCGTCATTGGTGTTAGGAGGTTCGGGTGGACTCACATTGGCCATTCGATGGCGACCTTTTCGGCGAGTGGTCCTTATGAGTTTGTCGGGCCCTTCGTGGTAAACAAAGCGTCATTGGTGTTAGGAGGTTCGGGGGTGGACTCGTTTTGCCATTCGATGGCGACCTTTTCGGCGGTGGTCACTTAGACCTTATCGAGCCCTTCGTGGTAGGCAAGTGTCATCCTTGGACCTTGTCGAGCCCTTCCGTGGTAGGCAAGTGTCATCCTTGAGACCTTATCGGGCCCTTTGTGGTAAAAGCGTTGTTGTTTTGAACTTTGTCGAGCCCCTTCGTGGTAAGCGAATGTCATCTTTTGGTTTTGTTAGGCCTTTCGGGGTAAACAAGTTCTATGAAGCGAGATCTTTCTCACTTGATGCGAATAAGTATTGCATTACTTTATTACACGATTTTTAAGTGTTGAGTTCGGGTCACATTATTACTTGATCTTATATGTTATATGACTTGCTTAGTTATTGACTAACAGGTTTAAGATTATACATTTTCACGTTGATTAATGATGAATTATTGACAAGAAATATTCAAAGGTCTGATAAGAATAAGAATTTGTTAATTATTTCATTGATATCTAACTGTTTACAAAGGAGATGTCTTTTCAAGAATCCTAAAGCTTCGGATGATATCTTTAAGCTTCCTTTTTGTCCTCGCTGTCCGAAGAGTCAAGGAGAGCCGGGTTTACTTTCGCCCTACTAAGTTTGGCTTTTTATTTACTTGGCCGGACCTCGTACCCTTGAGTACATGTGGACAACTTCATTGTTCAAATTTCGTTGGATTTCTGTAATTTGCTTCAATCTCCTTGTGGTGATCGATCGCTTAGTGGTGGGCCCAAATCCTAAGAGTCCAAAGTTCTCGAAGTTTCTCTTGAAGCTTTTGGCGATGGGTCGATCTTGATTTTCTTCACCAAAATTTTGTTTTTCTTGAAAATCGATATTTATATCGATTGATGACTCGATGAGTGGCCCGGGATGTCTTCAAATCTTCTTTGGTTTGGGCAAGGTCTTTCAAGGCACTTTCGTTGTCTTGAATAGCAACTTTGAGACTACTTATATCTTTCGCCAAAGCAAACTTAAGCGGTATTCTCTCTTGACGGCTTTCTCTTGACTTGACCTCTTGGTATTTGGGACGTGGGCGTCCAGAAGGCGATGTTTACTGCGAATGATCGGTGTTAATCTATCGATTCAAAATTAATGGGCGATATGTAAATGGATAAATTAAGCTTACTCTAGCTTGGTACTTCATTCCCTCGTTGAAGCGAGTCCATGTTAGAGTTGTTCTTAGAATCGGTGGTCGTCGGTATTACTGAACGAAGGAGTTATGAAACTCGAAAGGAAAATTCTCTTCGGATTCTGGCGGAGGTGGGGGATTCCGAGGCTTGAACTGAAGTCCAGAAGAGGTTGGTTGTCTTTTTCGAGAAAGTTTGAGTGATCGCTCCACTTGTTCTTGAACTCTTCGTCGAAACAACAATTTCAACCGGGGTGGTTGGCGGAGGATCGGTTTACATTAGAGGTACTTGTGGTTCTTGAATGGGAGGATCTGCTTGGGTTTTCCTCTTTTTAAGCCAAGGATTCGGATCCGATTAAATCGGAGGGCATATCGAGGAGGCACTCGGTATGAGTTTGTGTGGGGTGTGTTTGGATCTTGACCACTTGCTTTTCTTGGCGAGGTTGGCTTATCCCTTGATAGGAGTTGATTCGGTGGCTTGAAGATCTTGATTGATACTTGGCGAGAGGTCGGCGAAGATGTACTAAAAAAAAATGCTGCTACAGATCCCTTGATCGATTAGCGTTGGTTTGATCGAGAGACATCGCAATGGATGAGGAATAATTATTTACGATAACTACTGATGAAAATTGGGAGTTAAACAATAAAGTGGGTTCGAGACTTACAGTTATGGTCTTACAACCATGCTTGTTTACTCAGAAGTATGAAGCTCCATTCCTTAATATGAATCTTCTCTAGAAGGCTCGCCATTTCTCTCACTCGTTCCGTTGAAATATTTCCGAAGTTTGGAGAGATGCGATCGGAAGTGGTCCAGTCAGGTATGGAGGGGTAGGTGAACTTCCTTTTCGAGAAAGGTCACCGGCATGGCGGTCCGGCCTTCATGTTAATGCCTGCAGTGATTGTGAATTTGTTTCATTGTTAACCGGAGTGAGTTTCTCTATTGGGCTTCCGGTTTCTATTTGAATTGTTGTTTGAGATTTACCTATTGGGCCTCGGTAAGTTGTATCTTGGGCCTTTGTTGATCTCATTATAATTCCTTTTATTCTGGACCGATTCCACTTATACTCTTTCATTAAACCTCCTGTTTAATAAAAAGGCTGAAGCGATGTTGGTATAATACTTTAGACATGTTGAGGTGGATCTTGAAAGTATTAGGTTTGTTCATTGGGCCAACCCATTTAGTGGATATTATCTTTATTTAGTGCTATGAAGTATTGAGGTACATGACGATTAAGTAGAATGACTAAATGAGTATGGTTCCACTTGGCTTTGTTTTTGTAGATTGGGGATAGAACTTTGATGACATTTCTGCATGGCATTAATGAGGATGGGACAAGAGCTTAGTCGGCTAAAGGTTGTGGGCAGAAATCGATCACATCTGGGACCTTGGAATATATGAGCAAGGATCACACACAATCTAAAGGTAACACTTAATTGATATTCTATCTCTCTCGATACACTAGATATTTTATCCTCCATTGTTAACCTTGTGATCGCTTTGTCTTGACTCTCAATGGGAGCTATCCCAAACGGTCGGTAGTCGAAGCTTTTGGTGTTGACTTGTTGAACTGCGGGATATAGGGACGCGTCTTGGTGATTGGGGCGTGGAGAAAGATCTTGGCGTTAATGGTTATGATGGGCCTAAGACTTTGCTAACATATTTATTCACGGGAGGGAGCATGGTGTCACCACGGGAGGAGGAAAAAGAGGTGGAGAAGAAGGAAGAGACACGTGTATCGGGGAAGTAGAGGAGGAGGAGAGAGATAGATCGACGGTGGAAAGCGGAAGAGACGTGTTTGGTGACGATCATGCAGGAGATGATTGCTCAGGAGGTTCTAATTACATCGACAGTTTAATGGGCAAAGGTGAATTTGGGCTCGGTTTCGAACCGGTGGTGGTCTATAAGAAAAAGAACTCTTGAGAAAATATGGTAAATATGAATTTTATTACAAGTTTTTTTTTTTTTTTTTTTTTTAAGTTTTTCTTCCAAATTTTATTTGTTAAAGAACCGTTTTATGACGCAGTTGAAGTTATGATAAAATTAGTATTCTTTGTACTTGCTTTACTTTTTAAATGACTTCCTTGTTAGTCCGAGTATAATCTTTGATATAGATGTAATTAGGTTTGCAAACAAACTGATTCAATCTGAATTTTGTTAAACTTGAACCGAACTCGAATAATACTGTTAAATTTGAATCGTAATCGAATACTGTTTAGTCGAACTCAAAATTGTTCAAGTAACATGATCGAACCAACACCTATATGCGAGTTCGATCGTTAGCTGTTCACAAACATGATCGATCGAGTTCAGGAACATAGTCGAACATGATCAAGTTCACGAACATGAACAGTTCGCGAACGTTCACGAACATTTTGACGAACCACGTCAGCTAACTTTATTTTCAACTTTCAAGTATCGAATCGATCTCGAACTTTTTGAACCGAACCGAACCTGAACGGTTACCGAACCACATGATTCGCGAACATATTTGATCGAGCAATTGAATGTGAAATTATATGTGAACTCGATTCGACAAGACATCAAACTCGAACTGGTCCAAGAACAGTTCAATTTGTTTGCAGGCCTAGATGTAATGTAGCCAGTAGGCAATAAATAATATAAAATAACTTAAAACAAAAATTATGTTGATATAAACTTGACAAGTCTATATATTTAGTTATGTAATTATGGTTTCATTATTCATTGATTGATCAATAGTATCATTTTTCCGGTGCTAGGATATTTATAAAGCTTTGGTTTTATATAAATGGGATCTAATTACCATAAAGTTAACGTCATGATAAATTTATCAATTGACCGTGCTAATATGCAGATTACCTCTCACCTGCGTGTCGATATTATATTGGTCGATTGACTAAAATTAACTTCATGTTAAATAAATGAGACCTTTATGCACACCACCTCCCACTCCTATGTAAATGAGACCTTGAAGCGAAATGACCAAATATATGTCCAAAAAAAAGATATTTTAATGAAAAGTTTCTAGTTCAAGTACATCAAACAAAATTTTGAACTATAACTGGACAAGTGACAATTTAATTGCACTTCTCACTGATTTCGTTCAAAATTTGTCAAGCATGATTGATTTCGTACAACCACATTAAGATTACTAGTGTTACTATGACCTAATTTGTGTACTTGTAGTGAACATGTAGGAAATACACCAATAAGAAATAAAAACTTGTCATAATTTGGGGGATGAGCAAATAAAACAATGTAGCTAGTAGGCCATTAATGACGATAAAAACTACTACTAGACCGATATATATGAATTTGAATACAATAATATACGTATTCGTTTATTTGAATACGAATAATATTTTTTTTCTTCTGAATACGAATTTTTTGATTATCATTTACAGCCCTCACTATAACTAGAATAAAAAAATGAGTTTTAAAATATAATTTATTAATGAATGAATGTTAATTTATTTATTTTAATAAATATTTAAATACAATAATCAATGTTCTAAATTTCAATTTAAATAAATTTTCATCATTTTAAAATCTTAAATTTCAAAATAAATGTTCTACTTATTAATGTTTAGATGTCCATTTTATGTGTGTAGAGTAATACTTTAGTGTGTATAAATATTTATAATTAGATTCAAAAGTTTCCATCGAATATTTAATTATTTTTTTCAAATATTTGATTAAAACTTTAATAATATGATTATTATTAAACACATTTTAACAATAAAATTATATTGTTCATTGTTCTCGCTTCTCAACATTGCAAGTAAATTTTGAAAGCAAAAAACTTGTAACAAGCTAATAACTATAATTTTGTTCTTCTAATAAACAATTTTCTTGATAAATGATACATTTTCTACATTTTAACTTTATAATAATAAAAATCTATTAACTATATGTAAATCAATTTATTTCAATTTATTAATATTAGAATAAAAGTGTTATTTTCTATTTTTAGAAGTGAAATAATATATTTTAAAATAATTTTAGTATGATAGTAAAAACTAATTATTATATAAGGAATGTCACTTTAAAAAACTATTTTGCTTATTATATATATATATATATATATATATATATATATATATATGAGTTCGATTCTATCTCTGACTCTTGCATTTTCTTAAAATCGCGGACTTTTTTTTAAAACAACTAAAAATAAATAAATAAAAAATTATGGAATAAATTTTTTATATAATACAATTTTTTGGGTGTGATTTGCATACATATAACAAAATATTTTTGAACAGTCTTTGCAGACTGTACATATATTTGTTAGTATAAGTATCCAAATCACGCCCAAAATATTGTATTATAGAAAAATTTCAGTTCCATAATTTATTATTATTTTTTTTAGTTGTTTAAAAAAAAAACAAAAAAGCAAAAAAAAATTTGGTCTGTATTTTACTCCAGTCCAGACTCCCGGACGGGATCTGTAGTGATATATATATATATATATATATATATATATATATATATATATATATATATATATATATATATATATAGATTCCATCTGACAAAGAATAGGTTGTTAGAACAACCCATTTTGGCCAAATTACTACTACATGCACTTACTTAAAAAAAAAAAAAAAAAAAATTGTCTAAAGTAGATATAGGTAGTAATAGCGATGGTGGCCAAAATAGGTTACTTTCCACAACAACCTGGTTCTTTATGGATGGAATCCCATATATATATATATATATATATATATATATGTTATTTGGATACGAATTCCAAATACGGATCCGAATCTAGATATCTGCTATCTAATGGATATATTTATGATCGTATGTTAAACAAATACGAATACGCCTATATCCGTATTCGTATCCGTTTATTTGTGAATACCTTTAAATCGAATACATATATATTCATTTTTTTCAAATACGAATTTTTTTTCGAATACAAATGCAGACTAATACGAATTTTTCGGTTACTATTTACAGCCCTTACTATTACTATGGTCCTAAAACTTGTTCTCTCTCTTCTATAACATCCAATCTCAGTAAATTGATAAAACAGGGCAATTACAATTGAGACAAGGGAACATAAAAGTAAGTCAAGAAGATGGTGGTGCGGGTGTACAAAATGAAAGGCCAAGAGGACCACCATGCATGGAAATTAGAGAATATGACTGGCTTCCACAACCCTTAAACTAAGCCATAGCAATTGAGTTTCATTTGTTTTACGATGCACACCAATACTCGTAAAGAACTCTAGATACCGCTACACCGCCTTTGTCATAACATTGGACTCAATTGTGAACCAATATTTCATGCTCAGTAAGTCTAAAATCTAGTAAGATCACAATACTAGATAATCTGTTACATAAAAAAAGATACAGAGAAACTATGCATACCAACTAGAATTACTAAAGGAAAGGACTTTCGAACAGTTGTTGGATGCTTGAAAAAGAATCCCATAAACATATAACACAATTAACAGAAAAATTCATGATCCAACTGTAAGGGAACTGTTTAAAATCCAAATGAGCAATCTTTCGCAGTAATCTACTTCAAGATATTGTATATCCATAACATTTTTCATTGCAAGCCCTTACTTGGGGCCAAACTTAACTACCAAACAAAAATTAATTTATATATCTATGCCTAAATAATTTTGTGCCTGAAAATTTACATCCCTAGCAATGACAGCTAAATTTCATCCCCCTAACACTAAATTTTCTGTGTTTTAATGGAAAAGGTATTCAATCTAGGAAATTATTAACATAGTTTAAATGTAAAACTGTCCCATTCTAAACAGCATATCAGCATAACCAGATCTAATTTACCAACAAATAGTAAGAAAAAAAGAGAACATATTTCCAGCAAAATGAGGTCCATGAATTCCGGAATCGAAGAAAAAGTACTTGCGATAAGCAAAAAAAATACAGAAAACTGAAACAGAGCCTAAAGGCTAGAACAGTACTGAGAGCCTGCAGGAGGGGTATCGATGACTAACAGATAAATTACTTGGATCTCTGCCTCATCTTTCGGCGCTTCCTCTTCAACCTCCTCATTCTCTTCTTCTTCCACTGCAAAATCATATTCAATTTCAAACAATCAATTTCGTTATCCATTTATGGAAAATGGTAAATTCAAAATATGAACTAAAATCAATTCAAAAATGATAAATTTAGGTATCGGAGATAGAGGAGTTACCTTGGCCCTCATGGTGATGAGTTTGGAATTCTTTTGCCTCTCTTCTCTTCCAAAACCCTAGCAAAACTGCGGAGGAAATGAGACGGAAGAAAAATGAGAGTTACGGCTTTGCCGTTTATTTATAGTGAACAGAACCCTAGGCCCTAGCCAATAAACAGTCCACATATAGAGTCTCCGGTTCGACTCACCTCACCTACACATGATTTTGATTAATTCTCAGCACTCCCCATGAGCTACTCCAAGTTTCCAATAATTTCAAGTTAACTCCCCTTGAATTTTGTAACAGGAGGGATACAGTGTGTGACCCATTAGTAGCAAGTACTAATAAGAGCATGTTTTGCACTAACTTATAAGTTATTTGTCACGATTCTCCTATTTGACAATAATTTATTTTTTTTACTTATAAATTGATTTTGGGATAATATATTTTTTGATCATTATACTAGGATTCGATTTTTATTGTGGTTATCGAAACTTTTTTTGTTACAATCAAATAATTGTACTCTCAAAAATTATAAAATGGTTATTTCGTTCGAATTCCGTTCAAAAATTTGACGAAAATGTTGATTGTGCAAATTAAATTATTTTTTTTTGCTTACGTAAAGGACAGTTTTGATGATGACGGTGATAGATTTTAATTCCCTCTTTTCTTTTCCTTTCCTTTCCTAGTGACATGACGGTGATAAACTTTCTTAGTGACACGTGGAGTAGTGATTTTATTATCTTTAAATAATAATAATAATAATAATTTCAAAATAATAGTAATATTAATAATAATAATTTTGAAATAATAATAATAATAATAATAATAATTTTTAAATAATAATAATTTCAAAATAACAATAATAACAATAACTATAATAATAATTTTTAAAAATTTAAAAATTTAAAAAAGATTATATAAATTATAAAAATATTTTTATATGAAGTGATGTGTATTTAAAAAATAATATTTTTATTATTTTATTAATTTAAATTATTTGAGCAAGGGTAAATTTGACAAATCATTTTTTATTCTCTATTAAAATAAAAATAAATAAATTTCATACAAATCATGAGAGAATGAGACCCAAAAATACAATTAATTTTATAAAATTAATTATTATTATTATTATTTAAAAATTATTATTATTATTATTATTTTTTGAAATTATTATTAATACTATTATTATTATTAAAATTATTATTATTATTTTAAAATTATTATTATTAATAGTACGGAAGGAAAGAATATTATATGATCTCGGTTCATGAAGCTTGTTTTCCATTCCTAGTGAATTAATCAATGGGATAAATTAATTTTTGGTACCCGTACTAGGATACGATTTATAATTTGGTACTCGAAATGAAAAAAGTTACAAATTGGTGATTGTACTCGAAAAATCAAATTGTAAGTTGTGTCCATAATATTTAACGGAGTGTAACATTTTTCGATCAGACAATCACCAATTATAGAATTTTTTCACTTGGTACAAAATCAGTAAGTTGTGTCCAAGTACAGCTACCAAAAGTTGATTTATCTCATTAATCAATACAACAGGATTGTTGTCTCCAATTGTTTCTTTCTATTATTATCTATTTGCTAGCTTTTACAATGGTATCTAGATCCTCGTAATTCCTTGGCTAGGTAGATCTACAAACATGGTGAATGGCACCAGATTGAAGACGCTGGATGATAGAATCGGAGCCCATGAAAATTGTTTCAATGAGCTGAATGAAGGGGTGATACAGGGAAGAAGAGAGATTAATCAAAGAATGGGAGGAATGGAGAAGACTGAAAGAAATGGGGAGCAGTTTGAACCGAGAACTGATCTCTTTGCGTGTCAACATTATATAGGTCAATTCATAGTAACTGAATCCGAATAAAGTTGCTACTACTAGGAATGCAACCGCAGTCCACCACTCAACCCTCACCACCAACCACCACCACGGCTGTTCTTTCACATAGCAATCCAGAAGGAGAATATTCTGCACCCGATAACTTCTTTTCCAATTCTCACTTACTGCACACCATGACCCCTCTAACATACCCTCAAAACCACACCTATACAGCCACAATCACTCATCTCAGACAAATGACGACTTCCACAGCCCCAATCACAAATCCCTTGCACCAAACACCACCCCACAACCCACCCCACATCCAGCCCTAACCGATTACCCTTCCTTTTCAGCATTGTCACCATTCCATACACCTTCCCTTTCCTTTCCACCAGAGATGCAAAGCCTCAACTATAACCCCTATAATCAATACCCACACCCAAATCTTATATACTACTACCACCACACAACCCTTATACACCCATTCCTCCCAAGATGGAATTTGCCAAGTTTTATGGAACAGACCCAAAAGGATGGGCTGTAAGAGCAGAGAATTTTTTTGAGTTTGACCCCATCGACGAAACAAGAAAAGCAATGAATGCTGGAATTTATTTTGAGGGACAAGCTAGTATATAGTTTAGACATTATCAATCTAATAGAGGATACATTCCTTGGAGGGATTTTGTGAGGGATGTTGCCTTGAGGTTCTAGAAACCAGAAAATGATGATCAAGATCAATTCAACAAACTTTGACAAACAGGGACAGTTGATGAGTACGATAAATTTGAAGAATTAAGGTCACAACTGATGTCTGGCCAAGCTGGTTTTACTGAACAATATTGTCTCTAGCTTCATTAGTGACCTTAATGATAAGATCAAAAGGGCAGTAAATATGTTTAAGCGTAGCATCATATATTGGTTTACGTTGCAATATTTCTTATTTTATGTTTGTTTGCGTTTTTTTATCAAAAAAATTAAACAACCCTTAAAAACGTCAAACAACATTGCGACATTCGGAACGTCACGACCCTCGTAATGACCCCCTACGATGGTCTACATTTATTATTTATCATTTCATAATATTCCTCTTTTATAACTTGGAACATTTTAGAACTATGTCAAAAATGTTGCATGGTGTCGCGAAATGGCATGGCGACACGCCCGTGGTATGCCTGACATGCACAACGCCGCTTAACGTTGCCCAACACCCATGCCCTGCCCCACTGCCCAGCAGCAGCCCACGCCGCATAACTCGTTTGACATGCCTATTTTCGGTCCACATAACTCATTCATTCCAAAGTAGGAATGAATCCGTTCTTGAGGCTATGACTTGCTGGGATTCAAATTAGGGTTTTTTAATTGACCTAATTGAATTAAATGCACAAATTAAGGTTAAATATTATGATTAAATGGAAAGCGGAAGAGCGAAAATAAAAAGCGAATCGAGAGAATCTTTCCGTGTCCGGCGAAAAAGCACGTGGAGGTGACTCATTTGGGAATTGATTGAGGGATTGGATTGGTGGCTAGAAGGCGGGACGATCTGGGCATTACTTTGATGACTAAGGGTAAATTTGGAATTTCTCAGGGGGACATGTGCTATCACATGACCACTCTCCAAAAAACCTATAAATATCTCTTCCACTCCATTGGGAAGGGACTTCTCGGAGGCCCGAAGACTTGGACTCTTGGAAGATCGAAGGGACCCTTTTGGTGACTTAAAGGCTTGGAGATTCCACTAAAAAGCACGAAGGGGTTTGGACATTCTCTCGACTTGAAGGACTCGAAGGCTCTTGGAATCCTGTTACCTAACACGGTTCCGGATTCTAGGGGAGTTACGCCACGCGCGTCGTTAGATGTCGTCCCACAATCGTTCTCCCTCTTGATCAATCAATCAATTCCGTCTTTTTAGTGGATTTCTCTCCTCCTCGTGACCACGAAACCCTAACCTAGCAGTCGATTTCCTTGCCCACATTTATTTAAGCGACTCTGCTTTGGGGAGGTGTAGAATTAAATGAAGGGTATGCCCACTTCGAAGTGGGAGAACTACGGGAAGAGGCTGCTTCACCAACAAACGACATTACCTCACGGGATCCGGTTCAAGGCAAGCCACTCAAGCTTTCAAAAGTATGAGCACGGATTTTGACCAACCACTTATTGAAGGCGCTTGGAAGGAAGTTCGGCGTCACCACATATAGCGATCAACAACAAACCAACCTGAAAAGGCAAAGGCGAGGATGCGGTGGAGACAGAAGCGAATGATGTGCAAGCTGGAGATGCTCGAGGCATTGAAGGAAGCACGAGAAGGGCAAGGAATGATGATGGCCGTGATCTTTGGAAATCTGAGAGGAAGCAAGAGGAGATGGGAATTTCCGCCCGCGATTGATCTGATTCCCTTTCGAGGCCGTGTTTCCCGGGAAGTTTGCATGGGGAACAAGTAGGTGTGGAAGACAACAATAATGGTAGCAACAACAAAGAGAACCATTGTACCTCCATTAACGGAAAAAGTCGATTGGTTCCATAATCAACTTGGAAGCCCGAGCGGTGGTGGCGTGCCTGACCTAGGATGGAAGCAAAAGCCCGACCTCGGTGAAACATCATCTCGACTACTATTCCATCATTTTCCACGGTCTGCAAATGCCAACCATTCAAAGCAATGTCCGGTGAATGAGCAATGACTTCCACCGATTGCGGTTGTTCATGATCTGAAGTGTCCATCGACCAATTTCTCTACCATACACACACCGCCGTCGTGGTATATATATCACAACACCCCGGAGAGTTCACGCTCTGACAAGCGTATGTGACGAAGGATGATATGATTAGCGTGATCAATCAACCCAGCGACGAACATCTCGACCCTCGGAGTTGGACTTTACTCCTCCTTACCACCGCACATTCGGAGCAACCTTTACCCGGCGGGGTATATTGAGCACCCATGATTTCAAAATCTGGCGGGGAAAAAGAAATGCTAGGGAACATATTGCGGGTTTGTAGAGTCGATGTCTCAAGTGGCTCGGATATGGCCAAGTGAACAACCACAACTTGTTGATCTGAGGAATTCAACAAGACTTTGTGGATAGTGCCTTTAGTTGGTACTACTGATTTGGAGAAAGGGTTCGGTCCATGATTGGGATGACTTAAAATTACAATTTTTCAAGAAATTTTTCTATGTGCGAAGCAGGTAACCATTGTGGAGCTTATGCGGTTCAAGCGAAACCGAATGAGGTTGTCGATTATGTTGTGAGTTCAGGGCCCGAACGCGAGAGGTGTGCGAGCGATTGAAGAAAAGAACTTGGTTAGTATATCAACAATGGTGCTTTAGGCGCCTTGAAGCCCTTTCATTACAAAGCTTGTGATTCATTTGCGACCCTCTCATCTTTTGCACAAGACTTGGGAGGAATCATGACATTTCCACCAGCCATGCGATGGTTACATGGAAGAAGCGAGAGGGCGACAGCAAGTGGCTTTGGTGATTCTCGATCAAAAACCACAAAGAAGGCGAAGGGAAAGAATGAGAAAAATTGAAGCGAAGCGAGAAAAAGCATGGTGACAAGTATGCGAATGCGATTCAGGAGGCTATTACATGCGGCGAGAAGGCATTCGAGAACTGTCTGAACAATGGGTTGAGCGTGGAGTCGTGAAGCCTCTAAGACCCCGGTTGGTTATAGCGGAAGAGATGAAAAGAAGGCCAGGACTTACATGTATACCACCAATCTGCGGGGACGTTCCACTATGGTATTACGATCTGCGGAGGATATACCATGAGAAGGCGGCGGCGGGGGGAGATTGAACTAGGAGAAAAGCGTGTAACACTATCACCCGTGGTTCAATCCGAAGTCGAGAACCCAATCTGGCTCTACCATGAAAAACTACGAACTACGGATGAATTAAAAATCCACCCAGATGGTGGTCCACCAAAAATGGTGGTTTAAGTCCTCGAGGGTATCCCTTGCCAAGTAATTGGATGACCAGAGGTTGGAGGCACAAGAATTGTGAATTAAAATATATATATATATATATATATATATAGAAAATCCACCAGATGGTGGTCCACTCTAAATGGTGGTCAAGTCCTCGTGGTACACTTGCCAAGAAATTGGACGACCAGTGGCGAGGCACCCGATTTCAAGTCCTCGTGAAGCCTTACTTGCCAAAAGCTGGGCGACTCAGTGACAAGGCACCCGATTTCAAGTCCTCGTGAAGCTATGCTTGCCGAGAAATTGGGCGATCAGTGACGAGGCACTTTCGAGTGTTACACTTTATCATTAAAAGTGAATGAGGCACACGACTATAAGTCCTTAGACCCAAAAAGTTATACTTTTAACTTTAAAAGTAATCGAGGCACTGACTATAAGTCCTCGAACCAAACAAGTTATACTTTCGACTTCAAAAGTAATCGAGGATTTATTATTTGAAGCGTTATGCTTTTAGTTAAAAGCAATTTTGTTATCAATAAATTGTCAAACTTCCACTTATGCTTGAATATTTTTCTAATCTCTTTAAAAAAAAGTATAGATTCAAGTGTTAGTTTGCATAAAAAAAAATGTTTTTCTTGAATAGATTCATGTTTCTTTGTTTTATGAGGCTATTGGTGTCTTGGAGTCTTAATTGAACAACTTAAGATTGATGTTAAATATTGAGTTTTAAAGAATCGTTCAAATTAAAAGCGATCAATAAGGATAAAAGAAACTACAATTTGATAAATGAAATATATATATACATAAATTTTACGTCTGAAATGGAAAAAACTATGAAAGTTTATGATCTAAAAGGCCGTGACACATCGAACTAAAGAGAGGGAATAACTAAAGCCTTAGTCGACAATGGTGTGGTACCATGAGCCTTAATTATTAGAGGCTTTGTCGAGCCTTGAGGTCTTGGGTAGTGACTCGATTTCCCAAAAGCTTGGTCTTGATTTATGTATGTCATCTTGAAGCTCCTAAAGTTTATATAAAGTAAGTCGTCCTCATGGAGCGTGAAGTGACTTCGAGCGAAGTCTGCAACAACATGATGATTGGAAATAAAAGATCGACCTAGCATAGAAGGAGACATGTCGAGGAAAGTTAGGAGATACCTAGATATCCTTGAAGAGATCCTCTGGGGCTTGCCCTCTGAGGGTTTGCTCCCCTGAGGTTCACTCTCTCTAGGACTTTTGTTTTCAAGGCTTGCAAAACATCGAAGCTTCAAGTGAAGACTTGACACTTAAAAATATTTTGCGATCATCTCACCAAAGGGCGTGACTCACTCACTTGAGGGGCAAATGCTTCTTGGTAGATGACATAGACATCCTCTAGAGTTGGGGTGAACTCCCCCAGTAGTGACAAATGTACATGTGGAAGAACACCGGCGTGAAATCAAGGCGGTAAGAGCATCTTGGTCACATGGGATCTGAAGATCCTGCGTAATTGAATCTGCAGCGCAAAATGTCGACCCTCTTGATATATCCACATAATCAAAATTTGCGAGAACCTCGTCGGTCCAATGTTGCCACCCACGAAGGCGATTGGATAAGTCGGATATGAAATGAATGGGGTTGTAGGGGTATTCTGTTTTACATACACATCTGAGGAATCTGAAGCGAGAATAGGGAAAATTTGCCTAAACTTACATGGCCGTAGCATATAGAAATAAGCCTACTTTCTCGGGGAGGAGGAAAGGTTATCTGATCATAATTCTTCACTTGCTCCCGAAAAGCGTCGGAAGACCCGTAAAGGGAGCCTTTCCCCGATCGTTGATGAAAGGAACCTCCTTAGTAGTTTTGGTGCGTGGAGCGTTCAACTTGAGTTGGCTGCAACAAGAAAATATAACATGAGAATTCTAGAAACAAAGAAAGAAAGTGAATGAGCATTTGAAATTAAGTGTTTACCATAACAAGAGAGAGTATGAAACTTAAATAAGAAGATTGGATTTGGGAAAGGAAGATCACGGACACCTTGGATTGGAAAGGAAGATCATGAACACACGAAAGAAGAAAAGAGCACAAGCATTAGGAGCCATTCAAATAAAAAGGTAAAAAGAGAAGAGCGGAAATGTGAAAAAGGAGGCCATTAGGTCGGTTCCCTAAGGTTGACCCGTAGGATTTAGCCACCTAAGGAGCTCTCCCCTCTTACATTTAACTTCTCCTTACTTCGTCGAATCAAGCTGATTGGAATGAATGCTACTTCACCGAACATCCGAACTAAGATCCTTGTTAAGGTGAAATGGCTCGGAATAAATTCTTCCTCCTTGCGATGTTGTCCTTTCTTTCAAAATATCAGAGCCAATGACCTTGTTAAGGTGAAATGGCTCGGAATAAACTCTTCTCCTTTGCGGGTTGTCCTTTCTTTCAAAATATCAGAGCGAGGACCTTGTTAAGGGAAATGGCTCGGAATAAATTCCTCCTCCTTGCGTTGTTCCTTTCTTCCAGAATATCAGAGGCAATGACCTTGTTAAGGTGAAATGGCTCGGAATAGATCCTTCCTCCTTGCGGTGTTCCTTTCTTCCGAATATATCAGAGCGATGACCTTGTTAAGGTGAAATGGCTCAAAATAAATCCTCCTCCTTGCGGTGTTGTTTTCTCTTTGAGAATATCCAGAGCGAAGATCTGTTAAGGTGAAATGGCGGGAAAAAGAAAAACTACAATCACACGAAAAGAGAAATCGATGAAACAATTAAGAAAAATTAAACAAAAACATCGACCAACAAACAAACAATCAATCGACAAAATAAAATAATTATACATGAAAAGAGTTTTGAAATTCCAACTAAATAAAAATTATTATGAAAACAAAGATTTTTCTTGAAAGTAAGTCACCTTCAACAATCGAAGCGAATTATGAATTAGAGGCGATTATAATCAATTTCCCTCGATCTAAAAAAAAAAAAAATATATATATATATATATATATATATATATATATATATATATACGGTCTCGTTTGTCGGTCTGCAAATGAGGTGATTTCTATCCCAAGAGAATTGATTGTTGATGGTCTTATGGGCTATTGTGAAGAAGAGATGGTGGAATATCTTCTCTTTTATTTTTGAGACTCTGAGGAGCCTTTGGGCGACTTGTGTTCTCATTGAATCATTGTGTAGAATCACTTGGGTAATGCGAGGATTGATCGAGAATGACGGGGAAGGAGTGGAGAAAGGCTACGTGACTTGATGACTCATGGGATATAGCGAGCGGTTTGAAAGGAACCAAATAATTGGCATTGGGAAGCGAAATGGGGTTAATCATGTTCATTCTTTTCATGGGCTTATTTTCTTTTAGTTTAAGCGAGGTGTTAATCGATAGTCGTTGGATGAGGTGAAGGCATGTATAAACTTCAGCGGATCTTTCTTATATGCAAAAAGGAAGCGACCGATAATTAATCATGGAAGCAGCAGGACCTCTCAAAAATAAGATAAGTAAATATTTTATTTATTTATTTATATTTTTATTTTTATTTTTTGAAAAAATAAAATAAGATTTTATTTTATTTTATTTTCAAAAAAAAAAAAAAAAAAAGGGTTAACCGACATTCAAAAAAAAAAAAATGGTTACCTCATTTTTGTATAGGGTTGACCAAAAAAAAAAAAAAAATAAAATAAAAATAAATTGGACTAAGGGTTCGGCCGACGAACTTTGGCGTGAATAGAAAGGGACTATGGCTATCATGCATAATCAAATGATTTTAGTTTATTTCATATGATTTTATGATTTTGATTTGTTTTAAAAAAAAAAAATCTCTTTTCAAATTAAGAAAGATTTGATTTGATTTTCCAAAATAAAGAAAGATTTAATTTCAAAAATAAAATTAAGATTTGATTTTATAAAATTAAGATTTGATTTTATTTTGGAAATAAAAATAATATTTGATTTGATAAAAGGAAAGACTTGGTGTATCGAGATAAAAAAAAATTATTAGGAAGATTATTGCATATATATATATATAGGAGTAAGATCCTATGGGTTTTAATTATAAATGTATCATATGACATGATTATTACTTTTACAAAAGTCGATCAATTATGCATACATATAGATTATAAAACAATATTTTATATATTAGCTCCATTGAGCCTTTGAGCATGTACTATATATCTTTAGGGAATTACTATATAAAGTTTGTTGTATCATCTTATCTGAGTCTTACTCGAATTAATTATTAATAAGAATGTGTTGAATTTGATAAAAAAAAAAAAAAAAAAAAAAATGAATTGCTAATAAAGTTCTCCCGAGATTAGCGATTCTTGAAAATATATATGAGCGAGGGAATATTTTATGGGGTCTTACAATTTGGAAATTATGTGGGTAATTGTGATAAATATAAGGTAATTAACTAGACAATTAATTAGGCGTTCTTTGAATTTACGCCTTGAATCATAACTAGAAATTATATGCATGGGATATAGGATTTGTCATTTGTATATCCATTTTATAAATTGAGGAAAAGAGGTTGTTTATCATTTACGGTGACCCAAGCATCATACCATTATTACAGAGTCCTTCCCATAATATTACTTATGGAAAGTTAGAATTATAGCCAATCAAAAGATGCCTTGATTGATCATTTTAGTATCGACTTGCGAAACTTTTATTTCATTTTATATGGAAATATTTTGCAATGACCAATCACGTTTCACAAGGAATTCTGTCAAAGCTAAAATAATGATTTGGTTTTGAAAATGAAGCTCGCGTTCACGGGAAGAATTAGCGCTCATTTTCACTTTGAATTGTAAATGTGTTGATTTTTAAACATCGATTCTTCATGATTGTTTCATTTGTTTATCTTCCCGAAGCTTCACGACCACTATTACTCTGCAATTGCTTCTTTTTTCCCTTTAGTTTTTTTTTTTTTCCGTCTTCTTTCTCTAAAATACATGTCCGTAAAAATCAATTGCTAATTTGCTATACTTGTCTAGTGGAATCAATTCTGTCGATCCCCATAAATGACTCTGCGGTATCACCAATTAAGGGAAGAGATCTTGCGTTTAAAAAAATAATAATAATATTATTATTTTATCAAATTAAATTATTCTTATTTAAAAAAAAATATTTCTCGATTTTCAAAAAATATTTTAAATAAAATAATTTCTTCTAATTTTATTTTATAAGTATATAAATAAAAATAATTTGATTTTGTTTCCAAAATAATAGGAATGATTTGATTTTCTATAAAGAAGGATTTGATCTTATTTACAAATCAAAATAAGATTTGATTTTATTTGACAAATATATAATTTATTTTGATTTAGTTTGATATATGTATATATATACATATAAAAATTAATTAGGGAAACAAATATTATGCAAGGTTTGGAAAGATTTGATAGAGGATTTCCAAAGATATATTGGAGAAGCTCCATAGGTTCGTCTCCTATGATTTTACATTTTTCGGGACTTGCAAGATCGAGCATTTTCAAAAAATTGAAGCGGTATTCACGAGTTAAAGTATTTTGCACGATCGTCACTCCAGGGCCGCGACTCTCATGCCTGAGGGGGCAAATGTGGGCCCAAGTGCAAATTAGGGTTCATTGACCTAATTGAATTAAATGCACAAATTAAGGTTAAGTATTATGATTAAATGGAAAGGCGGAAGAGCCGAAAATAAAAAGCGAATCTGAGAGAATCTTTCCGTGTCCGTGAAGAAGCGCGTGGAGGTGACTCATTTGGGAATTGATTGAGGGATTGGATTGGTGGCTAGAAGGCGGGGAGACGATCTGGGCATTACTTTGATGACTAAGGGTAAATTTGGAATTTCTCAGGGGGCATGTGCTTATCACATGACCACTCTCAAAAAAACCCTATAAATATCTCTTCCACTCCATTGGGAAGGGACTTCTCTGGAGGCCCGAAGACTTGGACTCTTGGAAGATCAAAGGGACCCTTTTGGTGACTTAAACTTAAAGGCTTGGAGATTCCACTAAAAGCACCAAAAGGGTTTGGACATTCTCTCGACTTGAAGGACTCGAAGGCTCTTGGAATCCTGTTACCTAACACGGTTCCGGAGGGAGTTCTAGCGTCGTTGGAGTTATTACGCGTTCTCCCCTCTTCATCGTCGTTAGATGTTCGTGTCGTCCTAACTGTTCGTTCCTTGCCTCTCTTCTGATCAATCATGTGTTGGACACAAATATTGGTAACTTACCATATTTAGGAAACCTAATCCGACTCGAAAAAGGATTCTAAGGTGATGGGAGTACTATAAATACAAGGCCTAGGGTACAATTATGAGGTAATACCTACTTTTGAGCACTAAACACTTAGCCTCCATTGTTAAACCTTGTGAACGGCATGTACTTATTCTCACACCGGAGCTATCCCCTACAGGACAAGCCGCTGCTTCCATGTGTGATCTGTTATTGTCTGGTGTTCTAATGCGTGGATTTTGTGATTGGACGCGCCGACGAAACTTGGCGTTAACATTGGCGCTAGAAGGAGGGAGTTTAGTGTTCTTACAATCACAACCATCTTTTCCGGCAGCAGGCTATGGCGAGCAGGGAAAACAGTGCCTCTAACTAGGAGAAGGCAAAGACCCACCAAACTACACTGGTGAGGGGGTCAGTGAAGGATAAATTGGGCTCTCGAGTCCAAGGGGATCAGGAGGAACTGGTCGCGTCCCTCCGACGGAAACTCTTCCATGACAGCCAGCACACTCTGAATCAAGATAGTTGTGCCGATGAAAACAACTCTCGGGTACTGGAGGTGCGAGGAAAGGATCGAAGGGAAGGCAGCCGCGACCAACAAGAGTTCATCTTGCAGAAGAAGATGCAACAGAATAAAGATGCCATGATGGCCCTGCGCCTTTAGCAGGAAGAATTCGAACAACAAATGGCGAAGATGGCCGGAGAATAGGAGGCGTAGGCATCGGAGCCTATCCCGATCACCTCGACGGGGAGAGGGAGAAAGAGAAAGGAGCAGGCATCGAAGCCGCTCGCGGGATGGCCGAAGCAGAAGGAGGAGCCGTTTGGCAGAATGAATATCAGAGCATCTAGGCAGATCAGGACATAGGAGGAGGGGCGCAACTCCTGAATATGGGAGGGACAGACCCCAATCATCCCCTCGTAAGGAGGAGTCCGACCCC
Organism: Panax quinquefolius; assembly: GCA_020205615.1. Classification (NCBI taxonomy): domain Eukaryota; kingdom Viridiplantae; phylum Streptophyta; class Magnoliopsida; order Apiales; family Araliaceae; genus Panax; species Panax quinquefolius. Next base: position 153,658,972 of record CM035152.1, read on the forward strand.
CTCGCTCGAAGGGTGGCTAAACTGGAAAAACTGTTGTTGGCAAAGAACTCGAGGGGAACGCCTTCGACTTGTATAGGGTCGCCCTTCTCACCGGAAATCAATCATGTGACAGTCGACCCTAAAAAGAAGATGCCCCCGATGGAGACATATGACGGGCTGGGGGACCCTTATGACCATTCGGACGGGTACGATAGGTTGATGACCTACTATGGGCATTCGGACATCGCTAAATGCCACATGTTTGCAACGACCCTAAAGAAGAGTGCCCAAGAATGGATGGGGACTTTACCGACTGGATCAATCAATTCCTGGAGCGATCTTCGGGAGAAGTTTCATGCCCGGTTCGGAAGCAACCGAAGAAGAGGAAAGATCACAGCATCCCTCATATAGGTTCGGCAGAAATCTTATGAGAGCCTGGGCCAGTACGTCAAGAGGTTTCGCGAGGCTGTGGGGTCGATAGCAGAGTTAAAATCTCCATAAGCCCTGGGTTTCTTCACGACCGGGTTGGATATTGGGAAATCAAAAAAACTGATGAAGGATTTGGTGATCAATCCCCCGATGGACTTGACCGAAGCCTTCCATTGGGCTGAAGGGTTTATTGTGATAGAGGAAGCTATGGGGAATTTCAGACCGCACTCCCAATCATACGAGAAGCCCAAAGATCGGGATAAGCAAAATTATCAGTGGACGGATAATCAGGGGAGATCTGACAGCTATGGGAAGAAAGGTAACAATGGTAGCGGATCAGGGAGTGGTCGACCACCTTTCCCGAATAGAAACGTCAACAAAGTTTACATCGCACTTAACACTAACCGGGCAAAAATACTAGAGGAGATGCAGAATAAACCCTTTTTCGAGCCATGCTCGAATCAACCGAAGCCTGGCAAGAGAGGCCGGAATAAATACTGCGAGTACCATCAATGTCGTGGACATACAATGGAGATGTGTAATGATCTAAAGGATTTGATTTAGAAAAATGTTCAGAATGGGAAACTGGTGCAGTATGTGGTCGGTTGGAAAGGTTCATAGGCACTCCAGGAGGAAAATAGAGGGGTCGACTGAACACAACAAAGAAACCGCATCTACGTACCCCGGCAGGAGTGATTGATGTAATTTCAAGGTGAATTCGGTAGGGCGGTAACCCAAGGAAGGAAGAGGAGTGGACATCTTGAGGCTGTATTGTCAGTTGCAAGTTCATCGCCCAGAAAGGATAGGGCCTACTCAGGAGTTTCCATCTCGTTCTCATATGAAGATTACCCTACCGATCACATCGAACCACATGATGGGGCGTTGGTGATAACGGCACAGGTCGGGCCAGTGGATATGAAAAGGATGATGATCGATAACGGGTCCTCAGTCGATATACTGTACACGCACGCCTATCAGAGGATGGATTTAGAAGGAAAAAAGATAGAGTTAGGAGTAGAGGGTCCATTGTATGGGTTCAGTGGCGTCCCGGTGCACGTTTCGAGCACCATTGAGTTACCTATAGGGTTCAGCACAGCCCCTCAGCAGGCAGAAGTTCTGGTCAGGTTTTTTGTGGTACAGGTGGACTAGGCATATAACGCTATTTTGGGAAGGCCGACGCTAGCAGCACTACAAGTAGTAACATTCATACCATACTTTAAAATCAAGTTTCCGACACCGAACGAGATTGGGGAGGTAAAAGGCGATCTTGACATTGCCTGAAGGTGCTATCGGAATACCTTGATTTCTTCAGGGATCGGAGTCGACAAATGTAAAATAGATTGTGAGACCCTCAGTTTTATCAATAAAGATTTAAATTTTGTTTAAATAATTTTAATATTATGGTGTGAATTTGAGATAATATTATAGTTGTGGGTAGTATTTATAAATTTTGCAAAGTATGCAAGTGGTTATATTATATTCGATTGGTGGGAATATTCGATTTAGCGGGAATATTCGTGACAACTACCAAATCATTGGTGGACCCTATTAATGTAATTATTGTCGGATTGAGAAAACGACAAAAATATTTTATTGAAATAACGGCGGATGTTTTACCGCTGATATCTTTGTTGAACTACTCGGTAGTAAAAGAAATGCGAATACGTGTGGTTGCATAAGAAGATTACGGTATTGATTATTGATGCTTATGTGAGAAGTCACTCGGTTTGATTCCATTATTGTCGATTAATAATATGAATTATTATAATGATAATGACGTTTTGTTTTATTCAGATTATTAACGTAATAAAACGAAACATCTTTTATATAAAATGTATACTTTATTAAAGTTATTCTATAAATAGAATATATTATATTTTATTATGCATAGTGTTGCATAGTGTTTTTGCATAGTGTTGCATAGTGTTTGCATAGTAAAATGTTTTTATATAAATAGAATATATTATATTTTATTTAAAAGATTTTGCTTTAAATATGGATGAGTCGATTAAAGTAAATCAATCTGGACCGCTTCATGGATTAATTACTATGCATTCTATTTTCCTATAAATAAAGCTCATTCCTTCATTATTTTCTTACGAATTCAATTTGAAACTCTAGAGAGAGAAATTATAGAGAGAAGCTATAGAGAAAAATCTATAGAGAGAAAGAAGAAAAGTATTCGCTACTTTCACTTTTCCAATATTCAGTTCTTCTAAGGTAAGGGGGTATTATTTGTTGTACTGTAAGTAAAGTGTTATTCTTTCTTATTCATGAAGAGAACTTCATTATTCCATTCATTATTATTACATTGGAATAACTCAGTAAAAGTGGTATACCCCCTATACATAACTTTGTATATGCAGATACCCTATACTTGGTGAAATCCTTATGTTATTCCATTCTTATTTATTCTCATTGGAATAACTCAGTATCTGTGAATCCCCTATACTTGGTGATCTTCTTACATTATTCCATTCTTTATTATTCATTGGAATATCACATGCATGTGTTTTACACCTACACAGTTCCATTGTTTATTATTCCGCATTTATTATTCTCATTGGAATATCCTCGTCGTGTGTTTTACACCGGACACGGTTCCATTGTTTATTATTCAAAGATTTATTATTACATTTGGATCATCCAATTGGTGTGAATTTCACGACTTGGTTCCGTTATTATTTTATTGAATAACTTTGCCTATGCAAGTACCGCATGCATACGGTGATTTCTTTTGTTATTCCATTCTTTATTATACCCATTTGGTTAAAACTTTGACTTCTATACTCCATGAAATTAGTAGAATATCCTTGATATTTCAAGCGTTTCATCCAATATCTTTTCATGGAAATATTCTTCCGATCATTCTTGAATTTTACTCTACAAAAAACAAAGATATCTTGTTGACAATTTGGGCGTTATTAATTCTGGATAAAATAATTCTTGAACATGTTTTATTGAATTATTATGTCATTGTCATCATCCTCATGATATATTATGTTATCTTTGGCTTACGTGCATAGATGAACTTAGTATGATTATGACCGAGGGATCATTCGGTATAATCATGGCTTGTTATAAATTATGTGATAAAAGTCCTCGGTGGGCTTGTGTAATGCGGTGATGGATAGTTTTTGGTATGATTATGACCGGGGTGATTCTTAAGATAGTCATGACCATTGATAATTTGATGAAAATCCTTGGCCGTAGTGCGTGGATGATTAGATATTGTGGTTTATTCATTAAACCGAGTCTTAATGATAAAAATTTATGAAAACCTTTTAAAACCTAAAAGATAGTAGACTTTATTTTCTACTTGACTCTTTTAATGGATTGCATATTCATTGCAGCTTAAACCGGTTGTCTATTGTATTTTATCGCTTTAACATCGTTAAAGGCTAATGATAATTTATTCTGCATTATCTTAGTCATAATATTTCTTCTTTAGGGCTAGTTGAGCTCACCCTTTTCTCTCACCGTTCTCTTGAAATGAGAACATAGGCCGAGACGAGTCGGGGAACGGAGTAATGGTCCGAGGATAGCATTAGTAGTCCTCACTATTACGTGAAATAGTGTGATAATAGTTGTAATGAGGACTCCTTTTGAGTTTGTATAATATCTAGTAGACAATATTTGTATTCAAACTCACGCTTTATGTCGTATTGTACACACACGCTTATATTAGTAAGTTGTATTTGAATTTATGTACCATGTAAGTGGCGACCCAAGATGGGTGACGTATACCTAATTTTGGGGGCGTCACATAGATAATGGCCATTGAAATAAAGCCATTCACTGAGAGCAGTACCGAACCAATGGCCCTACCCGCTGAGAAGACTGAAGATGTAGAGTTAATCCCCGGTAACACAGAAAAATTGATCAAAATTGGGGCAAGATTAACAGAACCACTGCGGACAGGACTGGTGGACTTGCTTCGGGTGTATGCCGATATCTTTTCTTGGGAGCCTAGCGATATGCCAGGGGTAACTGAGTCGGTAGTGCTACATATGCTGCATATAGACCCGAAGAGAAAACCAGTGATACAAAAAAGAAGGATCTTTTCTCCGGAAAGGCAGAGGATCATAGATGAGGAGATCACTAAACTGCTGGAGGCAGGATTCATTTTCGAGATTGACTACCCCAAACGACATCCATACGGAATGTTGAGCTTCATGGATGCTTTCTCGGGATACCACCAGAGTTCGATGAATAAGGAAGACATCCCGAAGACAAGCTTCATCATACATTGGGCCATATATGCTTATTGGAAGATGACTTTTGGATTACTCAACGCTGGGGCAACTTACTAACAAATGATGAACTTCGTGTTCAGAAAGCAGCTGGGCTGAAGCATGGAGGTATACGTGGACGACATGATTATGAAAAGTATGTCAGTCCGGGATCATTTGGAGGACCTAGAAGGCTGCTTCGAGACAGTGAGAAGACACAAGTTGAGACTGAACCCGACCAAGTGCATCTTCGGTTTAGGGTCAGGGAAGTTTTTGGGTTACCTGGTCAGTAAGAGGGGCATCGAGGCAAACCCGGAAAAAATTCAAGCAATCTTAGACACGAGATCTCCGAAAATAGATAAAGATGTCCAGAAGTTGACGGGCCGGATAGCTGCCCTTCGGATATTTGTGTCAAAATCAGCTGAGAGGTGCTTACCCTTCTTTGACACTCTCAAGGGGCCAAAGAACGAGAAGACTTATCAATGGACATCAGAATGCGAAGACGTGTTCCAAGGGATCAAAAAATATTTGTCTTCGGCACCGTTATTGATGAAACCGATTCCTTCAGAACCTTTATACTTATTGATGAAACCGTTATTTGTCTTCGGGACTCAGACAAGGTATCCGAACCTGGAGAAATTCGCGTATGCCTTGATCATTACAAGCAGGAAACTTCAACACTATTTCCAGGGTCGGGTGATGGTGTTATATACGGATCAGCCATTAACGAAAGTATTGCACAAGCCAGAAGTGTCGGGCCAGCTAGCAGCATGGGCGATGGAGTTAACGCAATTTGCTATAGAATATCATCCCTGGACGACAATCAAGGGTCAGGCATTGGCAGACTTCATAGTGGAATATTCTTTTACGGAATTGGATGTGAGTACGGTTTCCGAAGCTCAACAGGGACAGACCTCGTGGACTTTGTACGTGGATGGGTCATCGACTTCGAACGTCAGTGGTGCAAGAGTCATTCTAACAAGTCTCGAAGGCTTCAAAGTCCAACAGGCGATTCGATTTCAGTTCAAGGCCATAAACAATGAAGCGGAATACGAGGCTATACTAGCCGGACTTCGGTTGGCCAGAAGCTTCGAAGTTCAGAGGATAGTTATCTATAGTGATTCACAGTTGGTAGTTAAGCAGTTATTGACATCTTGGGCCCACTGTCGAAGGCCAAGGGATAAGTCAGTTTCATGATCATTGCTATCGACTATATGACGAAGTGGGTCGAAGCTAAGCCTCTGCAGAAGATCACAGAACAAGAATGCCTAAAGTTTTTCAAAGAAGGGGTTGTTTACCGCTTCGGCATCCCGATGATAGTGGTTTTCGATAATGGCAAACAGTTTATGGGGTCAAAGTTTGAAGGCTTTCTGAAAGAGTTGGGAATTCAGCATCGCAAGACCTCAGTCGCTCATCCCCAATCGAATGGTCAGGTGGAAGTGACCAATCGAACCCTGCTCAACGGGATTAAAAGGCGCCTAGACGAGCTAAAGGGCCGGTGGCCAGAAGAGCTGCTCAGTGTTTTGTGGGCTTAAAGGACTACACCGAGAACGACCACGGGTGATTTGCCATTCAGATTGGCGTATGGGACGGATGCACTCATACCAGTGGAGATCGGATCTCCTACCCTTCGGGTCAGTCAGTATAAGGAGTTGTACAATGATGAGGGCTTGAAAACAAATTTGGATCTTCTTGAAGAAGTTCGGGATTCAGCTCTGATAAGGTTAGAAATCTACCAGCAGAGAACAGCCCGACACTATAATCAGAAGGTGAAGCGGAGGAGGTTTGAAGTGGGTGATTTGGTCCTCCGAGAGTCGGAGGCATCAACCCCTCAAAACACCAGCAAACTGATGCCTAACTGGGAGGGACCTTATGAGGTGGTAGAGGTGCCGAAGCCAGGTACATACCGGCTTTGGGCAATGGATGGTTCGGAAGTAAAGAATACATGGCATGCTGGAAGACTTAGAAAATTTTTCCAGTAATAATTATGTCATTCTTTTCTTTATCCATGTAACCGTTTCAATCTTAAATGAAATAAATGAAAGTTTTCTTCGGAGATGTTTAACTTTATCCATATTCATATGACTTTTGGTACTCGATCAGATAAACATCGGGCTTAAACCGATCAGAACGTCGAAGACGGCATAATTGATCGATAAAAAGTCGCGGGTATAAATGATCGAGAAAACAATAAATTTTTTAATCAGACAAACTTCGGGCACAATCCGATCAGAAGGTTCGAGAAGACATAACTGACCGAGATAAGTCACGTGTATAACTGATCGCAAAAATTTACAAACAAAAACTTTTCGTATTTCATATCTTCAAATTTTTACAAACCCCGATCGTATAAGATTCGGGCAAAGTAAAAATAAAGAAGGAAAACAAAAGTTACAAAATTTGAAGTCCTAAAAGAAGCTATTCAGGAGGAGGGTCATCCCCAGCCTTGGACTCTTCGTCCGACGAGTCGAGAAGGGAGGCATTGAGCCCAGCGGTTATCAGCTTTGCCCTAGCCTTTTCCCGATAAGTCTCATACCTTTCACTGAATTGGGCCATGACTTTTTCGTCCAGGGCATCAGACTCTTCATATTCAGCTATTATCCGCTGCTTTGCTTTGGCTTGATCTTCCTTCAGGGAGTTGTTTTCCCGAATCAGATATCTCATTTTCTCGTGCGCTTCAGAAAACTTCACCCCAAAGGATTCGATAGCCTCCTCCCGCTCTTTGACTTCGGCGACTAGCTGCTCCTTATCCTCGATCAGCTTCTTAGCATGGTGTTCGAGGCCAACGAACTCATGCTAAAGTAGATAATATTGTTCCTTGAGTTCTTCGGCCTGGCGTTCGGCCTAGGTTGCCTTATTCTGGGTATCGGCATGGAGATCCCGTTCCTTCTTCAGGTCCAAGTTCAGGCCCCGAACCTCAGCTTCAAGCAATTGCACATCCGATTTCAGCTGAACCTCCTTTTTAGTGGTTCGGACGAGAGGATGGATGGCCCGAGCAAGAATGGCGTTGGCCTGTAACAAACATATACATCAGCTATGGATATCAAAGCAATGTGAGATAGAGCATGGAAATAGCAGAAGTGACTCGAAGACTTGAGGGTTTACCTGGCACTGGGCGCGGACATAAGAAACCAGATACTGTTCGGAGGAGAAACTCTTAAATCGCTCGTCATCACCCGACAGTTTGAAGTGATCAAACAAGTTGAAGGGAAACACCTCCGAATGGCTTTTCGGCCAGCAAGTGTTTGGTGTTCCTCGAGAAGAGCTCGGATGGGAAGTGGGAGTTGGAGTAGGAAGGGGTTCGGCCTCCACAATGGGTCGCCAAAAAGAATCAACTCGCCAGAACTTCAAATGCGTCGCTTCTTCTTCTGGGCGGGGTTCGAGAGGAACCTCTTCGGTTTCTTCCGAATCCTCGACCACTTCCATTTGTGTAGGAGGTGGGGGAGTCGGCTTCGGTACAATCGTCGAGGAAGGCTAGGCGAGAACTCTTGCCGTAGGCTTCTTGGTTTTCTTTAACAAAGCCGCTTTCTCCGCCCGGCTCATCTTTAGAACATTCTTGGTGGTGGGCTCGACAGAAGTGGAGTTGGTTGAAAGTTCCAAAATTGGGATGGTTTCTTCCTCAACCATCTCATCGGTGATCGGAAGGCGAATCGGCTCGATTGTGATGCGAAGAGGAGTTAAGGTTTCAGCTGCTCCCTCGGGTTTGAAAATTATCACTGCACAGACGAGAATGGGTTAAGATAGGAACTATCAGATCAAGAGGAAAGGAAATTAAGGGAGCGATGGATCAGTCAGAAGTGAGATACTTACAGCCATGTTTGTATAACCAGCTTCACCGGATGTAATCTGCCGACTCCACTCGCCTCGCTCCACTTCTTGTAAAAGGCCTTGAAGGCATCAGCCCGATCCTTGGGGAATTTAGACTGTTAGGTTTGTAATATTCATGAACGCAATTAAATTGCATAATTAGAGCGGAAACGTGTAAAAATCAGAGTTTAAAAATTTTACAAACCATATACCCGGATCACCCTTTATGCACAATTATTAATTAAACGAAAAAGATGAATAAGAAACATACCCTTGAAGATCCGAGCTTCCTCGTGTACAAGTTCACCTCCAATCCTTTTTGCGCTCAACCGAATCCACCGAAGTTTGGTTCCTTCCTTTGATCAACGTTAGCCACCCAAGTGTTTGGCCTCTGAGGTGATCCACCAAGGAAGAAAAAAGATTCAAGAAGATGGGTGGTTGGCTAAACCCTAGTTTTTATCTCTATAGAAAGGAGCGTACTCTCCAACATTTGAATTACAGATATTTTGATATCCGATATAAGACTCTCTTATAAAGATATCGTAAACCTTATTTAATAAAATAAGGTATTACTTAATTAAACTCTTTTAATTAAATTGGGCTCCCTAATCTTATTAGGGATAATTAATTAAACTCCTTTAACTAATTTTCCTCCTAATCCTATTAGGAATAAATGAGAGTACTTATATTAAATTAATTTCTAAACTCTTTTAGAAATTAAAATAATAATAATAATTGTAATAATATTAATAAGACTCTCTCTTATTAATTTATATTTAATATTTCTAAAATATTAAATAATAAATATTAAGCTATTTAATTTATTTTATCACCATAGATTAAATTAAATATACATAACATATTATTACGATTATGCCATTAACTTCTTAAATAATTATTCTTCCTTTTATGGTGTGACCCTTTTAGGTTCTCCATATTAAACCTAGGTTGTGAATAAATCAATTAGAATAATTCTAATCTTATTTAAATAAATAAATTAAACAATTAATTTATTTAAATAAATAATATTTATTCTACAATAGGGATATAAGCCTCCCTACTGCGATCAACGACTTTCCGGATAATATAGATTTCAACATTAATCATAAAAGAACCTTTGAGTAAATAGTTACTGCATAATTCAATCCTTCCACCATACAATGTCCCAATTAAATATAAGATATGGAATTACTCACAAGTCTTATTTTATTTAATTATATGTATTTCGACTCTTAAATGCACAACTCAAATAATGCAAATTAGAAACTCCTTTCTAATTTCATTCTCGCCTGCCAAGGACTCATCGAGTTGTCATTTATCGAATCACATAGGACATTTCTCTTCTTTTAATAAAGTGGTAGATTCTTTATTGATCATACATTATCTCCATGTACAACTTATTATACCCAAGCATACCCTTTGATATACCCTAAGGGACTTAAGGAATAAGTCAAAGTATAACTCATCATACACAAGATACTATGATGATCTCAAGTCCAAGGATCACTTGTACTACTATCACTACGAAATTCCTATTGACAGCAAGTAAAACTCCATTAGGTATTCCTTAACGAGCCATGTTCGGTGAACTTATTCTCTAATAAGCACCTACATACTTGCTTTAGTGTCTCCACACAAATGATCACGAGATCAATCATCCTCATCCAACGAAAGCAAGCAACGACGTATGTACAAATCTATCCGGATTCACTAATCCCCAATTTAGTAATACAATGATTGGAAACTATTTTAGTTTTAAGCTTTCTAAGAATTTAGATCTCATTAGAATGATCATCATCATTATTCTAAAAGCATTGCTTAAAACTATGGGTTTATCACATATTATAAAACAGCATTATGTAGATAATGAAAGCCTTTAATAAATTAATACTTTTTATTAATAAATGAATAAGATTGTTACAAAGTTATATGCTTTATCATCAAACATGATTGGCTTGTGTGCATACTACTTTCAATCTCCCACTTGCACTAAAGCCAGTCGTCATGGTATCTCATACTCTTCTTCTCTAAGTGACGATTATCCTGCTGTTGGATAAGCTTTAGTTAATGGATATGTAATGTTGTTCATGAGAGTCCACTATCTCTATAGTAATTTCCCATCTTTCAATGATTCTAATAATCAAATGAAAGTGCAACAACACATGTTTAGATCCAAGATGAGACTTAGGAACTATTCCTAGTTCTGTAATGAACTTTTAATCCAAACAATCAACTTGCAGCCTTCATTTATAGCTATATACTTTGTCTTTATCACTAAACCAAAGACTCTTTTTCATTGTTTGGAACCTTTCCAATTCAACGCACCAATTTGCTCAAGATAACGCTTTTACCTTAAAGTGGATTTTTCTATCATCTTGGTGCATCTGAAAAACTTGAGTCCGTTAAGTCCTCTAGTTTTAATTAAGACCCACCATAAATATGATCACATCCTTAGTGCCAGTAAAGTACTTTAAGATATTTTTCACCGCCTTACGTTGATCTTCTCGAATATGACCGATCAACATTAGATCTTGTATATTTCATTGCATACATGATAATCACTCATGCGATCTCTCTTTTCGAGAGTCTGTGGGGACTATAAAGAGATACACTCCATAGCTCATCAACATGAGACATCTCTTGAGTTTGCCATGCTAAACGACTTTAGCATCAAATGAATATACGTTCCTCGGGTTAAGTTGAGCATCCTTTTAAATCTATCTATATAGATTTGCATCCCCAATAATGATACTCTTCCCAAATCGCTCATGGAGGATTGTTTAGACAACTTTATCTTTCTTGATTGTAGCATTGGTATGTAATTCCTCATCCGTAGTATATCAACATATAATACTAGAAATTTCACGACGCTCCCAATCGACCCTTTTGTACACACTAGAACTCTTACCTCATCAGTATGTAACTAGATCATCATCTTCTATGATGTGTACCTCATCATCATCATCCATGATGAATCCATACCTCCTAGGTATCTTTGGTACTATTCCGATTTACGATTCTGTTTGTGGTACAATAGGTCATCTACGTGTTCCTCTTATTTGACTTATAGTGTTTTGTGGTTCTTGAACTCTTGAAGATCTATTATCCTCCCACTAGCCCTTTCAATGATAAACACCTTTATCTTAGAAGGCGTGTGTTTCGCAACAAACACCTTTTGCTAAGTAGGATTATAGAACACATGCCCTAAACTTACTTTAGGATGTCCAACAAATCTACACTTGTCAAATCTTGTCCCAAGCTTATCTTTTTGAAACCTTTTCACATAAGTTGGACAACCCCTTATCTTAACATACTTAAGATTAGGAATCCTCCCCATCCATAACTTTTATGGAGTCTTGGGGCTTGATTTTGAGGTTACCTTTTGTAGATATGCAGCCCATTTCTAGGACATGACCCTGTGAGGGATACCGAAATGTCGGTAAAATCATTATGGACCGCACTATGTCCAACAAGGTACGATTTTTCCATTCAAATGCATTAATCAATTATTATGTGTCGAGGCGTCCATTATGAAAAAACCATTTAAGATGATCTAGAAACTTATTTCATAAGTATTTATTCCTTGATCTAATCAAAGAATCTTAATACATTGTCAATTTGTTTCACTTCCGAATTCTTTGAACCTTTCAAATAATTCATACTTGTATTTCAAAGAAATACACACATTCAACTCTTTGAATGATCATCTCTTTTCTTATACTAATTTGTTCAATATGCAAAATTATTTTCATGTAAGTCAAGTATACAAAATTTATTAAGTAATATTCCAGTTCTATACAAAACATTATTATTATAAATAGAACAACAATTGTTCTTAATTATAATACCAAAGATTTCATTGTCCAACAATAAAATGGAAATAATATTTTTAACAAGAACTGGAATACAATAAAAACTTATTGACTTAATAGATTTGCCCATAGGCATTGCTAAACTATAAGTTTCTATGGCTAATATGGCAACCTTTGCTACATTTTCCGCACATAGGATTACTTATATTTGTTTAGCTTTCTACTTATGTTTGGTCCCTTCATAAATCTATATTTATGATAACCAAAGTCGGTATCCAATACCCAAGTAGAACCTTGACTTAAAGAAAATTTATTTTAAATTATGAACAAAATTGTATTTGTAATCAAACTTCACTAAGCTTCTTTTGTTAGCTCGCAAGATGCTTCTCGCAGCTTTCTTTCCGATTGTCCAAAGCTTATTGCGGTGGAAAGCAAACTCCTTTGCTATCCGTATCGATTTTGTTCTTATTATCCTTTGTTTATGCCTTTCTATTTACCTTCTTTGAATCGTTCTTCTTTTCAGAAGATCCTTTGGCCCCTACCAGTAAGAGATGGTCTTTCTTGGTTGGAAAGTGACTCTCATCATTTTTCAACATGTTAAGCAAATCAACGAAGTTGATATCTAGCTTGTTTATATGAAAAATTCACAACAAAGGAGTCCGGGAGTGAGTGCAAGATCAAATCTTGGCTCAACTCTCCATCCATGACAAAACCAGTTGTCCTAATTGATCAATCAAATTGATTATGTTAAGAACTTTTTATTCGCATACTATAGTGCCATTGGCCATTCTAGATCGTAAGAGCTCCTTAGATATCTGATATCTATCAGTCCTACTTTCCTCACCATCAACTACTTGATGTGCAGGAATATAGTAGGAGCATCCATAGTTTCATGCTGACGCTGAAGCTCGTTACTCATGGATGCGAGCATGATGCGTTGAGCCAATCAGTGCATCATCTTGCCACTTTCTAAAAGTAGCAATCTCTTCCTCGAGGGCATTATGCGCAACCATTGCGAGGATAGGCATATTAAGGACATAAGATAGCTTTTTCGATTATGAGAACTATTCTCAAATTCCTTAACCAATCCGCTTTAATTCGGCCCAGTTTAATTTAGCATCTAATATGCTTCGCAGTGATAGTAATTTTAGACATTGTAAAATTACAGTAAATGAATTTGTAATTAACAACATTTTAACATACATTCTTTTATTAATTACCAAAATAATTTAGGTCTTGTTTTAAATTGGTATCTCCCACTATTTTCTTCAAACTATATTACCTCTCACTTATATAGTTCGACAAAAATCTAATTAAAGATTTGCTAGTGAGAATAAGGATCCCATTTCAAATGTATATAGCCTTGTGGTGACACAACAAACTATATATAAATAAATAGGTAGACAACTTTTGTCAATTACATCAACTATGCAACTCCTTTTCTTTTTGCCTCTTAGATTATTTTGATCAGTGGTGACACATCCGAATCAAAATTATCCAAGTTAAGTCCGACCTAGCACTCCATATATTCAAAAAAAAAAATATCATCCTTGTGGTGACACAACAAAACAATATTGTTCAATTTTCTATATAAGCATCAAATGTGATAAATTAACATATTAAATACTTAATACTTGCCCTGTGGTGACACAACAAACTCATATTAAATATTTAATACTCTATTAATTTTATCATGCTAGAAAGGCGACGTTCGATATTCCAAATATCTTTGAACGCTTAGGACTTAATATAAAAAATTGAGGGTTTGTTATTAAAATGTCTCATCTTGTTTAAGCGCCATTACATATATATATATAAAATACGCGTCGTATTAATGAACATACGAAGCATGTTTGCATAAAATATAATATATATAGTATAAGCATGCACATATAGAATACTATATTCTACCCGAATTGATTATGGACTTTTATTCTAGTTTGGTTCACTAGAGCCACCAAGTGAACCAAAAGGTCAAACCCTAGGGTGCAAGAAATAATATTTAAATATAACTATTACATTTAAACCCTGCTCCATTACAAACGGGTCTTCAAGCGCCTTTGCTCCTTGATCTCTAATTCTTCAAAATTAATTCTAACTATTCCTATTACAAAACTATTTAAAATAAATAGAAACCTTGATCGTGAAATCGAGGGAAGTACATAGGAGGAGATAGAATTTATATTAAGAAAAATTAGAGAAGGCGAGGCTGCAGAATTCATTTAATAAAATCCATACATTCACGCATCCAACTAAAATAAAATTCAATCATATTGGTCAATAGTCCATAATCAATCCCATTTATTATCATACACATCATCATATGCATCAATAAATAACATTCATCTTATGAATAATAAACATTTAATATATATTGATATCATTTAATGGGCAAATTTAATTAGTATAAAATCTAATTTTGAATCAAAATAAACTCCTTTATTTTAATCCAAATTTAAATCAAAATAAAACTATTTTATTTTAATTTATCCAATTTTGAATAAAATAAACTATTTTATTTTAATCAAAATTTTAATCAAAATAAACTCCTTTATTTTAATTAATTATGGAATCCAATTCCATATATAAAAAAAATTGTTAAAGGAAACACGGATTATCTTTCCTATTCACAAATAAACTCCTTTATTTTGAATAATATGAAATCTTATTTCATATCTAAATAAACTCCTTTATTTAAGGAAAGACTGATTCTTTTTCCTATTCACAAATAAACTCCTTTATTTTGAATAATATGAAATCTAATTTCATATCTAAATAAACTCTTTTATTTAAGGAAATTAGGCAATCCAATTTCAACTCCAATTAGTTATCATGGAATCAAATTCCAACTCTAATTAGTTAGCATGAAATTTAATTTTAAAATTAAAATAAACTTTTTATTTTAATAATAAAATAATTAAGATTAATATATATATAACTATTATATATATATATATATATATATATAAACCTATATATATATATAGTTAATGATTACAACTATATATATATATATATATAACGTTAATATATTATATATATAACTATTATATATATAATTAATATTAACTATATATATATAATCAAGATCCTAGAATCACATGCATTTTTTTTATAGTATTACTTTACATGTTCCTTACATTAGTAATCACTTGACTCCTGCAACCTTTACTGGGCCACGTGATCACCATTTAAGTAACCTTTTAACATGATAAGGAAAAGCAAGCCACGCAATCCGGTATGAGAAAAAAAAAAATCAGTTTCGCGATTATTTTTTTTTTTTTAAATAAATTTTATACAATAAAATTATGCCCAATTAAATTGTTCTAAACACATATCAATATACATATCAAATTAAAATAATTGATAATTCGCATAAAGGTTTGGCTCTGATGCCACTGTTAGGTTTGTAATATTCATGAACGCAATCAAATTGCATAATTAGAAATTAAAGCGTGTAAAAATCGAGTTTAAAAATTTTACAAACCATATACCCGGATCACCCTTTATGCACAATTATTAATTAAACGAAAAAGATGAATAAGAAACATACCCTTGAAGATCCGAAAACTCCTCAGTACAAGTTCACCTCCAATCCTTTTCGCGTTCAACTTGAATCCACCGGGTTTGGTTCCTTCCTTTGATCAACGTTAGCCACCCAAGTGTTTGGCCTCTAGAGGTGATCCACTAAGGAAGAAAAAGATTCAAGAAGATGGGTGGTTGGCTAAACCCTAGTTTTTCTATCTCTATAGAAAGGAGCGTACTCTCCAACATTTGGAATTGCGTATATTTTGATATCTGATATAAGACTCCTCTTATAAAGATATCAGGTAACCTTATTTAATAAAATAAGGTATTACTTAATTAAACTCTTTTAATTAAATTGGGCTCCCTAATCTTATTAGGGATAATTAATTAAACTCCTTTAACTAATTTTCCCTCCTAATCTTATTAGGAATAAATGAGAGTACTTATATTAAATTAATTTCTAAACTCTTTTAGAAATTAAAATAATAATAATAATTATAATAATATTAATAAGACTCTCTTATTAATTTATATTTAATATTTCTAAAATATTAAATAATAAATATTAAGCTATTTAATTTATTCTATCACCATAGATTAAATTTAATATACATAACATATTATTACGATTATGCCATTAACTTCTTAAATAATTATTCTTCCTTTTATGGTGTGACCCTTTAGGTTCTCCATATTAAACCTAAGTTGTGAATAAATCAATTAGAACAATTCTAATCTTATTTAAATAAATAAATTAAATAATTAATTTATTTAAATAAATAATATTTATTCTACAATAGAGATAAGTCTCCTAATGATCAACGACTTTCCGGATAATATAGATTTCAACATTAATCATAAAAGAACCTTTGAGTAAATAGTTACTGATAATTCAATCCTTCCACCATACAATGTCCCAATTAAATATAAGACATGGAATTCTTGTCAAGTCTTATTTTATTTAATTATATGTATTTCGACTCTTAAATGCACAACTCAAATAATGCAAATTAGAAACTCCTTTCTAATTTCATTTTTGCCTTAACCAAGGACTCTTTGGGTTGTCATTTATCGAATCACATAGGACATTTCTCTTCTTTTAATAAGTGGTAGATTCTTTATTGATTATACATTATCTCCATGTATGACTTATTATACCCAAGCATACCCTTTGATATACCCTAAGGGTCTTAAGGAATAAGTCAAAGTATAACTCATCATAGACAAGATACTATGATGATCTCAAGTCCAAGGATCACTTGTCTTACTATCACTACAGAATTCCTATTGACAAAAAGTAAAACTCCATTAGGTATTCCTTAGCGAGCCATGTTCAATTGAACTTATTCTCTAATAAGCACCTACATACTTGCTTTAGTGTCTACTATACAAATGATCATGAGATCAATCATCCTCATCCAATGAGCAAGAACGTATGTACCAATCTATCCGGATTCACTAATCCCCAATTTAGTAATCCAATGATTGGGAACTATTTTAGTTTTAAGCTTTCTAAGAATTTAGATCTCATTAGAATGATCATCATCATTATTCTAAAAGCATTGCTTAAAACTATGGGTTTATCACATATTATAAAACAACATTATGTAGATAATGAAAGCCTTTAATAAATTAATACTTTTTATTAATAAATGAATAAGATTGTTACAAAGTATATGCTTTATCATCAAACATGATTGGCTTGTGTGCATACTACTTTCACACCTTGGCTACGGGGTCTTCGGGATGGGCCCAATGTGGAAGAAGTTGGAGGTCGGTTCCCCTAACGAAGAACCACTTGTCCTGCCACCCCTTGTTACTCAAAGGGGTTTTGATGAGGACGGGACGGTTGACTCATTTATTTAGTTGCCGAAGGCCGGGTTCTTTCGACCCGGTGACGGTGAATAAGGCGCAAAAGAAGTCGAGACCAAGAGTGATCCCGATCTCTTAACATAAAGCGATGAAAGAGACTAAGTGGATATACGAGTTCGGCACAAGCTGCGCGAACCTGATGCCCATAAAGCAGAGAAAGGATGAGATGAAATCGTGAAGAGGGAACCGAACCTCGTATTTCAGAACATATGAGGGGACGACGACCCACTCACCATTGGGTTTTCAAAACATTTTCTCTCCCGTCTTGGGCACCCGGAGCTTATACTCTTTTGGAATGTTGAACAGAGTTCGAATGTCGGACAACTGGGAGGGGGTGATGGAAGATGGGGTATTGATATGGGAAAACTCTGTTTCGGAGTGGTAGGCGTTGCGAATTTTGGCCTCGGCACTGATGGAGGTAGGAATGACCAAGGAAGAAGGGTTATTGGTAGGAGCAACCGACAAATCAACCGGGATTAGATATCCGGTGGTGACAGGAGGCGGGGCTGACTCTGTAGAAGGAATAATGCTGGAATCTTCCATTGGAGTTGAAAGGGATGGAAATATGAAGCTTCAAACGCGAAAAGGATGAAAGGAGGAGTTGACAGTTTGAAGATGAAGATCAAAAACGCACAAAGTGAATGAAATCAGTAAAGTTTGGAGAAGAGATGAGCTCGCAGAAAATCGCCTTTGCCGGATAAATTTGAATAGAGATTTTGAAATTAGGAAGTCTGGGAAAAGTGATAGAGATGGTCAAACAGGGGTTTTTATAGGCTGAGTGGCACAAGACCCAAGGGCGGCTATTTAATGCCCCAAGTGGGTCCAGGCGTGGAAAGGCGTGTAACGTTTCAAAGAAAGAGGGCAGACCATTTGGGTTCCCCAGGCAACTCATTATTAACTGTCGTGACTCATCGAATTCTTTACCTTTCAAGTCTCTAATTATAAATATATTATAACAAGAGACTGGGGGGCAATGTTCGAGAGCGTTTTACCGATCTGCGAGTGGGTCGAAGGCCTGATGCTAGAAGGGGGTGTTAAGCCCATTAGGCCGAAGCCCTTAAGGATGATAAAGGGGTTCAGACGTTCGAGTCCTCAGGATCGAAGCCTTATCCCTAGTATGGTGTTCGGGTATCCGAGTCCTTGGGACCGGAACCCTATTCTGGAAGGATGTCGTTCGGGGTTGAGCCTTCGAGTCCTCTGGGCCGAAGTCCGAATCGCGTAGCAGGCTTGGTTGGATTGGGCTTGTACAGTGGACTGTCCCGCGTACCGAGTCTAGAGCATTAATTATATTTGAATAAGGTAACTCCAAAGGTAGTGATTGGATTGGATTCTACTTCCACCTTTTAAGGAGATTGTGTTGGACACAAATATTGGTAACTTACCATATTTAGGAGTCCTAATCCGACTCGGAGAAGGATTCTAAAGTGATGGGAGTACTATAAATACAAGGACTAGGGTACAATTATGAGGTAATACCTACTTTTGAGCACTAAACACTTAGCCTCCATTGTTAAACCTTGTGAACGGCCTATACTTATTCTCACATCGGAGCTATCCCCATGGCTGGTCAGTCCAAGCTTCATGTGATCTGTTATTGTACAGGTTCTAGCGCGTGGATTCTGTGATTGGACGCGCCGACGAAACTTAGCATTAACACTATATATAAAAAAGTGCTTGAAAATAAAGGTCATGGATGCTTTATAAGACACTGACTCCTGGATGGCTCCTTTCAATAATATTCATGGAATCATGACAATCGATCCTTTAACTAATCTAACCTAACCTAAAACTAATATATATATATATATATATATATATATATATATATATACGATCCGGATCTTAAGCTCACCCCTTATCTAACATACCTTGTTCACCCCTTTTAGCGACGATTGAAATGAAAGATTCGATCAAAATCGGCCGCTATATATAGAACCAATGAACTTTTAGCGACGAACAACATATAACGACGAATCGATCTATAGCGGCAGATATTTGAATGGTCGTCGATAAAATCGCTAAAGGAAAATGAGCAAGATATGTTAGATAAAGGGTGAGCTTAAGATCCGGACTATATATATACTAGTAATTGCCCGTGCCTGAAGACACGACGTAACGAAAAATTAGATTAAAATTCAAAAAATACTATATTACCTAAACACTCTTTGCTACTTAAAATAACTTACAATCAGACATAAAAATTATCATAATTTACTACACTATCACAATAATTAATTTTCCTTTAAAAATAGATATCCAGAAAAATCTAAACTTTTCTACAAAACTTACAATCATCAATAACAATATAATTATCATAATTCACCACACCATCAATATAATTATTATTATTATTATTATTATTATTATTATTATTATTATTATTATTATTATTATTATTATTATTATTATTATTATTATTATTATTATTATTAGTAGTAGTAGTATAATTATAATAATAATTATTATTATATTATAATTATTATTATTTTGAATTAAAATATGAATAAATCGAACCCAAATTCTTGGCTTTCTCGCTCAAATCAATTAGAATGATTTTGAATCTTTATTATATAGATTACTATTACTATTATTATAATAATTATTATTATTATATTAATAACAATTATTATTATTATTATTACTATTATAATAATAATAATTATTAGTACTATTATAATTATAATAATAATTATTATTAATATTACTATTACTATTATTATAATTATTATAATAATAATTATAATAATAATAATTATTATTATTACTATTATTGCTATTATTATTAATATTACTATTATAATTATAATAATAATAATAATTATTATTAGTACTATTATTGCTATTATTATTATTATTATTATTATTATTACTATAATTATTATTATTATTACTATTACTATTATTATAATTATTATAATAATAATTATTATTATTAGTATTAGTATTATTATAATAATAATAATTAATATTAGTACTATCATAATTATTATTAGTCCTATTATTATTATTATTATTATTATTATTATTATTATTATTTGTTTGTGTGTGTGAAGAAAATATAGAGAGAGAAAAGATTTTGTGTGTGAACATGAGAGATAGAGTAGGGTGTATGGGTGAATTTGATTTGAATGAAGGAATAATATGGCGCTTGGATTAAGTTTCGAAGAATTAAATTAGAATGAATCAACAGGCGTCATCAGCATGATTTGTCGAATGAAAAATTAAAATAAGTTACATTTTATTATATATATATATATATATATATATATATAATAAAAAGTAACCTATTTCAATTATCCAAATTGGCAGTCATGTGGGGTTGGAAACACTGAGGAATTCTCTTACCATCAGGGAATTATTAAGAAGAAAGTGTTTCTATGAGAATCAGCCTACTAATTAAAACATTAGGAACGTACATATTCAATCAGCTCATAAGAGTTTTCAAAATGCTTGTATGAATCTTCAAAATCGTCAGTTTGCCGAAAACTTAATTAATTCGGCTTGAATCTAATGAGAATCTAAAGAACTAGCTAGTGGGAATGTATGTAATCAAGAATTTTTCTTATAAATCTTCAAAAGGAATAAAGACAAGCTAAAAGCCGCATTAGGATGGATATACGATTGTAATGTGAAACTACAGTTTAGTTTAGATCTATTAATTTTAACTGAATTAGAATTTGAAATTATTAAGATACTAATTATAAAAAAGAGAAGTAATTTAAGAATTTAGTAGTGTGATTGCATTTTGATTTGATCCTGATAAAAAGCATTAACCTCAACTTGTCGGATGGGCACACAAACTCTTTTTGGTCACAGGATCACCACCATTGGGCTGTAGTGCAAGTGGTAAAATTTAGTCTAATTCTTACGGATCCCAAGAATTAAAGTTGATAACCAAATCATACCCACTAGGTAGAAATAGAATCCGCAAAGCACCACTAATAAGATGTTGATTGATACTCCCGTTAGTAATAAATTCAACCACTAAAAGAGTTGCCCAAGTTTCATCCCTTGAGAAGCTGAACCCTTATCCAATCGAATCGATTAAAGTATTGAATTGTTTATCGAGTATAAAATAAGGTTTGATTGAAATTTCATTTAATTTATCGAATCGAAAGACGATTCCGAATCGGCGCTAGCGGTAGCATGAACTTTTCGAATCCGAAGATCAATAGAAAATTACAATTTGAGAGAGCTCGAGTAATTTATCGAACTTTAAATTTTCTTCATATTTGACTTCGTTTATATTTCTAATCGAGTTGAATCAAATTTAATTTTAAGCATTTAATCGGTTCTCTAACTGTTTTGCTCATTTTACGCCTTAAACCCAGATACTATATTTTTGATAATCTGTTCTAGTAACTGCACATAATTGTTTACTTCCCCGCTGCAATGTAAGCCACATGTTTATAATTTGTGAACTTCAAACATATTTTTTTAATTACTATAGCTTTTTTAGTTGGCTAGTTAAATTTTTCCTAACAACTAGTAAACCAAAAGAATATGTATTTGTGGGCCTGATGGACAAATACTTTATTGACAGAAAAGTAATACAAAATGAAATAAAATGTTACATAACGCAAAGACCTTACTTTCGATTATTAACCGAATGATAAATTCGATTACTCGATTATTTCATAATTTGGATAATTGTTCGAATATTAAAATTATATAAATTTTGATATTTAATTATATTCAAATAAATTATTCAGTTCAGTTCTGTTATAGCCGAACAATCAACCCTAACACTTTACAAAATTTGGTGTATATGATAGTATTTACATATTGTAGCATTATCAAGGAATCAAAATATCTTAATAATCGATAGTCTATTGACAAATACTCATCTCCTACCCGTCCAAACTCCCTCTCCAATAATATTTAAAATTAATATTTTAACACAAAAATACGATATTTTTTTATAATTAAAAGATGAATAAGTTCCACAAAGACTAAAAGACATTTTGCACCACAAACTTTATTTTGTATTTACTTTTACACCCCAAACTTAAAAAAGTATCTAAGTACACCCCAAACTTCATTATACGTAAACAAAACGCATACTTTTTTTCTTAACCCAATTCAAAAGTGGCCAAAATTTAAAATTACTATAACACAAGTTTGGAGTGCAAATTGTCTTTTAGTCTTAAAAATTGACAAAAATAACTAATTTTAAATAAATAAAATAATTATAAAATAATTAATTTTAAATAAAATAATTAGTTTTAAAATAAATAATTAATTTTAAAATAATAAAATTAAAATAAATATTTGGAATTAATGATTAATAATTAATCATTAACTTGTAAAATGATTATTTTATTCAAAAACAGATTTTTTTAACAAAAACAGAATTTTATTCAAAATCATTAATAATTCAAAAACATAATTTTTAAAAATAGAATTATTTTATTCAAAATCATTAATAATTCAAAACAGAATTTTTAAAATAGAATTTTTTTAACAACAAAAAGAATTTTTTTTTAACTTGTAAAATAAAATTATGTTTTTGAAAAATTCTATTTTAAAAATTTTGTTTTTACAAAATTTTGTTTTTAAAATAAAAACTGAATTGTTTTTATGTGGCAAAATGATTTTTTATTCAAAATAGAATTTTTATTCAAAATCATTAATAATTCAAAACAGAATTCAAAATCATTAATAATTCAAAAACAGAATTTTAAAAATAGAATTTTATTTTATTCAAAATCATTAATAATTCAAAAACAGAATTTTTAAAAATAGAATTTTTTTTAACAAAAACAGAAAATATTTTAACTTGTAAAATAAAATTCTGTTTTTGAAAATTTCTATTTTAAAAAATTTTATTTTAAAAATTTTGTTTTTACAAAATTTTGTTTTTAAAAACAAAAACAAATTGTTTTTTATGTGGCAAAAATGATTTTTTACAAGTTAATGATTTTTTAACCTGAATGATTAATATTTAATTTTAAAATTAAAATAAAATAATCATTTTATAAGTTAATGATTAATTATTAATCATTAATTCCAAATATTTATTTTAATTTAATTATTTTATTTTTATTTTTAAAACTAATTATTTTATTTAAAATTAATTATTTTAAAATTATTTTATTTTATTTAAAATTAATTATTTTTGCCAATTTTTAAGATTAAAAGACAATTTGCACCCCAAACTTGTTTATAATCGTAAATTGCCACACTTTTGGACCTAAGTGAAGTAAAGAAATAGCGTTTTGTTACGTATAATAAAGTTTGGGGTATACTTAGACATCTTTTTAAATTTGGGGTACAAAATATCTTTTAGTGTTCCACAGATTAAAGACACTAGTAATTAGTAAACATAGCATATGAAAATATCAATTCTTATAATTTGAACAAAATAATTTACATTTATAACTCAGTTACTCAAACGACTGAGTCTACTCGGAGAGAACCCCGACAGAGTGGGCAGCTGGATTGATTGGTGAGCCACTTGTCCACACACTCGGAGTGATAACAATGGCGGCAATTTGGCAGCATCTTCACCTTGTCCCCTTCTACAAATATCCCAAGGCGTATAGAGCACTCAGCAACTAATTCATTGTAACTAATTCATTGTCGGACGGCCGATACAATATGATTGGCAAGCTATTAATTGAATCGGAGTCAAGTCCTTGAGGATTAGGATGACGCCGGGGCGGCACGTGAATGACGTTCGCGGCGGAGGTGGTGGCGGGTGAGCTGGGGCGGTACCGGCAGATGCAGCGAGCGTAGAGGAATAATACAGTGACGAGGAGTACGACGGAGAAAAGTACGACCATGAAGAAGAGAGTTCGGCCGCGAATTTGGAAGTTCCGGTCGTCGAGTTCGGCGTAATGCCAGCGTTGGGATTCCTGCAACGAAGCCATTAGGCGGTGGCGGATAGTGGCGGACTACGGAGATGGTTGTGGTACATGGATGGATAGGATGAAAGAGGAACTGAATGGATCTAAAATGACAAGCAGGTTGTACCTGCAAAAAATTTGTAACTGTTGCCTGTTGGTAATATAATTGTAAGAACTAACAAGTGAAGGGTTAGATATTTCATATTTGCATTTCGAGCGCGTGCAAAATGTGACTTCACGGTATGGGAAAGTAATGTAATGAGTAGGTACTTACTATTTATAAGTTTGAATGACACTTTTGTACCTTCAAGTTGATATTTATTTTTAAATTCGTACTGAAAATTTGCTTTTTATCAGTTAGATCTTTAAAGTGATTTTTTTTGAGTTTTTTCGTTCATTTTATTCAATTTGATCCCAACCCGACTCAGTTTGACACAACCCTAATTTTAATATTTTAAAATAAAATAAATATTTTTAATATTTTAAAATAATTATTATTTGTAATATTTTAAAATAAAATAAATTTTTAAAATAATAATTACTTTTTATTTAAAATAACATATTATTTTTAAAATTTTAGAAAATAATTATTATTTTAAGTTAAAAATATTAGAAATTTAATTTTTCAAAAATAAAGTTCATAAATATATATTCAAAAAAATTAAATAAGAAATAAAATTTATTTTTTAAAAATAGTTTTTTCATTTTAATGTAAAACTTTATTTTCGTAAAAAAAGCGGGTTAATATCTTTACCATTATTATATGTATTCTTCATACTAGAATTTTAAAAAAATAAAACTAAAAATAGAAATTTAAATACAACAGTAAAATATAAATAAAAAAATTGATTCAATTTTTATTTAAAAAATAAATTCAAAAGTTTTGAAAATTATAATTATTTTTAGGAAATTTTTTAAAAAAACTCATTTTTAAAAAAAAAAGCTGAGTGAAGTTTTATAAATTTATATTCAAAAAGTAAAACAAAAAATAAAATTTATTTTCATAAAACAAAATATTTTTTTGAAGATATGTAAATTTTCATAAAAATAATTAAGATTTAAAAAAATAAATTAACTTTACTTTTTTAAATCTATATTTTATGAAACTTTACTCATTTTTGAAAAAATAAAAATTTCTAATTTTTTTCCTTAAATAATTAATTATTTTTAAAACTTTTTAAAATAATACTTTATTATAAATATATCAAATAATTATTATTTTAAAAAGAATATTTTATTTTAAAATATTAAAAATAATTATTATTTTCAAATTTTTTTAAAAATATTTTAAAATATTAAATTAAATTATTAGTTTGTTTAAAAATAATGTTTTCTTTTAAAATATTAAACATAATAATTATTTTAAAAAAATATTATATTTAAAATATTGAATATAATTATTATTTTAAAAATATTATGTTATTTTAAAATATTAAAAATATTTATTTTATTTTAAAATATTAAAAATTGGGGTTGGGTCAAACTGGTTGAGTAGGTTCAAAATTTGGTCAAAATAGGTCGGGTTGAGCCAAATCGGGTAGTCGGAATGAAAAGACCCAAAAAATGTCATTTGAAGGAACTAACTGACAAAAAATGAACTTTAGGAAGGACTTTGAAAATGAGTTGCAACTTGGAGGGATAAAAGTGTTATTCAACCCTACTCATAGTAGTCATATTCATGCAATGTTTTCAAATTGGGATTGATCGTCCAACCGTAAAAATATTAAATGGATGAATTATTGATTTAATCAGTGATCGAATTGTTATTGACCCAATAATTAACGTTATTAATATGTAATAAATAATAATTATATTAATTATTATTATATATTATATATAATATTTATTAAGTATGTAAAATTAATTAATTTATCTACAAAAAAATAAAATAAAAATAAATCTATTTGTACAATGTTTACTTTATACAATTCAAATAAATACTAAATTTGTGACGCCCCCAAAACAGGTATACATCACCCATCTTGATTTGCCAAATACATGGTACATAAATCAAATACAAATTTAATTATACAACTGTCGGGTAATATACGACAAAACATAGCTGAGAGTTTAAACAAGAATATTGTCTTCTAGACAATATCCACACTCAATGGAGTCCTCATTACAATTATTATCACAGGACTACTATAGCCACCATCTCGGACCATCACTTCATTTCCTGACTAGTCCCAGCTATGTATTCTCATTTCTTGAAGAGAACAGTGAAAGAAAAAGGTGAGCTCAACTAGCCCAGTAAGAAATAATATGACTAATATAATGCAGAATAAATTATCCTTAGCCTTCAACAGTATAACAACTGATAGAATATAATAGACAACAAGTTTTAGATCAACAACTGCAGCGGAATAAGCAATCCATTAGAAGAGTCAAGTAGAGCATGATATCTACTATCTTCTATGATTTAAAAAGTTTTTCATCAAATTTATCGCTGAGACTCAGCTTAGTAAATAAACCACATCATCGAATCATTCCTACACTACGGGCCAAGCATATTCATGTAATCATCAATGGTCATGATTATACCGAATAATCCCTGGTCATAATCATACCAACAACTGTCCATCAATGCACTACGGGCCAATGAGGACTTTTACTGTGACGCCCCCAAAATAGGTCCATTCCATCCAACCCATTCTGAGTCGCCAAATACATGGTACAGAAATAACTACAACTTTATTAATACATTTGTCGTGCAAAATACGACAACATATATACTGTGAGTTTAAATACAATTATTATCTTCTAGACAATATCCACACACAAATAAATCTCAATCACAATTATTGATACATTATTTTACAAAAATGGTGAGGACTACTAAACAACTCTCTCTAGAACCTTCATTTCATACCCCGACTAGTACTCGCTACATTCTCTCCTCCTTAGAAGAAAAATGGAACAAAAAGGAAAAGGGTGAGCTCAACTAGCCCAGTAAAGAATATTATGACTAAGATAATATACAACAAATTATCGTTAGTCTTCAACAGGAAAAATCTAATAGAATACAATAGACAACCGCTTTTAAATCAATCTTCGCAATGAAAATAATAATTCATTAGAAGAGTTAAATAGAGAATGCAAACTACTATCTTCTATATATGAATTTAAAAGTTCATCGTCGATATTTTATCCTCAGTAACATCAATCAATATATATCCGAATCAAATATTCATCTTTGCACTACAGCCAAAGATATTCATCGATTAATCATGTTCATCTAAACACTGCTCATCTTTTGCACTACGGGCCAAAGATATTCATCAAGAAATCATTCATCTTTGCACTACAGGCCAAAGATATTCAAGAATATCATCATTTAGACCGAGGATGATGAAAAATATTTTAAAGGAAACGAATCCAAAGGAAACAAAAGAACAAATATTAAGGATTCGTATTTTAAACAATCCAAGTTCAAAAATACTTCATAAGTAATCGTAGTGGTGTAAAATTCAAGAATGATCAAAACATGGATACAATCAAAGCTAGTATCCATAATTAATAGATATTTTGGACAAAAAACAAAAAATTAATTTTTCTGTGAATAGTCTTGCCGTATCGTGAATAGTAACTCTCACACCAAAAGATAGAAATTTCACAAAAACATCTTCACGCTTCGTGAATAGTACTCATGAATAAGAACTCGTGAATAGTAACTCATGAATAGTAACTCGTGAATAAGAACTCATGAATAGTAACCCCGACATGAAAAAGTTCCAAATTTGATAAAAATTTCCAACCAATATTTCTAAGATAATGATATTGAAGAAATTATATCATTTTTGAATAAAATAACATCCCTTACCTCGAAAAGACAAGATTTCTAGTTGAAACACCTGGATATAAAGGCTATGACTTGAACTTGCAATCGTATAGTAATACTCAAAATATACTCAAAATACTCACAAGAATACGCCGATAATATAGAGAGAGAAAACTCAGATTTAAATGTGATTTTCAATTCTAACCCAAGCACCCTATTTATAGGAAAATGCTTAGAACACCAAAGTAAAAATTTATTAAAATATTTATTATTATTTTCTAAAACTTCCTACGCACATGTTTCTTAATCCAAGATCAGCCACACATAGCCCACCTCCCAAAAAGTAATAAAAACGTTTTTCTTATTTAAAATAATTAAAACTTCCAAAAATCAATTATTTCGGAGCTTCGGAACTTCAATAATTCATAATAAATAACCCTTTTATCAAAAAATTCGAATCTCGCGACTTTTTATAGGAAATTCAATTCTCTACAACTTTGCATAAGAAAGTTTTTCCAAATTCCAAACAGAAATTGACCGAAATCCACAAACAAGGCGATTTTACGGTGCTATAATCAAATTTCTATTAATAATCAGGTCCACCAACACACAAAATATGTGTTTAAACATTTAATACCACAAAAATACTCTTCCTCCTCATATACTCATATATCCCACATTCATTATAAAATATCACCGTTAATATATTATTAAAATAATATATTTAAATGAATTATTTTATCGTAAAAAGATAAAATATTAATTTTCAACAATTGTCACATTAAAAATTTTCTCCATCTATATCCACATAAAATCAATATTTTTCTCATCATATAAATTAATAATTAATTATTCACAAATAATATTACAGAATCACAAGATCGCAAACCAGTGGTAGCTCCTGTGAAAGAGGGGCTTTTTCCAATAAAGATTTCTCCTTACTTGGCAAGCAATTAGGTGACCAAACCTCTCCTTGATGAACTTTCTAGACATTGCCAATAATGTTATCCAATAATATTATTCGGATAATATGAATTATTGTTCGATAATGAAAAATACGTGTAATGATAATTTATCAAACAACAAGAATATAAAATATCAACGCAACAATTATCAATCAATAAAATAAAATACCTCGAATAAGAATTATGTAACAATTATTGAGTAGTGCCTTCTTACGTAAGAATCAATAATTGGTGCAATATCGTGTCTACTTGTGTTAACCACCGAGTATTTTAACAAAGATAATTCAGAAATAACTAAGTAGTTATTTTTAAACAACTTATATTTGTCGTTTTCTTCATCCAATCGCTTTTTCGTTATGGGGCCCACAAAAGATCAAAGTCCATTGCATTTAATATTCCCCGACAATCATTTAATATTCCACGACCAAATGAATATTCCCCGACAATAATAAATATTTTATAACCACTTGCTTATTCGAAATATTTGCGTATTTTACCCATAACTATCCACATTAATCAAATCAACCCTTACTATTTCAAAATAATAAATAGAGGAAAATAAATTTCATTTATTAATAATTTGGGGTCTTACATTTACCACATCATTTGTAACATTACGGGTCATAATTATACCGAATGATCCCTGGTCATAATCATACCAATCAACAGTCCATCTATGCACGTAAGCCAAATATGACTTTCATCACAATATAAGCATGAGGATGATGACAATGATATAAGCATTAATCAAACGAAATCAAATTAAACGAAATCAAGGATAAATATTAAAGACTTTAAATTTATCCAGAATAAAAAATATTCAAATTGTCAACATGATACTGCTTTGTAGAGTAAAATTTACGAATAATATTCATGTACCAAAAATAATTTGGACAGTAAAGAAATATATTTTTCGGATAAATAGTACCTTGTGAATAGTACCTCGTGAATAGTACCCCGACATGAAAAGTACTCCAAATACCCGAGTGAATAATATTCGGGTAAATAGTAATTGGGTGAATAGTAACTTGTGAATAGTACTCCAGCATGAAAAGTGCCCCGAATACCCGAGTGAATAATATTTGAGTGAATAGTAATCGGGTGAATAGTAACCCATGAATAGTAACTCGTGAATAGTACTCCGTCATGAAAAGATCAATAATTATCAAGAAAGCTCGAATAATATTTCCATGAAAAGATCTTTGACGAAAGCGAAATATCAAGGATATTCTACTAATTTCATGGAGTATAGAATTCAAAATCTGAAACGAAATAATATTACTTACATACTAATTTTGTCCTCGAAATTAGGGTACGTACTGTTAGGTTTGTAATATTCATGTGCGCAATCAAATTGCATAAAAGTGCTAAGTCATGTAAAAATCGAGTTTAAAATTATTTACAAACCATAAACCCGGATCACCCTTTATGCATAATTATTAATTAAACGAAAAGATAAAGAATAAAATCATACCCTTGAAGATCGAGCTTCCTCAGGTACAAGTTCACCTCCAAATCCTTTCGCATTCAACTTGAATCCACCGGGGTTTTGTTCCTTCCTTTGATCAACGTTAGCCACCCAAATGTTTGGCCTCTGGAGGTGATCCACCAAGGAAGAAGAAAATTCAAGAAGAAGGGTATTAATCAACCTTAGGTTTTCCTATCTCTATAGAAAAGGCGTACTCTCAACAAATTGGAATTATTACGTATGTTGAAAAAATCAACAACCCCTTTACCCATAATAAGACTCTCTTATTAATAGATGTGGGCAACCCACCTTAACAATTAAGGAATTGGGTTTTATTTAATTAATTAAATTCTTTTAATTAATTAAGCTCCCTAATCTTATTAGGGATAATTAATTAAACTCTTTAATTAATTTAACCTCCTAATCCTATTAGGAATAAATGAGAGTACTTATATTAAATTAATTCCTAAACTCTTTAGAAATTAAAATAATAATAATTGTAATAATATTAATAAGACTCTCTTATTAATTTATATTTAATATTTCTAAAATATTAA
This sequence comes from Panax quinquefolius, assembly GCA_020205615.1. NCBI lineage: Eukaryota > Viridiplantae > Streptophyta > Magnoliopsida > Apiales > Araliaceae > Panax > Panax quinquefolius. Next base: position 153,690,250 of record CM035152.1, read on the forward strand.
ATAATAAATATTAAGCTATTTAATTTATTCTATCACCATAGATTAAATTAAATATACTTAATATATTATTACGATTATGCCATTAACTTCTTAAATAATTATTCTTCCTTTTATGGTATGCGACCTTTTAGGTTCTCCATATTAAACTGGTTGTGAATAAATCAATTAGAACAATTCTAATCTTATTTAAATAAATAAATTAAACAATTAATTAATTTAAATAAATAATATTTATTCTACAATAGGGATAAGCCTCCTGCAACGATCAACGACTTTCCGGATAATATAGATTTCAACATTAATCATTAAAGAACCTTTGAGTAAATAGTTACTTGTATAATTCAATCCTTCCACCATACAATGTCCCAATTAAATATAAGACATGAAATTTCATCAAGTTTTATTTTATTTAATTATATGTATTTCGATCCTTAAATGCACAACTCCAAATAATGCAAATTAGAAACTCCTTTCTAATTTCATTCTCGCCGCCAAGGACTCACCGAGTTGTCATTTATCGAATCACATAGACATTTCTTTTTTTATTTGAAGTGGTAGATTCTTTATTGATCATACATTATCTCCATGTATAACTTATTATACCCAAGCATACCCTTTGATATACCCTAAGGGTCTTAAGGAATAAGTCAAAGTATAACTCATCATACATAAGATACTATGATGATCTCAAGTCCAAGGATTACTTGTACTACTATCACTACAGGAATTCCTATTGACAGGCAAATAAAACTCCATTAGGTATTCCTTAGCGAGCCACGTTCAATGAACTTATTCTCTAATAAGCACCTACATACTTGCTTTAGTGTCTCCACACAAATGATCATGAGATCAATCATCCTCATCCAACGAAATGAAGCAACGTATGTACCAATCTATCCGGATTCACTAATCCCCAATTTAGTAATCCAATGATTGGGAACTATTTTAGTTTTAAGCTTTCTAAGAATTTAGATCTCATTAGAATGATCATCATCATTATTCTAAAAGCATTGCTTAAAACTATGGGTTTATCATATATTATAAAACAACATCATGTAGATAATTAAAAGCCTTTAATAAATTAATACTTTTTATTAATAAATGAATAAGATTGTTACAAAGTATATGCTTTATCATCAAACATGATTGGCTTGTGTGCATACTACTTTCACGTACCTGGTATGCCGAAGAGGTGAGGTTACCTTGACTTCATTTCAGATTCTAACTCTTGAGGCATAACCTTTGAGTGTTGAATGTGATCCTTCTTATCCAAGATTTTAACACGTATCTCCTCATACGTTAAATCTTCTGCTATCTCGTCTAGCTCTAATTCAATAATGTGGTTTGGGTCATCCATATATTTACGTAACATCGATATGTGAAAAACGTTATAAACACGCGACATACTTAGCGGTAAGGCGAGTCTATAAGCCACAGTTCCCACTCGATCGAGGATTTCGAATGGCCCAATTAAATCGAGGGTTGAGATTTCCTCTCTTCATCGACTCTTGCTTCTAGAATAACGCCTTCTTGAACCTTCTTCTTCGTATTCATCAGCTCCGGGTCTGTAGCTTGAGCGACTTTTAACTTTATCGATTAAAGTCGATTCTATTCGTATATTTGATACCATGTGGGTCCCTAGAGTCTTTAACTCTATCTTCATCATTTGTAAGTTATACGAAATGAGTTTTTGTGTTAACAAGTCACACTCGTAACTGCATACGATCTTCTACTCAACGCGTCAGCTACCATATTCGCTCTTCCACGATGATATTGAATGGTATGGTCGTAATCTTCAACAGCTCGAGCCAACGTCCTTGGCGCATTATACGTTCGTTTTGGTTGAAAAAATATTTAAGGGTTTTAGAAATGGGTTTTGTACTGGGGTCAATACAAAATTCGATTTCACGCTTTGGGGGTAGGCTAAGAAGTCTTCAGGAATATGTTAGGAAATTTATTAACGATAGAAAAAAAAACTGTGACTCTAATCCCAAGACTTGGATAGTATGTCACATTGATACCTATCAACTTGTCACCATTATTCACGGCTTCCCCTACAGAAAGTCCGCTTTTGCATTCCATGTAAGGAAGTCACCAAATGAAAGGCTCAGGGCTCTTTACTTATGGCTTAATATAACAGTGATTGGCTTTAGTGGTTTGGTTGCTTGAATTCGTATAACAGGTTGGTTAGGAATATGAAAGCTAACAACCTTATGAAAATAATAAATTTTAGCATGATGAGTAGTTAACCAATTGATTCCTAAAATCACATCAAGGGCAAGTAATTTTAAAGAGATAAGATCGACAGGTAACGTGAAAGTGTCGATTTGAATCAACAAGATTTATAAACAGTGGAAGGTAACGAAGGTTTCTACTAACAAAGTTTCAACCAATAAGTTAAAGTCTAACTTCTCAGGGGTCAAATTTAAATGTTGAGCGCAAAGAAGAGAGATAAAAAGAATGGGTAGAACCCAGATCTAATAAGGTATAGACTTCGCAAGAATTTATAATTAACTAACCCGTGCTAACTTCGTCGGGTTACTCACTTCTTGAGAAGTCACGAAAAACGCTTCTTCCCGAAACTACGTACTTTGTTTTGTCCAGATTCCGCCTTTGGTGCCACCGCCCCAACTAGACTTGATTTTTGTCATGGACAAAATTGAGCTATGTGACCGCTTTTTTCCACAACTAAAACATACCTTGGAAGGCTATGAATCAGCTTTGGACTTATGTGTCCTCCTCTCCGCATCTCAGAAGATCTAACCAAGGTACGTTCTCCTCCCTAGAATTTGTTCTTTGGTGTTGGTTTCTTTACCAACGCCTTCCCATCATCGTTAAATCTTCTCTTCTTAAATTTTTCACTTCTATTATCTTGGCCATGATTACCACCGAACTGGTTACCATTCTTGGCATTATAATTTCCCCCACGATGGTTATCATTGTTCCGATGGCCATTGCCACAGGTACGATTATTATCGTGTTGTTGGTTGTTGCCTTTTGGTTGTGCTGACTCAGTATCGCGCTCCAATAATTGAGCCATATTCACAACATCTGAATATAAACAAAGTTTGTGAGAAATGAGGTATTGACGTATATCAGGTTTTAAACCTCTTAGAAACATTCGCGTCATTTGCTCCTCATTATCGACTAAATGGGATGCAAACCGGGATAACTCTGTAAATTTAGCCTCGTATTACGACACGGTCATATTGTTTTGCTCCAACTTGATGAATTTCACCTCCATGTGACGAATACTTTCGGGAAAGTACTTGTCGTTGAACAACTCTTGGAACTTCAACCAAGACATCTTGAGTGCGACAGGCTGGGTATGCTTTACAGATTCCCACCAATAATCTGCCTCTTCACGTAACATAAAGGTGGCGAAGGAAACCTTTTGCTCCTCTGAGAATTCTAAGACATCAAATATCTTGGTGATTTGCTTTATCCACGTCTCCGCCTTAAGTGGTTCTGGCTTTCCCAAAAACTCCGGCGGTCCCAGCTCCTTGAACTGCTTAGCAGTGACAATCCGAGAGTTGGCAATGTTTCCACCTAAATTTTGAACAGGAGTCTTTCTCGCCTGATGTTGCATGAATTGCATAAAGCCTCTGAACATCTCATCGTTCATCATCTGATCGGTGTTGTTATTTACCTGAGGATTATTGTCTTCCTGTTGCACATTATCCTGGGTATTTATCGTTGGTGACTCAACGGTCTCATGAGCTTCATTGCTGATCTCAACATTTTGAGATGCCATTTTCAAACACTGTCACAAAACAAGGGTTAATTGACATATCACATATTATCCCTATACTCTGACCGACTAATTAAATACCAAATAAACTTAGGTAGGTCATACTAGCGAAGGAATTCCTCGTCTCTCCCCTCCTAGTTCTTGTCTCACATCTCAGCCAGAGATCATATCCCTAAGCTTTGATACCAACTGTGATGTGATGTGACGCCCCCAAAATAGGTATACATCACCCATTTTGAGTCGTCAATAACATGGTACAGAAACAACTACAACTTTATTAATACAACATAAAAACTGTGAGTTTAAATACAGATATTGCCATCTAGATAATATTCACACCCATATAAGTCCTCATTACAATTATTGGTACATTATTTTACAAAAATAGTGAGGACTACTAAAACAACTCTCTAGAATCATCATTCCATACCCCGACTAGAACTCGCTACTTTCTCGCCTCCTGAGAAGAAAAATGGAACAAAAAGGAAAAGGGCGAGCTCAACTAGTCCTGTAAAGAATATTATGACTAAGATAATATAGAACAAATTATCGTTAGTCTTCAATAGGGAAAAATCTGATAAAATACAATAGACAACAAATTTCAGATCAATATTCGTAGCGGAAATAATAATTCATAGATGAGTTACGTAGAGAATGAAATCTACTATAATCTATGAATTTAAAAGTCCATCGTCATTATTTTATCCTGTAACATCAATCAATATTCATCTTGAATCAAATATTCATCTTTACACTACAAAAGCCAAAGATATTCATCGACCGTCATGTTCATCTCAACACTGCTCATCTTTGCACTACGAGCCAAAGATATTCATCGAAAATCATTAATCTTTTGCACTACAAAGCCAAAGATATTCAAGAATATCATCATTTAGGATCGAGGATGATGAAAATATTTAAAAGAAAACCGAATCCAGTGAAACAAAAGAACAAATATTAAGGATTCGTACTTTAAACAATCCGAGTTCAAAAATACTTCATAAATAATCATAATGAAGTAAAATTCAAGAATGATCAAAACATGGATACAATCAAAGCTAGTATCCATAATCGATATTTTAGGAAAAAAATGAAAATTTAATTTTTCTGTGAATAGTGCCGTATTCGTGAATAGTGCCGTATACGCGAATAGTATCGTATACGTGAATAATAACCCCGACACTAAAAGATAAGAATTTTACAAGAAAAATCTAACCAATAATCCGACATAATGATATTAGAAGAAATAATATCATTTTTAAAAAAAATAACATCCCTTACCTCGAAAAGAATAAGATTTCCGGCCGAATATCGATATAACGTTTGAAGGAACTTGCACCGGATATAGCAACACTCAAAGTATCAAAATACGCTCGATAATATAGAGAAAGAAAACTTCAGTTTCGGTGTGATTTTCAATTCTAACCAAAGCACCCTATTTATAGAAATCGCTTAGAACACCAAAGCGTAAAAATTTATTAAAATAATTTTATTTATTAAATATTCAAGCCCACCACCAAAGAATCTGAATTCAGCTCATTTACCACACATGTGGGATTGCAAAAAATGTTTTTCTTGAATAAAACAATTAAAACTTTCAAAAATCAATTATTCCAGAACTTCGGAACTTCAATAATTCATAATAAATCGCCCTTTTATCAGAAAAATTCAAACCTCATGTCTTTTTCATAGGAAATTCCATTCTCTACAACTTTGCAGAAGAAAGTTTTTCCAAATTCCAAACAAAAATTGACTGAAATCCACAAACGGACGATTTTACAGGCTATAATCAAATTTCAGTCAAGAAATGAGGTCCACAAACATGAAAAACATGTTTTAAATATTTATTGCAACAAAAATACTCTTCCTCCTCATTTATTCATATATCCCACATTCATTGTAAAAATATCACCATTATTATAATATTAAAATATAATAATATATTTAAATGAATTATTTTATCGAGAAAGATAAAATATCAATTTTCAACAATTGTCACATTAAAAATTTTCTCCATCTATATCCACATGAAATGAATATTTTTCTTATCATATAAATCAATAATTAATTATTCACAAATAATATTATAGAATCACAATTAAAGGTCAGAAATGAAATGCAAACAGTTTCAGGCTCGATTTATACTTTCCGACTAAAAGTTCGATTTGAGCTCGACTCGAAATATAAATGAGTCAAATATGAGCACATTTTAAAGTTCGATAAATTACTCGAACCTTCTCAAATTGTAATTTTCTAACTATACTCGGATCATATTCATTGAAAAGTTCAAACCGCTTCTAGTTCGATTCTAATCGTGTTTCGACTCGTTAACTAAATGAGCCTCAATCAAACCTTATTTTATACTCGATAAATTTTATGAACCAAATACGAGCAACTCAATACCTTGATTGACTCAAATTGCGTTACACCCTTAATCACAATATCGGCAACCAGTGCTTCCCAAGAAAGAGGGGATTTCAATAAGGATTTCTCCTCATCATGCGTAATTAGGTGACCAAACCTCTCCTTGATGTAACTTTCTTTACATTGCCAATAATGTTATCTAATAATATTATTCAAATAATATGAATTATTGATCCGATAATAAAAAATATCAGTAGTGACAATTATTGAAACAACAATAATATAAAATATCAACGTAGCAATTATCAAGCAATAAAAAAATATTGAACAAAGAATTCATCATAATAATTATTAAGTAGTGCCTTCTTACGTAAGAATCAATAATTGGTGTAATACTGCAATGCTACCGTGTTTTTAACCAACGGGTATTTTAACAAGATTAATTCATGAATAACTACGCCATGCTATTTATAAACAACTTATATTTGTCGCTTTCTTCATCCAATCATTTTTTACATTATGGGGCCCACATATTAACAAGTCGCAGATAAATTTAATATTCCCAAACAGAAAGAATATTTCACGACCAAACGAATATTCCCTACAACAATAAATATTTTATAACCACTTGCTTATTTGAAATATTTATGATTTTACCCATAACTAACCACATTAATCAAATCAACCCTTACTATTTCTAAATAATAAATAGAGGAAATTTAATTTTATTTATAATAAGTTGGGGTCTTACAACCTCCCTCCTTATGAAATTTCGGTCCTCGAAATTGACATACGTGCACTGGTGTTTCAAAAGGTGAGGATACCTCGCTTTCATTTCCGTTTCCAACTCCCAGGTCATTTCCTCAATAGCATGGTTCCTCCACAAAACTTTAACTTATGGTATGACCTTTGTACGTAAGACATGCTCCTTCATATCCAAGATCTTGACAGGTACCTCCTCGTACGTTAAGTCTTCGGCTATCTCATCCGGTTCTAACTCAATAACGTGGTTCGGGTCTTTCACATATTTACGAAGCACAAATATATGAAAAATATTATGAACACGAGACATACTTGGAGGTAACGCGAGTCTATAGGCTACATTTCCTACTCAGTCAAGAATCTGAAATGGACCAATAAATCGTGGATTGAGCTTTCCTCTCTTCCCGAATCTTGTAACCCCCTTCCGTGGGGAAACACGCAACAATACATGCCCCAATATTAAATTCCACGTCCTTTCGATGAAGATCCGCATAACTCTTTTGTCGATCTTGTGCCGTTTGTATACGTTGTCGAATCATTTGGATCTTTTCTGTAGTAATACGTACCAACTCTAGTCCCAACAATGTTGATTCACCCACCTCATCCCAACATACCTTTGAGCGACACTTTCTTCCATACAATGCTTCAATGGAGCTACCCTATATACTACTGCTCGATAATCGCTTGTTGTAGGAGAATTCCACCAATGGTAAATACTCATCCCAACTCCCTTTGAAGTCTAGGACACAGAGTCTTAATAGATCATCAAGAGTTTGAATAGTCCTCTCTGATTGTCCGTCCGTTTGAGGATGGTATGCCGAACTGAATCGTAAATCCATGCCCATAGCTTTTTGTAAACTAACCCAAAATTGTGAAGTGAATCTTGGGTCACGATCCAAAACTATGGATACTGGCATGCCATGCAATCTCAAAATCTCATTTACATACATATGAGCAAGACGTTCAAGGGAATGAGTCTCACGTATCGGCAATAAATGAGCAGACTTGGTTAATCTATCAACAATAACCCAAATCTCATTTCCTGAAGAGAACAGTGAAAGAAAAGGTTGAGCTCAACTATCCCAGTAAGAAATATTATGACTAAGATAATGCAGAATAAATTATCCTTAGCCTTCAACAGTATAACAACTGATAGAATATAATAGACAACAAGTTTTAGATCAATAACTGCAGCGGAATAAGCAATCCATTAGAAGAGTCAAGTAGAGTATGATATCTACTATCTTCTATGATTTAAAAAGTTTTTCATCAAATTTATCGCTGAGACTTAGCTTAATAAATAAACCACATCATCGAATCATCCCTGCACTATGGGCCAAGCATATTCATGTAATCATCAATGGTCATGATTATACCGAATAATCCCTGGTCATAATCATACTAACAACTGTCCATCAATGCACTACGAGCCAATGAGGACTTTTATCACATCATTTGTAACATTACGGGTCATGATTATACCGAATGATCCCTAGTCATAATCATACTAATCAACAGTCCATCTATGCACGTATGTCAAAGATGACTTTCATCACAATATAAGCAAGAGGGTGATGACAATGATATAAGCATTAATCAAACGAAATCAAATCAAACGAAATCAAGGATAAATATTAAAGACTTTAAATTTATCCAAAATAAAAAATATCCAAATTGTCAACATGATATTGCTTTGTAGAGTAAAATTCAAGAATAATATTCATGTACAAAAAATAATTTGGACAGAAAAGAAATATATTTTTCAGGTAAATAGTACCCCGTGAATAGTATCCTATGAATAGTACCTCGTGAATAATACCCCGACATGAAAAGTACCACAAATACCCAAGTGAATAATATTCGGGTAAATAGTAATTGGGAGAATAGTAACCCGTGAATAGTAACTTATGAATAGTATTCCGGCATGAAAAGTACCCCGAATACCCGAGTGAATAATATTTGAGTGAATAGTAACTCATGAATAGTAACTCGTGAATAGTACTCTGTCATAAAAAGATCAATAATTATGAAGAAAGCTCAGAATAATATTTCCATGAAAAAATACTGGATGAAGCACAAATATCAAGGATATTCTACTAATTTCATGGAGTATAGAAGCCAAAACTTCAACAAAATGAGTATAGAATTCAAAATCTGAAACAAAATAATATTACTTAAATACTATAAAGTATGGAAGAAAATATTATTTCAAGCGAATATTGAACAAAAATAACATCCCTTACAATTGTTGAACGAAAATAATATTCCAACGAATATTTAACAAAGATAATATTCCTACGAATATTGAACGAAGATAATATTTTATATGAATATTAAACAAAAATAATATTCATACGAATATGAAAAATAATATCTCTTCAGAATATGAAATAAATAATACCCCTTACCTTAGAAGAAGACTAGATACTGGAGTAGTGAAGTAGCAGACTACTCTTCTTCTTTCTCCCTATAGCTTATCACTCTATAGCTTCTCTCTCTATAATTGCTCTTGTGAGTCTTAGTGAATTGGTGAGAATGAAGGAAGAATGAGCTTCTATTTATAGGAAAATATAGTTACGATAGTTGCACGTTTTGGGGCTCAAAATATTACAGTATAATACCTTCATCTTTTCCTTCATTTTTAATTTAGTCCTGCAAGTATTATCAAACTTGCACCACCTCCCCTAATAGTATATCATGTGAATTAATAGTACAATCATGTGAATCAATATTTCTATACATGTAAAAATATGAATTACAGTATAGTGCCTCCATCTATACCTCCATTTTTAACTTAGTTATGCAAGTATTATCAATCTTGAACCACCTCCCCTAATAGTACATGAATGTGAATCAATAGTACACACATGTGAACAAATAGTTATAAGCATGTGAATTAATAGCAATTAATTGATAATTTACCCGATTGGTCAGTATAACTTCCAAACATCAATTATTATCGAAATAAATGTCGATTTCCACTAACACTAATAATCCCAACACAATGGAACTATCAATTTTATCTTTAATCAACATGAACTTATTCATGATTTAAAAAGTTTTTCATCAAATTTATCGCTGAAACTCAACTTAATAAATAAATCACATCATCTAATCATCCTTGCACCACGGGCCAAGGATATTCATGTAATCATCAATGGTCATGATTATACCGAATAATCCCTGGTCATAATCATACCAACTGTGACGCCCCCAAAATAGGTATACATCACCCATCTTGAGTCGCCAAATACATGGTACAAAATTCAAATACAAACTAATAATACAGCAGTCGTGTAAAATACGACAAAACACATGCTGTGAGTTTAAATACAAATATTATCTTCTAGACAATATCCATTCACAAATAGAGTCCTCATTACATTTATTGTCACACTTTTTAACAGAATAGTTAGGACTACTAATACTATCATCTGGACCGTCACTTCATTCCCCGACTAGTCCCGGACTATATTTCAAGAATTTCACCCTCGAAATTTACGTACGCACTTGGTATGGTGAATAGGTGAGGATACCTAGACTTCATTTCAAATTCTAACTCTTGGGGTATAACCTTTGAGTGTCGAATGTAATCCTTCTTATCCAAGATTTTAACAGGTACATCTTCATACGTTAAATTATCCGCTATCTCGTTCAGTTCTAATTCAATAACGTGGTTCGAGTCTTTTACATATCTACGTAACGTCGATACGTGAAAAATGTTATGAACACGCGATATACTTGGCGGTAAAATGAGTCTATAAGCCACAGTTCCTACTCAATCGAGGATTTCAAATGGGCCAATTAAATCGAGGGTTGAGATTTCCTCTCTTCAGCAACTCTTGCTTTTAAAATAACGCCCTCATGAACCTTCTTCTTCACATTCATCAGCTCCGGGTGTGTAGCTTGAGCGGCTTTAACTTTATCGATTAAAGTTGATTCTACTCATATATTCGTTATCTTCATGTGGGTCCTTAGAGTCTTTAACTCTATCTTCATCATTTGTAAGTTTTACGAAATGAGTCTTTGTGTTAACAACATCGCACTCGTAAACACATACGATCTTCTACTCAATGTGTTAGCTACCACATTCGCTCTTGCACGATGATATTAAATGATATGGTCGTAATCTTCAACAGCTCGAGCCAATGTCCTTGGCGCATGATACGTTCGTTTTGGTTAAAGCAATATTTAAGGGTTTTAGAAATGGGTTTTGTATTGGGGTCAATACAAAATTTGATTTTACGCTCTAGGGTAGGCTAAGAAGTCTTCAAGAATACGTCAGGAATTTTATTAACAATACAAATATCATTCAAAACTGTAACTCTCATCCATGACTTGGATTGTATGTCACATTGATACCTATCAACTTGTCATCGTCATTCACGACGTCGCCTACAGAAAGTCTGGCTTCGGTGCATTCCACACAAGGAAGTCAACAACGAAAGGATCAAGGCTCTTTACTTATGGCTTGATATGACAATGATTGACTTTAGTAGTTTGATTGCTTGAATTCGCATAACAGGTTGGTTAGGAATATAAAAGCTAACAACCTTACGAAAAGCATGATGAGTAGTTAATCAATCGATTTCTAAAATCACATCAAAGGCAAGTATTTTCAAAGAGATAAGATCGACAGGTAACGTGAAAGTGTTGATTTGAATAAAACAAGATTTATAAACAGTGGAGGTAACAAAGGTTTCTACTAATGAAGTTTCAATCAATAAGTCAAAGTCTAACATCTCTGGGGTCAAATTTAAACGCTGAACGCAAAGCAAGAGAGATAAAAGAATGGGTAGAAACCAGATCTAATAAGGTATAGACTTCGTGATAATTTATAATTAACTAACTTGCGTACAAGCATTGTTCGGTGTCACTCGCTTTTTGAGAAGTCATGAAAAATGCTCTTCCTAAAACCACCGACTTTGTTTTGTGCAGACTACCTTTGATGCCTCCATCCCAAATTGGACTTGTCTTCAATTACGATAAAATCCGTGAGGTGACCTTCTTCCACAATTATAACATGCTTTGGATGGCATCGCCAGCTTGGACCGATGTATCCTTTCTCTCGCATTTGAAGCATATGATAGGTGGTCGTTCTCTTTCCTTAACAATGGGTGTTGGTGCTGACTTCTTTCCATCATTGTTGAATCTCCTCTTCTTGAAATAACCATTCTTATTATTTTGTCCATGATTACCACCGAAGTGGTTACCATTTCTGGCATGTTGATTCCCTCCACGCTTATTGTCACCGCTTCGATGACTCTTATCACTTAGTATTATCATTTTGCCACCGCTCTCTTTTTTCGTTGGGTTGAGTCATTATCGCTACCCAATAATCGAGCCCTATTAACAACATCCGAATACAAACACGCTTTATGAGAGATAAGATATTGACGTATCTCAGGTTTCAAACCTCTTAGAAACATTCGCGTCATTCTCTCCTCATTATTGACCAAATGGGACGCAAACCGGGACAACTCGGCGAACTTGGCTTCCTACTGCGACACGGTCATGTTGTTTTCTTCCAGTTTAATGAACTCTACCTCTTTCATGTGACGAATACTTTTGGGAAAGTACTTGTTGTTGAAAAATTCTTGGAACTTCTCCCAAGTCATCTTCAGTGCAGCAGGTTGAGTACGTTTTACAGATTCCCACCAGTAATCTGCCTCTGCATGCAATATGAGGGTGGCAAAGGGAACCTTTTGTTCCTCGGAGCATCCCAAGACATCAAATATCTTGCAGATCTGCTTTATCCATGTCTCCGCTTTAAGTGGTTTTGGCTCTCCAAAAAACTCCAGTGGTCCCAGCCTTGAATCGCTTAGCGCGTGATGTCAAGAGAGTTGCCAGTGTTTCCACCTTCATTTTGGACAGGAGCCGCTCTTGCCTGATGTTGCATGAATTTCATGAAGCCTCGGAACATTCCATCGTTCATCATTTGGTCAGTGTTGTTGTTTGCCTGAGGATTGTCGCCTTCCTGATGCACATTATCTTGACTATTGATCTGTGGAGACTCAACGGTCTCCTGTGCTCCATTGATGTTCTCAACATTCTCGGATGCCATTTTCAGATACTAACACAAAACAAGGGTTAATAAACGTATCACATATTATCCCTATACTCTGACCGACCAATTAAATATCAAATAAACTTAGGTAGGTCATACTAGCGAAGGAATTCCCCGTCTCTCCCCTCCTAGTTCTTGTCTCACACCTTAGCCAGGGATCATATCCCTAAGCTTTGATACCAAATGTGACGCCCCCAAAATAGGTACACATCACCCATCTTGAGTCGCCAAATACATGGTACAAAATTCAAATACAAACTAATAATACAGCAGTCGTGTAAAATACGACAAAACACATGATGTGAGTTTAAATACAAATATTGTCTTCTAGACAATATCCACACTCAATGGAGTCTTCATTACAATTATTATCATACTATTTTATAAAAATAGTGAGGACTACTATAGCCACCATCTTAGGCCATCACTTCATTTTTCGACTAGTCCCAGCTATATATTCTCATTTCCTGAAGATAACAGTGAAAGAAAGGGTGAGCTCAACTAGCCCAGTAAGAAATATTATGACTAAGATAATGTAGAATAAATTATCATTAGTCTTCAACAATGTTAAACTGATAAAATACAATAGATTTCAAGTTTAACTGCAGCAGAACAAGCAATCCATTAAAAGAGTCAAGTAGAGAATAAAATCTATTATCTTTTATGATTTAAGAAGTATTTCATCACTTTTATCGCTTAGACTCAGCTTAATAAATAATCTACATCATCCCTGCACTCCAGTCAAGGATATTCATTAGGGTCACGACTATAAATTCCATGCATTACAGGCCAAGGATATTTGTGTATTCATCAATGGTCATGATCATGCCAACAACTGTCCATCAATGCACTACAGGCCAATGAAGACTTTTACCACATCATTTGTAACATTACGGTCATGATTACACCGAATAATCCCCTCAGTCATAATCATACCAAGTCCATCTATGCTCTCTACGAATATAGATGACTTTAAAATAATATAAACATGAGGATGATGACAATGATATAAGAATTCAATAAAACAAGTTCACGAATTAATTTATTCAGGAACTAATAACGTCCAAATTGTCAACATGATACTGCTTTGTAGAGTAAAATTCAAGAATGCTCAGAAGAATATTTCCATGAAAAATACTAGATGAAGCACAAATATCAAGGATATTCCACTAATTTCATGGAGTATAGAAGTCAAAATTTTAACCAACTAAGTATAATAACGAATGGAATAACAAAAGAAATCACCATGCATGCGGTATTACATGTATGCAGTTATTCCAATGAATAATAATAATCGAACCAGTCGTGAAAATTCACATCACAAGATGTTCCAACAGAATAATAAATAATCTGAACCCGGTCCAGTAAAAAACATGTATGTGAGATATTCAATGTAATAATAATAAAGACGGAACCAGTCCTGTGTAAAACACACATACAGATGTTCCAATGAATAATAATAAAAAAGCGGAACCGGTCCTGTAAAAACACATACAAGATGTTCCAACAGTAATAATAAAAGACAGAATAATAGAAGAATGTCACCAAGTATAGGGTAGCTCAGATATACAAAAGTTATTCCAATGTAATAATAAGAAATGGAATAACAGAAGTTCTCTTCATGAATATAAAAGAATAATATCCCTTACGAGTACAACAAATAATATCCCTTACCGTAAAAGAACTGAATATAAGAGTAGTTAAGTAGCAGAAATCTTTTCTTCTTTCTCTCTATAATTTTCTCTATAGAGTTTCGATGAATTAAGTAAGAATAATGAAGGAATGAGCTTCTATTTATAGGAGAATGGAAGTGTACTGTGCAAGGAAAAATAATTCTACAGATTTATTTATTCAACCAAATACAATAAAGTCAATCAACTAACCAATAAAATCACAACAAAAATTAAAATATAATACATATATATAAACACATGTTTTCTCCCCCATAACCAACATCAATCCCCCACCCACCCAATAATCAAATTCACTACACTCTTACACATCACTATCACACTACTACTTTTCCACCATTTCCCACTCACACACACATCATACACCTATCACTTTCACATATCATTTTCTTCCACTATATACTCAAAACACACATATACTTCCATACATATACTCTTCCATTTCCAAAATCATTTCCCAACACATATGGGCCCCACCTTTAAATAATTTTCTACCGATTATTTTGAAAATGGGTAAATAGGAATCCATAAAATAAGCAAAACTTCATAAAAAAACACCTTAATAATTTTAACAACATTTATCATCTTCATTATAATTCACAATATTAATCGACCAGGTCGTTCCCAGGAAAGAGGGGGCTTTCCAATAAGATTTCTCCCTATTGGCGCGCAATTAGATGAACAAACCTCTCCTTGGCAGAACTTCTAGACATCGTTAATATTGCAATTTATAATATTAATAACTCTGTCATTTCAATTATTGATTTAATATTATATAAAATATCGACAATAATTGAATCAAATAACTTGAGATACTATACAACAATTAGTATAGCAATAATTGAACAAAACTGAGTGACTTCTCACGTAAGCATTAATAATCAATACCGTGTGCTACTATGCAACCACGCGTATTACTGTACTTTTACTACCGAGTAGTTCAACAGTATCAACGATAAAACTTCCGCCGTTATTTTTAATAAAATATTTTTGTCGTTTTCTTAATCCGACAATAATTCCGTTGTGGGGTCCACCAATGATTGTGCCGTCGTACGAATATTCCCCGACACAAAGAATATTCCTCGACCAATCGAATATTATATGACAACTTGCATACTTTGAAAAATTTTCAAATACTACCCACAACTATAACATTATCTCAAATCCACACCTTAATATTCAAAAAAAATATTTCGAGAAATTTAAATCTTTATTTATAAAATTTGGGGTCTCACACCAACAACTGTCCATCAATGAACTACGAGCCAATGAGCACTTTTACCACATCATTTGTAACATTACGGGTCATGATTATACCGAATGATCCCTGGTCATAATCATACAAATCAACAGTTCATCTATACACGTAAGCCAAAGATGACTTTCATCATAATATAAGCATGAGGATGATGACAATTATATAAGCATTAATCAAACAAAATCAAGGATAAATATTAAAGACTTTAAATTTATCCAGAATACAAAAATATCCAAATTGTCAACATGATACTGCTTTGTAGATTAAAATTCAAGAATAATATTCATGTACCAAAAATAATTTGGACAGAAAAGAAATATATTTTTCGGGTAAATAGTACCCCGTGAATAGTATCCTGTGAATAGTACTTCAGGAATAGTACCCCGTTAATAGTACGGAAGAAAATATTATTTCAAACGAATATTGAACAAAAATAACATCCCTTACAACTGGTGGACGAAAATAATATTCCAACGAATATTTAACGAAGATAATATTCCTACGAATATTGAACGAAGATAATGTGACGCCCTCAAAATAGGTATACATCACCCATCTTAAGTCACCAAAAACATAGTACAGAATACAAATACAAACTTAATTATACAACCGTCGTGTAATATACGACAAAACATAGCTGAGAGTTTAAACAGGAATGTTGCCTTCTAGACAATATCCACTCTCAAATAGAGTCCTCATTATATTTATTGTCACATTATTTTATGGAATAGTGAGGACTACTAATACACCATCTCGGACCATTACTCCGTTCCCCGACTAGTCCCGACTACGTTCTCATTTCCTGAAGAGAACAATGAAAGCAAAAGGGTGAGCTTAACTAGCCCAGTAAGAAATATTATGACTAAGATAATGAAAAATAAATTATCGTTAGCCTTCAACAGTGTTAAGCTAATGCAATATAACAAACATCAAGTTTAACTGCAGCGGAACAAGCAATCCATTAAAAGAGTCAAGTAGAGAATAAAATCTACTATCTTCTATGATTTAAAAGGTTTTTCATCACTTTTATCGCTGAGACTCAGCTCAATAAATAATCCACATCATCTCTGCACTACGGCCAAGGATATTCATTAGTATCACAACCACAAATTATCCATGCACTACGGGCCAAGGATATTCGTGTTTTCATCAACGGTCCTGATCATGCCATAAAATAATTCATCTTTGCACCTTTGGCAAGAGAATGCATAGCCATAATCATACCAAAAAGCGTCCCATCAATGCACTACGGGGGCGATGAGGAATTTTTCCACATCATTTGTAACATTACGGTCATGATTATACCAAATAATCCCTAGTCATAATCATACCAAGTCCATCTATGCACTACAGGCCACAGATGACTTGCAACATAATATAAGCATGAGGATGATGACAATTCAATAAAACAAGTTCAAGAATAAATTTTAAAGATTTACAAATTAATTTATCCAGGAACCAATAACGTCCAAATTATCAACATGATACTGCTTTGTGGAGTAAAATTCAAGAATGCTCAGAAGAATATTTCCATGAAAAGATACTGGATGAAGCGCAAATATCCAGGATATTCTACTAATTTCATGGAGTATAGAAGCCAAAACTTTAACCAACTGAGTAAAATAGAATATATGAAACTACAAATGGATTTTCGCCTGCCATGCGGTAATCTACATAGACAGATCATTTCCACAATTTAATAAGGAATGAATACGAAGGATCATTCACCATGCATACTGAGAATCCACATGGCGAGTTATTCCAACATAATAATAAAGAATGGAATAATGTAAGAATTCACCAAAGCGTATGTGTAATCCGTATAAAACAAAGCTATTCCAATGAATAATAAAGAATGGAACCAAAAATCGTACGTAAATCGTGATGCATGGATATTCCAATGTAATAATAAAGAATGGAACTGAGTCATGCATGAAACCGCATGATGTGATATTCCATGTGAGACCCCGGATTTTATTAATAAAGATTTAAATTTGGTCGAAATAATTTTTAATATTATGGTGTGAATTTGAGATAATATTATAGTTGTGGGTAGTATTTATAAATTTTGCAAAGTATGCAAGTAGTTATATTATATTCGATTGGTCGAGAGAATATTAGGTTTAGCGAGGAATATTCGTATAACTACCTCAATCATTGGTGGACCCTATTAATGTAATTATCATGTCGGATTGAGAAAACGACAAAATATTTTATTAAAATAACGGCGGAAGTTTTACCGGTTGATCTTGTTGAACTACTCGGTAGTAAAAGTACAATGAATGTCGTGTGGTTGCGTAGTAGCACACTACCTGTATTGATTATCGATGCTTATGTGAGAAGTCACTTTCGGTTTGATTCCATTATTGTCGATTAATAATATGAATTATTATAATGATAATGACGTTTTGTTTTATTCAGATTATTAACGTAATAAAACGAAACATCTTTTATATAAAATAGAATACTTTATTAAAGTTATTCTATAAATAGAATATATTATATTTTATTATGCGTAGTGTTGCGTAGTGTTTTTGCGTAGTATTGCATAGTGTTTGCATAGTAAAATGTTTTTATATAAATAGAATATATTATATTTTATTTAAAAGATTTTTCTTTAAATATGGACCGTCAGATTAAAGTAAATCAATCTGACCGCTTCATGGATTAATTCTTATGCATTCCATTTTCCTATAAATAGAAGCTCATTCCTTTATTATTTTCTTACTTAATTCATTGAAACTCTAGAGAGAAATTATAGAGAGGTTATAGAGAGAAAGTTATAGAAAGAAGAAGAGTATTACTCTACTTACTTCATATTTCTATATTCAGTTCTTTTACTGAGTAGTGGTGTTATTCTTTCTTCTTGAAGAAACTTCATTATTCCATTCATTATTATTCTGTTGGAATAACCTGTAAAAGTGGCATACCCTATACATAACCTGTATACGCGGCATACCCTATACTTGGTGAAATCCTTATGTTATTCCATTGCTTATTATTCTGTTGGAATAACCTGTATACGCGGTTTACCCTATACTTGGTGACATTCTTCTATTATTCTGTTGGAACATCCATGCATGTGTTTTTACACCGACACTGGTTCCGCTTTTATTATTACGCTGGAACATCCTCATGCATGTGTTTTACACCGGACCTGGTTCCGTCTTTATCATTCTGTTGGAATATCCTATCTGTGTGTTTTACACCGGATCTGGTTCCATCTTTATTATTCTGTTGGAACATCCTGTCGGTGTGAATTTCACCTGACCTGGTTCCGTTATTATTATTCTGTTGGAATAACCTGTCTGCAATCTGCATGCATGGTGATTTCTTTTGTTATTCCATTCTTTATTATATCCAGTTGGTTAAAACTTTGACTTCTATACTCCATGAAATTAGTGGAATATCCTTGATATTTGCGTTTCATCCAGTATTTTTTTCATGGAAATATTCTTCTGATCATTCTTGAATTTTACTCTACAAAATAGTATCATGTTGACAATTTGGACGTTAATAATTCATGGATTAAATAATTCTTGAACTTGTTTTATTGAATTATTATGTCATTGTCATCATCCTCATGATATATTATGTTATCTTTGGCTTACGTGCATAGATGAACTTAGTATGATTATGACCAGGGATCATTCGGTATAATCATGGCTTGTTATAAATGATGTGATAAAAGTCCTCGGTGGCTTGTAATGCGATGATGGATAGTTTTTAGTATGATTATGACCGGGGTGATTCGGATAGTCATGACCATTGATAATTTGATGAAAATCCTTGGCCAAGTGGTACGTGGGATGATTATATGTGGTGGTTTATTTATTATTAGTTGAGTCTCGCCGATAAAAAAAATTGATGAAAACCTTTTAAAACCTAAAGATAGTAGACTTTATTCTCTACTTGACTCTTTTAATGGATTGCTAATTCACCGCAGCTTAAACCGGGTTGTCTATTGTATTTTATCGGTTTAACATCATTGTTGAAGGCTAATGATAATTTATTACGCATTATCTTAGTCATAATATTTCTTCTTTGGGCTAGTTGAGCTCACCTTTCTTTCACCGTTGTTCTTCAATAAATGAGAACATAGGCGGACGAGTCGGGGAACGAAGTAATGGTCCGAGGATAGCATTATTAGTCCTCACTATTCTCGTGAAATAGTATGATAATAGTTGTAATGAGGACTCCTTTTGAGTTTGTATAATATCTAATAGACAATATTTGTATTCAAACTCACGATTTATGTCGTATTGCATACCTACGCTTATATTAGTAAGTTGTATTTGAATTTATGTACCATGTAAGTGGCGACCCAAGATGGGTGACGTATACCTAATTTTGGGGGGCGTCACAGGTTGGTATCGAGCTTAGGATATGATCTCTGGCTAAGATGTGAGATAAGAACTAGGAGGAGAGACGGAAATTCCTTCGCTAGTATGACCTACCTAAGTTTATTTGGTATTTAATTGGTCGGTCGAGTATAGGGATAATATGTGATATGTTAATTAACCCTTATTTTATGGCGGTGATTTGAAAATGGCATCCGAGAATGTTGAGAATAGAATGGAGCACGTGAGACCGCTGATTCTCCACGGATCAATAATCGAACAATGTACAACAGGATGGCGATAATCCTCCCGTAAATAACAACACCGATCAATTGACTAACGACGATGACGTTTAAAAGGTTTTAGAATTCATGCAACATCAAAGCGAAAGCGACTCTGCTCAAAACGTGGGTGGAAACACGGAAAACTCTCAAGCGGTCACCGCTAAACAATTCAAGGAGTTGGGACCACCGGGAGTTTAAGGAGAGCCAAACCCACTTCAAGGGAAGCATGGATAAAGCATTACCAAGATATTTGATGTCTTGGGATGCTCCGAGGACAAAAGGTTCCTTTTACGCCTTTATGTTGCTTTTGAGAGGCGATTCTTTGGTGGGAATCGGTAAAACGTACTCAACCAGTTGATCAAGAAGATATCTTGGGAGAAGTTCCAGAGTCGCATTCAACGACAAATACTTTCACGAAAGTATTCGCCACATGAAGGAGGTGGAGTTTATCAAGTTGGAACAAAACAATATGACCGTGTGTCGCAATACGAGGGCAAAATTTGCGGAGTTATCACGATTCGTCCCCACTTGGTGGATAATGAAGAGAGAATGACGCGAATGTTTTAAAGAGTTTGAAGCCGGAGATACGTCAACATCTTATTTCTCATAAACCGTGTTTTTATTCGGATGTTGTAAATAGGGCTCGATTAGTGGAGCGCGATAACGAGTCAACGCAACTAAAAGAGAGTGCGGCAAAATTATAATACCGGTGATGAGTAGTCATCGAGCGGTGACAACAAGCGTGGAGAAATCAACAAAGCTAGATATGGTAACCACTTGGTGGTAATCGGGGCCAAAATAATAAGAATGGACATTTCAAGAAAAGGAGATTCAACAATGATGGAAAGACGTCAAACTCCAAAGACCCGTTTCAAAGGAAGAAGAACGACCACCCATTATATGCTTCAAATGTGGAGGAGAGGACACATCGATCCGGATCATGCGCCATGCCGAGTCAAAAGCATGTTATAATTGTGGAAGAGAGGTCACTTAGCTCGATTTT
Organism: Panax quinquefolius; assembly: GCA_020205615.1. Taxonomy (NCBI): domain Eukaryota; kingdom Viridiplantae; phylum Streptophyta; class Magnoliopsida; order Apiales; family Araliaceae; genus Panax; species Panax quinquefolius. The sequence goes on from CM035152.1 coordinate 153,711,770, forward strand.
GTCGTTTATCAAGACAAATTCAACTAGGATGGAGGCACCAAAATTTCGTCCTGCACAAACCAAAGCCGATAGTTTAAGAGAGCGTTTTTTTTCTCGTGACGAGGAACTGAATAAAATTATCACGGGTAAGTTAATTGTAAGCTCTTGCAAGTCTATACTGTGTTAGATACCGATTCTACCCACTCTTTTATTTCACCTAGTTGCATTCAACGTTTGAATTTGACTCAGAAGAAGTTAAACTTTGACTTATTGGTTGAAACTTCGTTAGTAGGAGCCTTCGTTACTGCTTACTATTTTTAAATCTTGTTTAATTCAAATAAACATTTTCACGTTACTTCGTCGATCTTATCTTTTGAAAATATTTGCCTTTGATGTGATTTTCTGAGTCGATTGGTTAGCTACTCATCATGCTTTTCGTAAGGTTGTTAGCTTTTATATTTATAACAACCTCATTACCTAATTCAAAGTAACCAAATCCTAAAGTTAATCATTGTCATATCAAGCCATAAGTAAAGAGCCCCAACCTTTCGTTGTTAACTTCCTTGTGTGGAATGCACCAAGCCAAAGCTTTACAGAGGCGACATCGTGAATGAAGATGGCAAGTTTATAGGTATCATTGTGAGGTACTATCTAGGTTAAGGGATAGAAGTCACAGTTGGTATCAATGTGACATACTATCCAAGTCTTAGATGAGAGTCACAGTTTTGAATGATATTTCTATTATTAATAAATTTTCTAGCGTATTTATGAAGACTCCTTAACCTACTTAGAGCGTGAAATCGAATTTTGTATTGACCCCAATACAAAACCCATTTCTTAAACCCTCAAATAATTCTTCAACTAAAATGAACAGTTTACGTGGTTTATGATGAAAGTCATAATAAAAGCATAGGACTAATGAAAATCATGGGTATATGAGGTATTAGTAAGTTTTATGATGAGTTATGTTGGTTATTATGTGAAAACATGAAAGTTTCTTAGAAATCACAAAGAGTTGAAAATCAGATTTTGGTGAAAAACGTAACATGAAATTCAATTGACCATATCTCTTATTATATTTTGAATTTTTGAATGTGGTCAAGTCCTAGAGTTAGATCTACGAGTTACCTAACTAATCCAAGTGGAATTACTGGAAAAGGTGTTGTGGATTTTTGTGTGGACTGATTTTAGCAAAGGAGGCCAAAGCTGTAAATTTCGAAAATGCTACTGCCCAGAAACTTTAAGGGCTGTTTCGGCCACTTAAATTATGAGAAAAATTCTGGCCTTTTGGGACATGAAATTATATGGTATAAAGTACCTCCTGTCCAAAAATGAGCTCATTCTCGACTTAAAATGAGCAAGTTATGACTATTTCAATATTTAGGTTTTTCCCGAAATGAACGCTATAACCGAGTTCTATAACTCAGATGACCATGAAATTTAAACCTGAAGCTCACGTTAACATGTGTAAGGTCCTGCCAAGATTTGGGAATTTTTGGAGTTAAACTTGAGGTAGCTAATTTCTTAAGGAATTAAGTGGAAATTGATTTTTAAAATAGTAAATGAATTTTAAAAATTCGAGAAAAATATATTTTCATTATGGGACTATATTATGCTAAATCCCAGAAAAGAAATATTTTTGGGGCTGATTTGGTATTTTCATGAAAATAGTTTAGTTACTGAACATATGAGTTAAATATGTTATGTGAAGTAACAAAGTTGAAAATAGGATTTTATGGCTAGAGAATCCCATATAGAGTATATACATATTTTTTGATGAGGATTTGATAATTGGTGATGATATCTTATGAGTATGACATTTTGAATGATTAAATGCATTATATGGTAAAGTGTAAACAATTAAGATAAATTGTTTATAAATTTAAGAAGTGATTAAAATATTGTTATAATATTAATGTTATTAGATTATGAGATTATTAAATGATTGATAACATGGGGATATTCTTGAATCTGGATAAATTATATTATAAATGTTTAATATTTATCCTTTATCTCATTTGATTGATTCTTTATATCATTATCCTCATGTTTATATTATGTTGAAAGTCATCTCGTGGCACAGTAGTGCATAGATGGACTTGGTATGATTATGACCACGGATTATTAGGGTATAATCATAACTCAGTAAATGAATACACAATTATCTTTGGTAGTAGTGCATGGATAATTTGTGGTCGTGATACTAATAAATACACAATTATCTTTGGTAGTAGTGCATGGATAATTTGTGGTCGTGATACTTAATGAATATCCTTGGCACAGTAGTGCGGATGATTCGATGGCGTGGATTAATTATTGAAATGAGTCTCGTGAATGAAATATTAATTCATGGATGCGTTCAAAGTCATCTACATGGCTTACGTGCATAGATGGACTTGGTATGATTATGACCGAGTGGATTGTTTCGGTATAATCATAACTCAGTAATTGAAAACACAATTATCTTTGGTAGTAGTGCATGGATAATTTGTGGTCGTGATACTAATGAATATCCTTGGCACGTAGTGCGGGGATGATTCGATGATGTGGATTAATTATTGAAATGAGTCTCAAAGAATGAAATATTAATTCATGGATGCGTTCAAAGTCAATACAAGGCTTTACGTGCATAGATGGACTTGGTATGATTATGACCGAGTGATTGTTCGGTATAATCATAATCAGTAATTGAAAACACGAATATCCTTGCCGTTGGTGCATGGATAATTCGTGGTCGTGATACTATTAAGTCTGCGTCTTAGCATTATTGGTTTTACTGATTTGTATATCTTTAGCTTTGTAGTGGTGCAAAGATGAATTGTTAATGAATAGCTTTGGCGATTTCAAAGATGAATTTAATATTTTAAACGATAAAGGTATTCAAGGTATCCTCACTTCTTTATCATATCAGTATCGTACCACTAATTTCGAGGGCGAAATTCCATAAGGAGGGAGATTGTGAGACCCAGTTTTTATTAATAAAGATTTAAATTTGGTCGAAATAATTTTTAATATTATGGTGTGAATTTGAGATAATATTATAGTTGTGGGTAGTATTTATAAATTTTGCAAAGTATCTGAGTAGTTATATTATATTCGATTGGTCGAGGAATATTCGGTTTAGCGAGGGAATATTAAATATAACTACTCAATCATTGGTGGACCCTATATAAAATTATTGTCGGATTGAGAAAACGACAAAAATATTTTATTAAAATAACGGCGGAAGTTTTACTGGTTGATCTTTGTTGAACTACTCGGTAGTAAAAGTACGATACGTGTGGTTGCATAAAGAAGCACGGTATTGATTATTGATGCTTATGTGAGAAGTCACTCGGTTTGATTCCATTATTGTCGATTAATAATATGAATTATTATAGCGATAATGACGTTTTGTTTTATTCGTATTCTTAACGTAATAAAATGCGAAACATCTTTTATATAAAATAGAATACTTTATTAAAGTTATTCTATAAATAGAATATATTATATTTTATTATGCATAGTGTTGCATAGTGTTTTTGCGTAGTATTGCATAGTGTTTGCATAGTAAAATGTTTTTATATAAATAGAATATATTATATTTTATTTAAAAGATTTTTCTTTAAATATGGACCGTCGATTAAAGTAAATCAATCTGAATAGCTCATGGATTAATTCTTATGCATTCCATTTTCCTATAAATAGAAGCTCATTCCTTCATTATTTTCTTACGAATTCATTGAAACTCTGAGAGAGAAATTATAGAGAGAAGCTATAGAGAGAAAGTTATAGAAAGAAGAAGAGTATTACTATTACTTCTTATTTCTATATTCATTTCTTTTACTGGTAAGGGGTGTTATTCTTTCTTCTTGAAGAGAACTTCATTATTCCATTCATTATTATTACATTGGAATAACTTTGTAAAAGTGGCATACCCTATACATAACTCATATCTGCGGACGTACCCTATACTTGGTGAAATCCTTATGTTATTCCATTGCTTATTATTCTCATTGGAATAACTTTGTATACGCTGATTTACCTATACTTGGTGACATTCTTCTATTATTCTCGTTGGAACATCACATGCGTGTGTTTTACACCGCACACTGGTTCCGCTTTTTATTATTCTGTTGGAACATCCTCGTCATGTGTTTTACACCTGGACCGGTTCCGCCTTTATCATTCTGTTAGAATATCCTATCGTGTGTTTTTACACCGGATCCGGTTCCATCTTTATTATTCTGTTGGAACATCCCGCTTGTTGTGAATTTCACCCCACCGGTTCCGTTATTATTATTCATTTGGAATAACTTTATGCATCTGTACCGCATGCATGGTGATTTCTTTTGTTATTCCATTCTTTATTATATCCAATTGGTTAAAACTTTGACTTATATACTCCATGAAATTAGTGGAATATCCTTGATATTTGCGTTTCATCCAAAGATTTTTTTTCATGGAAATATTCTTCCGATCATTCTTGAATTTTACTCTACAAAATAGTATCATGTTGACAATTTGGGCGTTAATAATTCATGGATTAAATAATTCTTGAACTTGTTTTATTGAATTATTATGTCATTGTCATCATCCTCATGATATATTATGTTATCTTTGGCTTACGTGCGTAGATGAACTTAGTATGATTATGACCGAGGATCATTCGGTATAATCATGGCTTGTTATAAATGATGTGATAAAAGTCCTCGATTGGCTTGTAATGCGTGATGGATAGTTTTGGTATGATTATGACCGGGGTGATTCGGTATAGTCGTGACCATTGATAATTTGATGAAAATCCTTGGCCGTAGTGCGGATGATTATATGTGGTGGTTTATTTATTAAAATTTGAGTCTCAAATGATAAAAAAAATTGATGAAAACCTTTTAAAACCTAAAAGATAGTAGACTTTATTCTCTACTTGACTCTTTTAATGGATTGCTAATTCCTTACCGCAGCTTAAACCGGTTGTCTATTGTATTTTATCGGTTTTAACATCATGTTGAAGGCTAATGATAATTTATTCTCGCATTATCTTAGTCATAATATTTCTTCTTGGGCTAGTTGAGCTCACCCTTTCTTTCACCGTTTCTTGAGAAATGAGAACATAGTTTGGACGAGTCGAGGAACGAAGTAATGGTCCGAGGATAGCATTAGTAGTCCTCACTATTCGTGAAATAGTATGATAATAGTTGTAATGAGGACTCCTTTTGAGTTTGTATAATATCTAATAGACAATATTTGTATTCAAACTCACGATTTATGTCGTATTATACCTACAGCTTATATTAGTAAGTTGTATTTGAATTTATGTACCATGTAAGTGGCGACCCAAGATGGGTGACGTATACCTAATTTTGGGGGCGTCACATTCCAATAGAATAATAAAGAATGGAATAACAACAGAATTCACCAAGCATGCGATAGATCAATCGCAGACAGTTATATTCTAAAAGAATAATAAAGAATGGAATAACGAGAGAATTTCACCATGTATGCGATGCTTGATGCATAAAAGTTATTCCAACATAATAATAAAGAATGGAATAACTGACTCTTTACAGTATTGAAAGAAAATAATTCTCTTCATGAATACGAAAGAATAATACCCCATACAAGTATTAAAAAAAAATAATTCTCTTCATGAATACGAAAGAAATAATACCCCTTACCTTAGAAAGAAGAGTATTCAGGCTGGTAGGGCGAGGATATTCTTGAAGAAAACTTATACTATTTTCTACGCTCAAAGCTTCTTAAAACTCTAAAGAAATACGCTCAAGATTATAGACGAAGAATTCTCTGAATTTCTGGTGTGATTTTAATTCTAACTAAGAATCCTATTTATAGGAGAATGAAAAGGATACTATGCATTAAAATATAATATATTCTATTTATAATATATATATATATATATAAATATATATATTATTTAAAATCTAATAAAACAAATAACTTTATAAAATATTCTATTTTATATAAAAAGATTTTACTATACAAACACTATATGCGGACCTATCGCAAAACACTATGCATAATAAAATATAATATATTCTATTTATAATCAAATAAAACAAAACTTTATAAAAAATATTCATTTTTATATAAAAGTTTTCTATTTTATTACATTTATAATAATAATAAAACAAAATTCATCATCATTATCATAATTCACGTGATTAATCGACTGTGTCATTCCCGGAAAGAGGGCTTTCCAATAAGGATTTCTCCTATTGGCGTGCAATTAGGTGAACAAACCTCTCCTCGATGTAACTTCTGAACATCGTTAATATTGCAAATAATAATATTAATAACTTTGTTATCTCAATTATTGATTTAATAATATATAAAATATCGATAATAATTGAATCAAATAACGTGAGATACTATGCAATAATTACTATAGCAATAATTGAACAAAACCGAGTGACTTCTCGTAAGCATCAATAATCAATACCATGTGCTACTTATGCAACCACGCGTATTCTCGTACTTTTAACACCGTGTGTTTCAACAGCTAACAGTAAAACTTCCGCCGTTATTTTCATAAAAATATTTTGGCATTTTCTCAATCCGAATAATAATTACATTTGTGGGGTCCACTAATGATTGTGTAATATCGTCTTTAATATTCCTGTTAAAACGAATATTCCCCACCAATCGAATATTATATAACAACTTGCGTACTTTACAAAATTTATAAATATTACCCACAACTATAACATTATATCAAATCCACACCATAATATTCAAAAAAATATTTCAAGAAATTTAAATCTTTATTCATAAAATTTGGGATCTCACAGATAATATTCTTTATGAATATTGAACGAAAATAATATTCATACGAATATAAAAAATAATATCTCTTCAGAATATGAAATAAATAATACCCCTTACCTCAGAAGAAGACTGGATACTGGAGTAGTGAAGTAGCAGACTACTCTTCTTCTTTCTCCCTATAGCTTCTCTCTCTATAATTTCTCTTGTGAGTATTAGTGAATTGGTGAGAATAATGGAAGAATGAGTTTTATTTATAGGAAAATAGAGTTTCGATAATTGAACGTTTTGGGGCTCGAAATATTACAGTATAATACCTTCATCTTTTCCTTCATTTTTAATTTAGTCATGCAAGTATTATCAAACTTGCACCACCTCCCCTAATAGTATATCATGTGAATTAATAGTACAATCATGTGAATCAATAGTTCTATACATGTGAAAATACAAATTACAGTATAGTACCTCCATCTATACCTCTATTTTTAACTTAGTCATGCAAGTATTATCAATGTTGCACTACTTCCCCTAATAGTACATGAATGTGAATCAACAGTACACACATGTGAACAAATAGTTATAAGCATGTGAATTAATAGCAATTAATTGCTAATTTACCCAATTGGTCAGTATAACTTCCAGACATCAATTATTATCAAAATAAATGTCGATTTCCACTAACACTAATAATCCCAACACAATGGAACTATCAATTTCATCTTTAATCAACACGAACTTATTCATCATTAATATTATAACTCACAATATTTAACAACCAGGTCGTTTCCAGAAAAGAGGGGGCTTTTCGATAAGAATTTCTCCTTATTGGCACGCAATTAGGTGACCAAACCACTCCTTGACAGAACTTCTAGACATTGTCAATATTGAAAATAATAATATGAATAACTTTGTCGTCTCAATTATTGATTTAATAATATAAAATATTATGTAGATGATCTTTGTGACAATAATTAAATCAATAATATGAGAGATATGATGCAACAATTCATCGTAGCAATAATTGAGTATAACCGAGTGACTTCTTACGTAAGCATCAATAATCAATACTGCAGTGTCTTCTTATGCAACCACGCCAGACATCTTTATACTTTTACTACCGGGTAGTTCAACAGTTTAACGGTAAAACTTTTGCCATTATTTTTATAAAAAGATAATTTTATCGTTTTCTAACTACGACAATACTTTCGTTGTGGGGTCCACCAATGATTGTGTCGTCGTACGAATATTCCCTGTTTAAACGAATATTCCCCGACTAATCGAATATTTTATAACAACTTGCTTATTTTGCAAAATTTATAAATATTACCCACAACTATAACATTATATCATATCCACACCATAATATTCAAAAATATATTTCTAGAAAAATTAATCTTTATTCATAAAAGTTGGGGTCTTATAACCTCCCCTTCTTATGAAATTTCATCCTCGAAATTAAGGTGCGTACCTAGTATGCCGAAAAGGTGAGGTTACCTTGACTTCATTTCAGATTCTAACTCTTGAGGCATAACCTTTGAGTGTTGAATGTGATCTTTCTTATCCAAGATTTTAACACGTATCTCCTCATACGTTAAATCTTCTGCTATCTCGTCTAGCTCTAATTCAATAATGTGGTTCGGATCATCCACATATTTACGTAACATCGATACGTGAAAAACGTTATAAACACGCGACATACTTAGTGGAAAGTGTAAGACCCCAAATTATTAATAAATGAAATTTATTTTCCTCTATTTATTATTTTGAAATAGTAAGGGTTGATTTGATTAATGTGGATAGTTATGGGTAAAATACGCAAATATTTCGAATAAGCAAGTGGTTATAAAATATTCATTATTGTCGGGAATATTCGTTTGTTGTGGAATATTCGATGCGTCGAAGAAATATTCGCATGCACTAAGTAGTCTTTTATGGGCCCCATAACGGAAAAACGATTGGATGAAGAAAACGACAAATATAAGTTGTTTATAAATAGCAGTAGTTATTACCGATTATCTTCGTTGGAATACCCGATGGTTTAAAACACACTAATACGCTGTTGTTGAACAAGAAGATACTTCAGATTGCACCAATTATTGATTCTTACGTGAAAAGGCACTACTCAATAATTGTTACGATGAATTACTCGCTCAATATTTTATTTTATTGATTCAATAATTGCTTTGCATTGATATTTTATATTACCGTTGTTTTTGATAAATTGTCATTACATAGTATTTTCCATTATCGAGACAATAATTCATATTATCCTAATAATATTATTGGATAACATCATTGGCAATGTCTAGAAAGTTCTGTCTAAGGAGAGGTTTGGTCACCTAATTGCGCCAAATGAGTGAGAAATTCTTATCGAAAGCCCCATCTTTCCCGGGAAACTACCGTCAAGCTAATATCGTGATTCTCAGAATATTATTTGTGAATAATTAATTATTGATTTATATGATGAGGAAAATATTGATTTTATGTGGATATAGATGGAGAAAATTTTTAAAATGACAATTGTTGAAAATTAATATTTTATCTTTTTCTCGATAAAATAATTCATTTAAATATATTATTTTAATAATATATTAATGATGATATTTTTACGATGAATGTGGGATATATGAGTATATGAGGAGGAAGAGTATTTTTGTGGCATTAAATGTTTAACACATATTTTGTGTGTTGGTGGACACAATTATTGGTAGAAATTTGATTATAAATTTAAATCGCCTGCTCAGGATTTCTTGTCAATTTTGTTTGGAATTTGGAAAAACTTTCTTCTGGAAAGTTGTAGAGAATTGAATTTCCTATAAAAATTCGTGAGATTCGAATTTTCTGATAAAAGGACTATTTATTATGAATTATTGAAGTTCCGAAGCTCCGAAATAATTGATTTTTGGAAGTTTTAATTATTTTATAAAAGAAAAACGTTTTTTAGATGTGTGAGCCTCATTTTACATGTGTTAGGTTGCTGATTTCAGATTCTCAAAGGTTGGCGTAGACAAATTTTTATAAATATATTATTATATTAAATTTTCTGCTTTGGTGTTCTAAGCATTTTCCTATAAATAGAGTCTTGGGTTAGAATTGAAAATCACACCGAAATCAAGTTTTCTCTCTATATTATCGAAATATTCTTGTGAGTATTTTGAGTATACTTTGAGTATTGCTATACTGATTGCAAGTTCAAGTCATAGCCTATATCCTGTTTTTAAATTAAAATCTTCGAGCTTTCGAGGTAAGGGATGTTATTTTATTCAAATCGATATTATTTCTTCAATATCATTATCTTAAATATTGGTTGGAAATTTTATCAAATTTGGAACTTTTTCATGATTTTGGTTACTATTCATCATGAGTTACTATTCACAAGTTACTATTTATGAGTTACTATTCACGAGTACTATTCACGAAGCATGATGATATTTTTTGTGAAATTTCTATCTTTTGGTGTCGGAGTTACTATTCACGTATACGGCACTATTCACGAATACGGCACTATTCACCAAAAAATGAAATTTCTTCTTTTTGTCCAAAATATCTACTATGGATACTAGCTTTGATTGTATCCATGTTTTGATCATTCTTGAATTTTACCCCACTCTGATTACTTATGAAGTATTTTTGAACTTGGATTGTTTAAAATACGAATCCTTAATATTTGTTCTTTTGTTTCAATTGGATTCGCTTCCTTTAAAATATTTTTCATCATCCTCGGTCCTAAATGATGATATTCTTGAATATCTTTGGCCCAGTAGTGCAAAGATGAATGATTTCTTGATGAATATCTTTGGCCCGTAGTGCAAAGATGAACAGGTGTTGAGATGAACATGACTGACTGATTAATATCTTTGGCCCGTAGTGCAAAGATGAACAGGTGTTTAGATGAACATGACCAACTGATGAATATCTTTGGTCTGTAGTGCAAAGATGAATATTTGATTCCAGATATATATTGTGACGCCCCCAAAATAGGTATACATCACCCATTCTGAGTTGTCAATACATGGTACAGAAACAACTACAACTTTATTATTACAACAGTAAAAATGTGAGTTTGAATACAAATATTATCTTCTAGACAATATCTATACTCAAATAAATCCTCATCACATTTATTGATACATTATTTTACAAAAATGGTGAGGACTACTAAACAACTCTTTTCAGAACCTTCATTCCATACCCAGACTCGCATCGCTTATATTCTCGCCTCCCGAGAAGAAAATGGAACAAAAAGGAAAAGGGTGAGCTCAACTAGCCCAGTAAAGAATATTATGACTAAGATAATATACAACAAATTATCGTTAGTCTTCAAATGGAGTCCACCGACATGTTTAACATGTTTTAAACATTTATTGCAACAAAAATACTCTTCCTCCTCGTATACTCATATATCCCACATTCGTTGTAAAATATCACCATTATTATATTATTAAAATATAATAATACATTTAAATGAATTATCTTATTAGAAAAAGATAAAATTTCAATTTTCAACAATTTTCACATTAAAATTTTTCTCCATCTATATCCACATAAAATCAATATTTTCCTCATCATATGAATCAATAATTAATTATTCACAAATAATATTACGAGAAATCACAATATTGACAACCAGTGCGCTTCCTGTGAAGAGGGGCTTTCAATAAGAATTTCTCCTTCATCTTGGCGCGCAATTAGGTGACCAAACCTCTCCTTGATGTAACTTTCTAGACATTGCCAATAATGTTAGCTAATAATATTATTCAGATAATATGAATTATTGCTTCGATAATGAAAAATATTGTGTAATGACAATTATTGAAACAACGACAATATAAAATATCAACGCAAAGAATTATTGAATCAATAAAATAAAATAATTGAGCGAAGAATTATCAGTAACCATTATTGAGTAGTGCCTTCACGTAAGTAAGAATCAATAATTGGTGCAATACTGCAATCTTCGTGTTTTTAACCACCGAGTATTTTAACAAGATTAATTGTGAATAACTACTACTGTTATTTTTAACCAACTTATATTTGTCGTTTTCTTCATCCAATCGCTTTTTAGTTATGGGGCCCACATGGTCATACTGTGCAGTCATTTAATATTCCCCGACAAGCATTTAATATTCCACGACCAAACCGAATATTCCCACAACAATTAATATTTTATAACCACTTGCTTATTTTGAAATATTTGCGTATTTTACCCTTAACTATCCACATTAATCACATCAACCCTTACTATTTCAAAATAATAAATAGAGAAAATTAAATTTCATTAATAATAAATTGGGGTCTTACATATATTGATTGATGTTACAGGGATAAAAGATAGACGATGAACTTTTAAATTCATATATAGAAGATAGTAGTTTGCATTCTCTACTTAACTCTTCTAATGAATTATTATTTCCGCTGCGAAGATTGATTTAAAACTGGTTGTCTATTGTATTCTATTAGATTTTTCCCTGTTGGAGACTAACGATAATTTGTTGTATATTATCTTAGTCATAATATTCTTTACTGGGCTAGTTGAGCTCACCCTTTTCCTTTTGTTCCATTTTTCTTCTCGGAGGCGAGAATGTAAATGAGTACTAGTCGGGTATGGAATGAAGGTTCTAGAGAGAGTTGTTTAGTAGTCCTCACCATTTTTGTAAATAATGTATCAATAATTATGATGGAGATTTATTTGCGTGTGGATATTGTCTAGATAGCAATATCTCGTATTTAAACTCACGCTTTATATGTTGTAATAATAAAGTTGTAGTTATTTCGCATCCATGTATTTGGCGCACTTCGAATGGGTTGGATGGAATGGACCTATTTTGGGGCGTCACAATTGGTATCGAGCTTAGGGATATGATCTCCATGCGAGATCGGGAATAAACTAGGAGGGAGAGACGAGTAAATCCTTCGCTAGTGTGTCCTACCTAAGCTTATTTGTTAGTTGGTCAAGATATAGGGATATTATGTGATATATTGATTTCCTTAATTAACCCTTGTTTTATGATGGTATTTGAGAATGTCGAATCGAGAATATTAACAATGGGAGTAAATGAGACCGTGGAGATGCATGTTCTTACCAACGAGGAGAACGTGCAACAGGCTGGCAATGTACCTTTTGTGAACAACACCACTGAGCAGATGATGAACGAGGGAGACTTGTGTTCAAAATACAGGAGGAAATGATAGCAATTCACGAGTGGTCACAGCCAAGTAGTTCAAAGAGTTGGGACCACCAGAATTCTGGGGAAAGCCGGATCCGATTAAGGCGGAGACGTGGGTCAAACAAATTACCAAGATATTCGATGTCTTGGGATGCACGGAGGAACAGAAAGTTCCATTCGCTACCTTTATGTTAAAATGGCGAGGCATTCATCGGTGGGAATATGTGAAGCGTACCCATCCAATTACTCAAAGATGTCGTGGGAGACATTTCAGAAGCAGTTCAATGACAAGTACTTCCTCGAAAGTATTCGGCTATACGAAGGAAGTGGAGTTTATTAGATCGGAGCGAATATAACATGACGGTGTCCCAAAGACGAGGCGAAGTTCATGGAGTTATCCGTGTTCAGACCTCATTTGGTGGAGAATGAGGAACGATGACGCGATATGTTTCGAGAGGTTTGAAACCCGACATACGCCGATTATCTCATTTCTCATAAATTTTCTCTCTATTCGGATGTTGTCAGCGAGGGGCTCAATTGTTAGAAATGAGATAACGACTACGCTCAACCGAGGGACCATAACCGAGATCATACCAAGATAGTAGTCATCGAATAATGATAACCAAAGAGAGAAAGAAGAATACGGACAAAGGCGGAACCACTCCGGTGGTAATCGTGGCGATGAAAATAGAAGAAGCGAGTCAAGAGGAGATTTTAAAAGAGGAGATTTAACAACGACCATGTGAAGACGACGATTGCCCGATAGAATCGGGTTCCAAGGGAGAGAAAGACCACCGGTCGATGTTACAAATGCGGAAAGAGGGATATATCACCTCAAACCGCCTAGCAACAGTTTAAGGTATGCTATAATTATGGAAAAGAAGGACATATCTTTCGAGATTGTACGATATCGAAATCCAGTCCAGCGGCAATGGTGACTCAAAAGACTGTCCCAGAAAAGTCAAAGTCAAAGCTTCCTAGAAGAGCGTTTGTCGTGACCGGTTAAAATGCGAAGAACCCGAACGAAGTTAGCATGGGTTAGTTAATTATAAATTCTTGCAAATTTTATACCTTACTAGATACCGGTTCTACCCATTCTTTTATCTCACTTGCTTGCGCTCAACGTTTGAACTTGACTACGGAGAATTAGACTTTGACCTATTTATGGAGACTCAGTTAGAGAAACTTTCATTACATCCGTTGTTTAGAAATCTTGCTTGATTCAGTTGGCACTATCACATTACCTCGTTAACCTTATAGAGATATTTACTTTTGATGTGATTTTAAGGTTAACTCATCGATCACGCCGAAATTGATTACTTTCGTAAGGTTTGTTAGTTTTCATATTCTTAAGCAACCCGTTATTCAATTCAAGCAATCAAACCATTGTAGTCAAACATTTTCATATCAAGCCATGAAGTCATTCGTTTATTACGGATGTCAAGTTTTATTAGTCCATGTTATGGATTTGAATAAAACACGCGATTTGAATAAAGACACGCCGATTTGAATAATATTCACATTGTTATTGATTTTCCCGACGATTTCAAGAATTTCTTGGCTTACTCCCAAAGCCCGATATTAAATTTTGTATCGACTTTTAACCTAAGTAAAACTCATTTCTAAAATCTCATATCGAATGGCTCTATTGAACTTCGTGGAGTTAAAAATTCAACTATAAATTTGGTACTGAGCCTTTATCCGGTGACTTCCTTTGTGGAATGCACCGCCGGACTCTCGTAGGGGACACCATATTCGTCGCGATAGTAAAGCGATAGTGTGTCATTGTAACGCTTATCCAAGGTTGGGATATGAGTCACAGTTGAGAGCAACCTAAGTCAGTAATCGAAATACGTAGCTTTCTAGGCTTAGTTGGTTATTATCGGAGATTCGTTGAAGGATATTCTCGAATCGCTATTCCATTAACGCAGCTGACTCGTAGAGATACAAAATTCGAATGGAGCAAGGAATGTGGGAAGAGCTTCGAAGAACTCAAGAGGAGACTCATTTCAAAGATATGTTCACCCATGCCATCCCGGAAAAGCGAGCATAGTAGTCGGCGTGTTAAGTAGAAGATCGTATACAAGTACGAGTACGATATTGTTAAAGACTCATTTCATATAATTTACAAATAATAGAGATGGAGATGAAAACTCTAGGTACCCACGTGATGATATACGAGTATAATCGACTTTAATCGATAAAGTTAAAGCTGTTCAAGCTACACACCGGAGCTGATGAATTTGAAGAAGGAGGTGCAAGAAGTTGTTATTTCAAAAGCGAGAATCGGTGAGGTGAGGAAAGCTCAAACCTTCGATTTATTAATCCATTTGAAATTCTTGATCGAATAGGAACTGTAGCTCTATAGACTCGTTTTTACCGTCAAGTATGACGCGTGTTCATAACGCTTTTCACGTGTCAATGTTACGTAAATATGTGGACGACCCAACCACGCTATTGAGTTAGAACCGGACGAGATAAATAGAAGACTTAACGTCGAGGAGGTACTGTCAAGATCTTGGATAGGAAAGAACATGTCCTATGTACCGAGGTTATACCACAAGTTAAAGTTTTGTAGAGAAACCATGCTATTGAGGAAATGACCTGGGAGTTGGAAACGAAAATAAAAGCGAGGTATTCTAATCTTTTCGAAACGCCAGTGATCGTACGCCAATTTTGAGGATTTAAATTTCATAAGGAGGGAGGTTGTAAGACCCCAAATTATTAATAAATGAAATTTATTTTCCTCTATTTATTATTTTGAAATAGTAAGGGTTGATTTGATTAATGTGGATAGTTATGGGTAAAATACGCAAATATTTTGAATAAGCAAGTGGATATAAAATATTCATTATTATTTGGAATATTCGTTTGGTCGTGGAATATTCGTCTTCGTCGTGAATATTCGTATTGACGACGCAGATCTTTTGTGGGCCCGATAACTGAAAGCGATTGGATGAAGAAAACGACAAATATAAGTTGTTTATAAATAACGTGAGTAGTTATTCACGATTATCTTGTTGTTGGAATACCCGTGGGTAAAAACACACTAATCGGCGTTGTTGAACAAGAAGACACTCAGTATTGCACCAATTATTGATTCTTACGTAAGAAGGCACTACTCAATAATTGTTACAAATGATTCTTATCGCTCAAAGATTTTATTTTATTGATTCAATAATTCTTTGCGATTGATATTTTATATTACCGTTGTTTCAATAAATTGTCATTACATAGTATTTTCCATTATCTGAGCAATAATTCATATTATCTCAATAATATTATTGGATAACATCATTGGCAATGTCTAGAAAGTTCTGCTCTAAGGAGAGGTTTGGTCACCTAATTGCGGCCACCAAGAAGTGAGAGAAATTCTTATTGAAAGCCCCTCTTTCTCGGGAAACTACCGCACGGTTGCAAAGATCTTGATTCTGTAATATTATTTGTGAATAATTAATTATTGATTTATATGATGAGGAAAATATTGATTTTATGTGGATATAGATGGAGAAAATTTTAAAATGACAATTGTTGAAAATTAATATTTTATATTTTTCTGATAAAATAATTCATTTAAATATATTATTTTAATAATATATTAATGATGATATTTTTACGATGAATGTGGGATATATGAGTATATGAGGAGGAAGAGTATTTTTGTGGCATTAAATGTTTAACACATATTTTGTGTGTTGGTGGACACAATTATTGACCGAAATTTGATTATAGCCTGTTAAATCGCCCGTTTGTGGATTTCGGTCAATTTTTGTTTGGAATTTGGAAAAACTTTCTTCTGGAAAGTTGTAGAGAATTGAATTTCCTATAAAAATACGAGAGATTCGAATTTTCTGATAAAAAGGCTATTTATTATGAATTATTGAAGTTCCGAAGCTCCGAAATAATTGATTTTTGGAAGTTTTAATTATTTTATAAAAGAAAAACATTTTTTAGATGTGTGAGCCTCATTTTACATGTGTTAGGTTGCTGATTTTAGATTCTCAAAGGTTGGCGTAGACAAAATTTTATAAATATATTATTATATTAAATTTTCTGCTTTGGTGTTCTAAGCGTTTTCCTATAAATAGGTGTTTTAGGTTAGAATTGAAAATCACACCGAAAATCAAGTTTTCTCTCTATATTATCGAGCATATTCTTGTGAGTATTTTGAGTATACTTTGAGTATTGCTATACTGGTCTGAGTTCAAGTCATAGCCTATATCCTGTTTCAATTTGTAAGTCTTGATCTTTCGAGGTAAGGGATGTTATTTTATTCGAAAATGATATTATTTCTTCAATATCATTATGCCGAAATATTGGTTGGAAATTTTTATCAAATTTGGAACTTTTTCATGACGGGGTTACTATTCATGAGTTACTATTCACAAGTTACTATTTATGAGTTATTATTCACGAGTACTATTCACGAAGCATGATGATGTTTTTTGTGAAATTTCTATCTTTTGGTGTCGGAGTTACTATTCACGTATATGGCACTATTCACGAATACGGCACTATTCACCGAAAAATGAAATTTCTTCTTTTTGTCCAAAATATCTACTATGGATACTATCTTTGATTGTATCCATGTTTTGATCATTCTTGAATTTTTCCCCACTGACGATTCTTGATGAAGTATTTTTGAACTTGGATTGTTTAAAATACGAATCCTTAATATTTGTTCTTTTGTTTCATCAATTCGCTTCCTTTAAAATATTTTTCATCATCCTCACCCTAAATGATGATATTATCAATATCTTTGGCACAAGTAGTGCAAAGATGAATGATTTCTTGATGAATATCTTTTGGCCCGTAGTGCAAAGATGAATAGGTGTTGAGATGAACATGGATCGATCGATTAATATCTTTGGCCGTAGTGCAAAGATGAATGTGTGTTTAGATGAACATGACTAATCGATGAATATCTTTGGCCTCGTAGTGCAAAGATGAATATTTGATTCTAGATATATATTGATTGATGTTACTGGGGATAAAAGATAGATGATGAACTTTTAAATTCATATATAGAAGATAGTAGTTTGCATTCTCTACTTAACTCTTCTAATGAATTATTATTTCATTGCGAAGATTGATTTAAAACTGGTTGTCTATTGTATTCTATTAGATTTTTCCCTCGTTGAGACTAACCATAATTTGTTGTATATTATCTTAGTCATAATATTCTTTACTTGGGCTAGTTGAGCTCACCCTTTTCCTTTTTGTTCCATTTTTCTTCTCAGGAGGCGAAATGTAGCGAGTACTAGTCGGGGTATGGAATGAAGGTTCTAGAGAGAGTTGTTTAGTAGTCCTCACCATTTTTGTAAAATAATGTATCAATAATTATGATGGGGATTTATTTGCGTGTGGATATTGTCTAGATAGCAATATCTGTATTTAAACTCACAGTTTATATGTTGTAATAATAAAGTTGTAGTTATTTATGTACCATGTATTTGGCGACTCAGAATGGGTTGGATGGAATGGACCTATTTTGGGGGCGTCACAGTAAGGCGAGTCTATAAGCCACAGTTCTCACTCGATCGAGGATTTCGAATGGCCCAATTAAATCGAGGGTTGAGATTTCCTCTTTTCATCGACTCTTGTTTCTAGAATAACACCTTCTTGAACCTTCTTCTTCGTATTCATCAGCTCCGGGTCTGTAACTTGAGCGACTTTTAACTTTATCGACTAAAGTCAATTCAATTCGTATATTTGATACCACGTGGGTCCCTAGAGTCTTTAACTCTATCTTCATCATTTGTAAGTTATACGAAATGGGTTTTTGTGTTAATAACGTCACACTCGTAATCGCATACGATCTTCTACTCAACGCGTCAGCTACCACATTAGCTCTTCCACGATGATATTGAATGGTATGGTCGTAATCTTCAACAGCTTGAGCTAACGTCCTTGGCGCATTATACGTTCATTTTGGTTGAAGAAATATTTAAGGGTTTTAGAAATGGGTTTTGTACTGGGGTCAATACAAAATTCGATTTCACGCTCTGGGGGTAGGCCAGGAAGTCTTTAGGAATACGTCAGGAAATTTATTAACGATAGAAAAAAAAATGTGACTCTCATCCCAAGACTTGGATAGTATGTCACATTGATACCTATCAACTTACCACCGTTATTCACGGCTTCCCTACAGAAAGTCTGGCTTCAGTGCATTCTACAGAAGGAAGTCACTAGCGAAAGGCTCAGGGCTCTTTACTTATGGCTTATTATAACAGAGATTGACTTTAGTGGTTTGGTTGCTTTAATTCGCATAACAGGTTGGTTAGGAATATGAAAGCTAACAACCTTACAAAAATAATAAATTTTGGCATGATGAGTAGTTAACCAATCGATTCTTAAAATCACATCAAGGGCAAGTATTTTTAAAGAGATAAGATCAACAAGTAATGTGAAAGTGTCAATTTGAATCAATAAGATTTATAAACAGTGGAGGTAACGAAGATTTCTACTAACGAAGTTTCAACCAATAAGTTAAAGTCTAACTTCTCTGGGGTTAAATTTAAACGTTGAGCGCAAGCAAGAGAGATAAAAGAATGAGTAGAACCGGTATCTAATAAGGTATAGACTTCGCAAGAATTTATAATTAACTAACCCGTGATAACTTCGTACGGGTTACTAGCTTTTTGAGAAGTCACAAAAAACGCTCTTCCTGAAACCACCGACTTTGTTTTGTCCGTATACGCCTTTGGTGCCACCATCCCAGCTAGACTTGATTTCGCTACGAGACAAAATCAAGCTATGTGACCGTCTTTTCCATAACTAAAACATACCTTGGAAGGCTGTGAACAGTTTGGACTTATGTGTCCCTCCTCTTCGCATCTGTAGCATCTAACTAGCGGTCGTTTTCCTCCCCTAGAATTTGTTGCTGGTGTTGGTGCTGCTGCCAACGTCTTCCCATCATCGTTAAATCTTCTCTTCTTGAATTTTTCACTTCTATTATCTTGGCCATGATTACCAATCAAGTGGTTACCATTCTTGGCATGATAATTTCCCCACGATGGTTATCATTGTTCCGATGGTAAGTTGCCGGACGATTATTATTATTATTGTGTTGTTGGTCGTTGCCTTTTGGTTGTCTTGACTCATTATCGCGATTCAATAACTCGAGCCCTATTCACAACATCCTAATATAAACAAAGTTTGTGAGAAATGAGGTATTGACGTATATCGAGTTTCAAACCTCTTAGAAACATTCGCGTCATTCGCTCCTTATTATCGACCAAATGGGATGCAAACCGGGATAACTCCGCAAATTTAGCCTCGTATTGCGACAGGGTCATATTGTTTTGCTCCAACTTGATGAATTCCACCTCCTTCATGTGACGAATACTTTCGGGAAAGTACTTGTCGTTGAACAACTCTTGGAACTTCTCCCAAGAAATCTTGAGTGCGTTAGGCTGAGTATGCTTTACAGATTCCCACCAATAATCCGCTTCTTCACGCAACATAAAGGTGGTGAAGGGAACCTTTTGCTCCTCTGAGCATTCCAAGACATCAAATATCTTGGTGATTTGCTTTATCCACGTCTTCGCCTTAAGTGGTTCTGGCTTTCCCAAAAACTTCGGCGGTCCCAGCTCCTTGAACTGCTTAGCAGTGACAATCCGAGAGTTGGCAGTGTTTCCACCTGAATTTTGAACATGAGTCATTCTCTCTTGATGTTGCAAGAATTGCATAAAGCCTCTGAACATCTCATCGTTCATCATCTGATCGGTGTTGTTATTTACCTAAGGATTATTGTCTTCCTGTTGCACATTATCCTGGGTATTGATCGTTGGTGACTCAGCGGTCTCATGTGCTTCATTGCTGATCTCAACATTTTCAAATGCCATTTTCAAACACTGTCACAAAACAAGGGTTAATTGACATATCACATATTATCCCTATACTCTGACCGACCAATTAAATACCAAATAAACTTAGGTAGGTCATACTAGCGAAGGAATTCCTCGTCTCTCCCCTCCTAGTTCTTGTCTCACATCTCAGCCAGAGATCATATCCCTAAGCTTTGATACCAACTGTGATGCCCCTAAAACAGGTATACATCAACCATCTTGAGTCGCCAAATACATGGTACATAAATCAAATACAAACTTAATTATACAACTATCGGGTAATATACGACAAAACATAGCTGAGAGTTTAAACAAGAATATTGTCTTCTAGACAATATCCACACTCAATGGAGTCCTCATTACAATTATTATCACACTATTTTATAAAAATAGTGAGGACTACTATAGCCACCTTCTTGGACCATCACTTCATTTCTCGACTAGTCCCAGCTATATATTCTCATTTCCTAAAGAGAACAGTGAAAGAAAAGGGTGAGCTCAACTAGCCCAATAAGAAATATTATGACTAAGATAATGCAGAATAAATTATCCTTAGCCTTCAACAGTATAACAACTGATAGAATATAATAGACAACAAGTTTTAGATCAACAACTGCAGCGGAATAAGCAATCCATTAGAAGAGTCAAGTAGAGCATGATATCTACTATCTTCTATGATTTAAAAAGTTTTTCATCAAATTTATCGTTGAGACTCAGCATAATAAATAAACCACATTATCGAATCATCCCTGCACTACGGTCCAAGGATATTCATGTAATAATCAATGGTCATGATTATACCGAATAATCCCTTATCATAATCATACCAACAACTGTCCATCAATGCACTACGAGCCAATGAGAACTTTTACCACATCATTTGTAACATTACGGGTCATGATTATACCGAATGATCCCTAGTCATAATCATACCAATCAACAGTCCATCTATGCACGTAAGCCAAAGATGAATTTCATCACAATATAAGCATGAGGATGATGACAATGATATAAGCATTAATCAAACGAAATCAAATCAAACGAAATCAAGGATAAATATTAAAGACTTTAAATTTATCCAGAATAAAAAAATATCCAAATTGTCAACATGATATTGCTTTGTAGAGTAAAATTCAAGAATAATATTCATGTACCAGAAATAATTTGGACATAAAAGAAATATAATTTTTGGGTAAATAGTACCCCATGAATAGAACCCTGTGAATAGTACTTCGGGAATAGTACCTCGTTAATAGTACCCCGACATGAAAAGTATCCCAAATACTCGAGTGAATAATATTCGGGTAAATAGTAACCTGTGAATAGTAACTCGTGAATAGTACTCCGGCATGAAAAGTGCCCCGAATACCCGAGTGAATAATATTTGAGTGAATAGTAATCGGGTGAATAGTAACCCATGAATAGTACTCCGTCATGAAAAGCTCAATAATTATCAAGAAAGCTCATAATAATATTTTCATGAAAAGATACTGGATGAAGCGCAAATATCAAGGATATTCTACAAATTTCATGGAGTATAGAAGCCAAAACTTCAACAAAATGAGTATAAAATTCAAAATCTGAAACGAAATAATATTACTTAAATACTTTAGAGTATGGAAGAAAATATTATTTCAAGCGAATATTGAACAAAAATAACATCCCTTACAACTGTTGAACGAAAATAATATTCCAACGAATATTTAACGAAGATAATATTCCTACGAATATTGAGCGAAGATAATATTCTTTATGAATATTGAACAAAAATAATATTCATAAGAATATGAAAAATAATATCTCTTCGAAATATGAAATAAATAATACCCTTACCTCGTAAGAAGACCGATACCGGAGTAGTGAAGTAGCGGATCACTCTCTCTTCTTTCTCCCTATAGCTTCTCTCTCTATAATTGCTCTTGTGAGTCTTAGTGAATTGGTGAGAATGTAGAAATAATGAGCTTCTATTTATAGGAAAATATAGTTTCGATAATTGCACATTTTGGGGCACAAAAAATTATAGTATAATACCTTCATCTTTTCCTTCATTTTTTAATTTAGTCCTGCAAGTATTATCAAACTTGCACCACCTCCCCTAATTGTATATCATGTGAATTAATAGTATAATCATGTGAATCAATAGTTCTATACATGTGAAAATATGAATTACAGTATAGTACCTCCATCTATACCTTCATTTTTAACTTAGTCATGCAAGTATTATTAATCTTGCACCACCTCCCCTAATAGTACATAAATGTGAATCAATAATACACACATGTGAACAAATAGTTATAAGCATGTGAATTAATAGCAATTAATTGCTAATTTATCCGATTAATTACCCGATTGGTCAGTATAACTTCCAGACATCAATTATTATCGAAATAAATATCGATTTCCACTAACACTAATAATCCCAACACAATAGAACTATCAATTTCATCTTTAATTAACACGAACATATTCATCATTAATATTATAACTCACAATATTTAATAACCAGGTCGTTCCTAGGAAAGAGGGGGCTTTCCGTTAAGAATTTCTCCTTATTGACGCGCAATTAGGTGACCAAACCTCTCCTTGACATAACTTCTAGACATTGTCAATATTATAAATAATAATATGAATAACTTTGTCGTCTCAATTATTGATTTAATAATATAAAATATTATGCAGATGATATTGTGACAATAATTGAATCAATAATATGAGAGATATGATGCAACAATTACTGTATCAATAATTGAGTATAACTGAGTGACTTCTTACGTAAGCATCAATAATCAATACCGTGTGCTACTATGCAACCACGCCAGACATCGTATTTCTTTACTACCGTGTAGTTCAACGGTTTAACAGGTAAAACTTTCGCCGTTATTTTTATAAAAAGATAATTATGTTGTTTTCTACTACTGCACAATACTTACGCTGTGGGGTCCACTAATAATTGTGCTTGCATCTAATATTCCCTGTTAAAACGAATATTTCTCGACGATAGAATATTTTATAACAACTTGCTTACTTTGCAAAATTTGTAAATATTACCCACAACTATAACATTATATCATATCCACACCATAATATTCAAAAATATATTTCGAGAAAATTTAATCTTTATTCATAAAAGTTGGGGTCTTTCAAAATTTATATGAAAAGAAATATATTAAATCATACTCATAACTCAAAAGTGATAAAATCAAACACAAATGAACATAAACATCTCTAAGATATATTCAAATTCAGAAATCCAACCACAAGTTCAAGTGTTTGATTAAATATGATTGCAAACATCTCTATAATACCAAACAAAGTCTCAACTAAATTACTAAAATAAAATTCATGACACTTAATTCACAAAAAACATAAATCATTCTAAGCCTAATTTTATTTATCTATAGATTTTAAGTTAGTAGGGAACCGATCAAACTCGTGAACTAGTTATCGGTTTATTGGGTCAAGCTGTTGAACCACCGAGTTACTTTGTATGATGATAGGTTTGTTCCGCTACTGACATTTGAGGTGGTAGCGTTTGCAGTATTTATATATGTAAACAAAACGCAATAATTTTGGTGCATTGGTTTAAGACTCAAATGTTGTGTTTGTGAGTTAAATAAGTTACCTTAAAATAAGTTGCTATTAAACGAATAAATTTTTTAAGTGCGTTTGAACTTTTAAGTGCTCTAAACGCATCAAACGCTACAAACGCAGACTAACTAACATACACATAAACATACTTAAAATTAATTATGTTCTTTTAACAATATTTTTTTCTAACATAACTTATTTAACTCATAAATACAACACATTAAAAATAATGCAGTGCAACGTTATATCCGTTGCTTGTTTCCCCTTATCTAAATTAAGCAGGGATGGATTTTAAGACCTACTCGTTATATCCGTTGTTTTATTGCCCCTTACATGATGTGGTGAAGCTGAATCCAGATAGTCTGACCTGTATGCTTCAGGAGACAAAACAGATGAAACTTCAGAAGTAGAATCTAATGTGATGCCCCCAAAATAGGTATACATCACCTATTCTGAGTCGCCAAATACATGGTACAGAAAATAACTGCAACTTTATTATTATAATTGTCGTGCAAAATACGACAACATATACTGTGAGTTTAAATACAAATATTGTCTTTTAGACAATATCCACACCCAAATAAAGTCCTCATTATAATTATTGATGCACTATTTTACAAAAATAGTGAGGACTGCTAAAATAACTATCTGGGACCATCACTCTATACCCTATTTGGTTCTTGCTATATTCTCGCTTCCTGAGAAGAAAAATGGAACAAAAAGGAAAAGGGTGAGCTCAACTAGCCCAGTAAAGAATATTATGACTAAGATAATATACAAAAAATTATCCTTAGTTTTCAACAGGGAAAAATCTGATAGAATCTAATAGACAACAAGTTTTAGATCAACAACTGCAGCGGAAATAACAATTCATTAGAATAGTTAAGTAGATAATGAAATCTACTATCATCTATGAATTAAAAAGTTCATCATCAATATTTTATCCCTGCAATATCAATCAATATACATCTTGAATCAAATATTCATCTTTGCACTATGGGCCAAAGATATTCATTTGTATCACCAGTTGGTCATGTTCATCTCAACACCTATTCATCTTTGCACTACGGGCCAAAGATATTCATCAGGTAATCATTCATCTTTGCACTATAGGCCAAAAATATTCATCAAGTATCACCATTAAAGACTGAGGATGATGAAAAACATTTTAGAGAACGAATCTAGTAAGATAAAAGGACAAAGATTAGATATTCACACTTTGGTTTATCCATGTTCAAAAATACTCCATAATAAACCATAGTGGAGTAAAATTCAAGAATGAAGATCAAAACATGGATTCAATTTCAAGAATAAAGGTCACAACAAATAACTTGGAAGGAGAGAAAAAAAAAAAAAATTGTGAATAAAGATTGCAGTGAATAAGAATCGTGAATGAAGCACTCGTGAACATTAATCGTGAATGATTGCAGAAGTGAACGAAGACTTTCGATCATGAAAAGTTCCAAATTTGATAAAAACGTTTAGACCAATATTCCTATGAAATGATATTAGATGAAACGAAATTTTTAATCATTTCAAAAATTATAGAAACAATACTTACCAAAGTAAGTTCAAATTTAGGAATACAGGATGAAATGGAGTATGAAAGAAAATAATATTTCACACGAGTATTGCAATAAAATAATATCCTTTACCTTAGTAGAAGCTGAATTTGACTAGAATATCAGATATTATTCTGAGAAAATCTTGCAGAAAAACTACGCTCAAAGTATTCTTATATTCAAGAAAATACTCACAATACTTTAGAATAAGAATTTTTGATTTGAAAGTGGTGTGTTGAGGAAGAAGGGTTATCCCTCTATTTATAGTGCAGGACGGAGAAAAAATTAAACGAAGCTGTCTAATTTTTCCCCGCCCACCTGCCTAACCTCTCCCTTTCTTTTGCCTAACTCTTCAATTCTTCAATATTTGGGACCACAACTTGGCAACTTGTTTGCAGGAGAATTTGACCACTAACTTAGAAAGCAGCTTTGCAGGAAGAGTTTGAAAATGAATTGCTCATTTTGAGGGCCCATACTTGGAAAATGCTTTGCATGAAATGCAGAAGATATGAAATAGCCATCCACCAAAAGACAAAGCATACGTATGTAGGAAAATTTCTTCCGCCCGCCAACTTAAAAAAGCATGCAAAAATTTAATTCATATCCGTCCCTTTTTATCACACACACACACACACATATATTTATTATAATATTATAATATTATAATATTATAATATTATAATAATAATAAATATTTTATTGGAGAAAATAATTATCAAACTTTCAACAATTATTTCATGCTAAAAAAATTCTTTTATTTACATCCACATAAAATAAATATTTTCTTATCTTATAAATCAATAAATAATTATTCACAAATAATATTACAGAATCACAATAATGACAATCAGGCCGTTCCCAGGAAAGAGGGGGCTTTTTAATAAGGATTTCTCCTTACTAGCGCGCAATTAGGTGACCAAACCTCTCTTTGTGTAATTTCTAGACATTGCCAATAATGCTATCTAATAATATTATTCAAATAATATGAATTATTGATCCGATAGTGGAAATATCATGCGTTGACAATTATTGAAACAACAATAATATAAAATATCAACGCAACAATTATTGAATCAATAAAATAAAATATTGAATAATTTCTTCTGTAATAATTATTGAGTAAAGCCTTCTTACATAAGAATCAATCATTCAAAAATACTATGCAATACCACGTCTTCTTGCAACCACGCCAGACATTACTATATTTTAACCACCAGGTAATCCAACAGTGTTAACGATAACAATTACGTCATTATTTATAAAAACTCAAACTTGTCAATTTTTTCATCCGACCGTTTTCCGTTATGGGGCCCACAAATGGTTGCGCCATCGTACAAATATTCCCCGACAGCAAGAATATTTCACGACCAAACGAATATTCCCCGACAAAATGAATATTTTATAACCACTTGCTTATTTTGTAAAATTTGCAAATTTCACCCATAACCAAAGCATTCTATCAAATTAACACTTTGTTATTCAAAAATAATAATTAGAGAAAATTCAATTTTATTTATAAAAAGTTGGGGTCTTACAACCTCCCCTTCTTATAAAATTTCGTTCTCGAAATTGACGTACATACCTGGTGTTTCAAAAAGGTGAGGGTACCTCGCTTTCATTTCCGATTCCAACTCCCAGGTCATTTCTCCAATAGCATGATTCCTCCACAAAACCTTAACTTATGGTATAACCTTTGTTCGTAGGACAGGCTCTTTCCTATCCAATATCTTGACAGGTACCTCCAATTACGTTAAATCTTCAGCAATCTCGTCTGGTTCTAACGCAATAATGTGGTTTGGATCTTTCACATATTTATGAAGCATAGATATGTGAAAAACATTATGAACACGAGACATGCTTGGAGGTAATGCGAGTCTATAGGCCATATTTCCTATTCGGTTAAGAATCTCAAATGGACCAACAAATCGTGGATTGAGCTTTCCTCTCTTCCCGAATCTTGTAACTCCCTTCCATGGAGCAATACGTAACAGTACATGATCCCCAATATTAAATTCCACGTCCTTTCGATGAAGATCCGCATAACTCTTTTGCCGATCATGTGCCATTTTTATACGTTGTCGAATCGTTTAGATCTTTTCCATAGTCATACGAACCAACTCTGGTCCCAACAATGTTCCTTCACCCACCTCATCCCAACATACTGGAGAGCGACACTTTCGTCCATATAATGCTTCGAATGGAGCCACACCTACACTTGCCTGATAACTATTGTTGTAGGAGAATTCCACCAATGGCAAATACTTATCCCAACTTCCTTTGAAATCT
This sequence comes from Panax quinquefolius, assembly GCA_020205615.1. Lineage (NCBI taxonomy): Eukaryota > Viridiplantae > Streptophyta > Magnoliopsida > Apiales > Araliaceae > Panax > Panax quinquefolius. Next base: position 153,739,964 of record CM035152.1, read on the forward strand.
AGGACACAGATTCTTAATAGATCTTCAAGGGTTTGAATAGTCCTTTTCAATTTCCCGTCCGTTTGAGGATGGTATGCCGAACTAAATCGTAAATTTGTGACCATAGCTTTCTGCAAGCTAACCCAAAATCGTGAAGTGAATCTTGGGTTACGATCCAAAACTATGGATACTGGCATTCCATACAATCTTACAATCTCATTTACGTACATACGAGCAAGACGTTCAAGGGAATAAGTCTCACGTATAGGCAAAAAATGAGCAGACTTGGTGAATCTATCAACAATAACCCAAATCGCATCTATACCTTGAGAAATTTTGGGAAGACCCGTAACGAAATCCATAGTAATGTGTTCCCACTTCCATTTCGGAATCTCAAGTGGTTGCAATGGACCCTTTGGCACTTGATGCTCTTCCTTTACACGTTGACAAGTTAAAACACCTCGAGATAAACTCCGCGATCTCTCTCTTCATATTGTTCAACCAAAATGTATGTCGAAGATCATGATACATTTTGGTACTCCCAAGATGGATTGCAAATGGTGTGTTGTGTGCCTCCATCGTGATTCTATGCTTCAAGTCAGAGTCGTTAGGAATGCAAAGTTTGGAGTTGACTCTAAGGATTTCTTCTTCATCGTTTCTTACTTCCGGAATAGCACCTTCTTGCACTTTCTTCTTCATACGTATCAGCTCCATGTCTGTAGTTTGAGCAACTTTAACTTTATCAATTAAAGTCAGTTCTACTCGTATGTTTGATATCATCACGTGGGTACTTGGAGCCTTTAACTCTATCTCCATCCTTTGTAAGTCGTATAAAATGGGTCTTTGTGTTAATAACATCGCACTCGTACCCGCATATGATTTTCTACTCAATGCGTCAGCTACAACGTTTGCTTTTTCAGGATGATATTGAATGTTATGGTCGTAATCTTTCCACAGCTCGAGCCAACGTCGTTGCCACATGTTGAGTTCCTTTTGGGTGAAGAAATATTTGAGGCTTTTATGATCCATATAAATCTCCACTTTCTCCCCATACAGGTAGTGTCTCCAGATTTTTAATGCAAAAACGACTGCTGCCAACTCCATATCATGAGTAGGATAATTCGTCTTATATTCTTTGAGTTGTCGCGAGGCATAGGCTATGACTTTCCCATGTTGCATGAAAACACATCCTAACCCTTTGTCTGAAGCATCGCTGTAGATAACAATCCATCTGAACCAGTTGGTATTATTAGAACAGGTGCCAAAATGAGTCTCCTCTTGAGCTCTTGGAAACTCTTCTCGCATTCCTCGCTCCATACAAATTTTGTATCTTTCCTAATCAGCTGAGTTAATGTATTAGCGATTCGAGAAAATCCTTCCATGAATCTCCGATAATAACCAGCTAAGCCCAAAAAGCTACGCACTTCGGTCACCGACTTTGGTTGCTCCCAACTTTGTATTGCTTCAATCTTCGCCGGGTCAACAGATACTTTATGTTTTGACACCACGTGTCCAAGAAATGCTACTTCCTCAAGCCAGAACTCACATTTCTTCAGCTTGGCATATAGCTTGTTGTCACTAAGTTTTTGAAGTACCAGCTTCAAATGGTGCTCATGATCTTCACAGTTTTTGGAATATATGAGGATGTCATCAATAAAGACAACAACGAAATGATCCAAATATTCCTTGAATACACGGTTCATCATATCCATGAAAGCAGCAGGAGCATTAGTCAATCCAAAAGACATGACTAAGAATTTATAATGCCCGTCATCGAGTTCGAAGGCGCCTCTTGAATATCCTCGCTTTAATCTTCACCGATGATATCCGAATCGAAGATCGATCTTTGAAAAGAATCGTGCTCCTTCCAACTGGTCAAACAGGTCAACAATGCGAGGTAGCGGATACCTATTCTTGATGGTGACATGGTTTAATTCCCGGTAGTAAATACAAAGTCGCATACTCCCTTCTTTCTTCTTTACAAATAAAACAGGAGCACCCCAAGGAGATGTACTAGGACGAATGAAACTGATGTCTAACAATTCCTGTAGTTGGACTTTTAACTCCTGAAGTTTAATAGAAGTCATTCGATATGGGGTTTTAGAAATGGGCTTTGTACCCGGTTCAAGATTAATAAAGAATTCAACTTCACGTTCTGGGGGTAGACCAAGAAGTTCTTCAGGAAATACGTCTAGAAATTCACTAACAACAGAAATATTATTCAAATCAGACGTGTTTTTGTTCAAGTCCATAACATGGGCTAAGAAAGCTTGACATCCATTTTTTAATAAATGAATGGCTTTATGGCTTGATGTGACAATGATTAACTTTAGTGGTTTGGTTGCTTAAATTCGCATAACAGGTTGGTTAGGAATATGAAAACTAACAACCTTACAAAAACAATCAATTTTGGCATGATGGGTAGTTAACCAATCAATCCCCTAAAATACATCAAATGCAAGTATCTTTAAAGAGATAAGATCAACAGTTAATGTGATTGTGCCAACTTAGATCAAGCAAGATTTATACACAGTGGATGTAATAAAATTTTCTCCTAACGGAGTCTGCACAAATAAGTCAAAATCTAATTTCTCCGAAGTCAAGTTTAAATGTTGAGCACAAGCAGAGATAAAAGAATGGGTAGAACCGGTATCAAGTAAGGTATAAACTTTGTAAGAATTCAAGATTAGCTTACCCGTGATCACCTCGTTCGGGTTTCTCGCGTTTTGGCCGATCCTTCTACAAACGCTTCTCCATGAACCACCGACTTTGTTTTGTCCGTCAGTAATGCTTTTTGGTGTCGCTAGTCCCAATGGACTTGACTTCACTACTGACAAAATCGGGCTATATAATCCGCTTTTTCCACCATTGAAACACACCTTGGAAGGTCGTGAAGCTTTGGACTTATGTGTCCCTCCTCTCCGCATCTCAGAATCTAACCGGCGGTCGTTCTCCTCCCTAGAATTTATTGTTGGTCTTTGGTATTGTCAGCCGATATCTTCTCATCATTGTTGAATCTCCTCTTTTTGAAATTTTCACTTGACTCACCTCTCCTATTATCATGGCCACGATTACCACCCAAGTGGTTACCGCTTTTGTCCGTAATTTTCCTTCCTCGCTGGTTATCATCGCTCCGATGACTGCTGTCACCGGTATGACCTTGGTTGTGGTCCCTCGGTTGAAAATATAGAGAAAATTTATGAGAGATAAGGTATTGAAGAATCTCGGGTTTTAGACCTCCCAGAAACATCCGCGTCATACGTTCCTCATTCTCTACCAAATGAGGTGCGATCTCGGATAACTCATGAACTTCGCCTCGCGTCTTTGGGACACCGTCATGTTGTTCTGTTCCAGTCTAATAAACTCTGCCTCTTTCATATGACGAATACTTTCAGAAAATTACTTGTCATTGAACAATTTCTGAAATCTTTCCCAAGACATGTTGAGTGCGGTTGGTGGTACGCTTCACGATTCCCACCAAAGAATCACTTCACCACTAACATAAAGGTGGCGAATGGAACCTTCTGTTCCTCCGTGCATCCCAAGACATCTAATATCTTGGTAATTTGTTTAACCCACGTTTCCACCTTAATCGGATCCGGCTTTCCCCAGAAATCTGGTGGTCCCAACTCCTTGAATTGCTTGGCTGTGACAAACCGCGCGTTGCTATCATTTCCACCCGTATTTTGTACACGAGTCTCCCTTGTCTGATTTTGCATAAACTACAAAAAGTTTCTAAACATTCCATTATTCATCGTTTGCTCGGTAGTGTTGTTTACAGGACGAATATTGCCTTCTTGTTGCATGTTCTCCTGGTTGGTGATTGAAGGTTGTTCCACGGTCTCATACACTCCATTGTTAACGTTCTCAGCTGCCATTCTTAAAAACTGCCATAAAACAAGGGTTAATTTAAACAAATTAACATATCACATAATATCTCCACTACAAACAATGGGCCTTTAGCAACAAATTTTCGGGCAACGACTTTATAAGTCGTTGCTAAAAGTATATGTTTAGCAACGAAATTTGTCCTTCGTTGCAGATTGTGTCAATTTTTAACGGTTCAAAATTTGTGGACATATACTCAACTTATATATGTATAACATATCCAAAAATCACAATGATCCAACGGTAGGATTAAAAATTATAACTCACGCAATATATCTCAAGAACACCGATTTGATCTTTTAATACCTACAATCCGACAAAATACTGATAAAACACCTCAACATTAATTCCTTCATTTATATCCACATAAATATATCCCTCATTTATATCCACATAAAATAAATATTTCTTTATCATATAAATTAATAAATAATTATTCACAAATAATATTACTGAAATCACAATAATGACAACCAGTGCGGTTCCGGAAAGGGGGCTTTCCATAAGGATTTCTCTAATCAAGCGCAACTAACTAGGTGACCAACCTCTCCTTAGACGTAACTTTCTAGACATTTCCAATAATGATATCTAATAATATTATTCAAATAATATGAATTATTGATATGATAATGAGAAATACTGTGCAGTGACAATTATTGAAACAACAATAATATAAAATATCAACGCAACAATTATTGAATTAATAAAATAAAATATTGAACAAGAATTATCGTAATAATTATTGAGTAGTGCCTTCTTACGTAAGGATCAATAATTCAAAATATCTTGCAATACCGTATCTTCTTTATGCAACCATCGTATTCTTAGACATCGTATTTTAACCACCGGGTATTCCAACAATTGTTAATTGTGAATAACTACGCCATTATTTATAAAAACTCATACTTTTCGCTTTTCTTCATTCGACATTTATTCTATAATGGGGCCCACAATCGGTTCTTGTGTCAATGCGGATATTCCCGACAAAAAAATATTCCACGACCAAAACGAATATTCCCAAACAATGATGATTATTTTATAACCACTTGCGTAATTTGAAAATTTTATATATATCACCCTTAACTTTAACTTTTTATCAATTTAACCATTTACTAAATAGGAAAATTGAATACTTTTATTTCATAAAATTTGGGGTCTTACAATCTCCCCTCCTTATGAAATTTCATCCCCGAAATTTACGTACCTGGTAATTCAAAGAGTTGAAAATACCTTGCTTTCATTTCAGATTCCATCTTCCCTGTCATCATGATTTCTCCATTGCTCATCTCCTGTATTTCAGATATCATTCTAGAATACAGCTTCAAAACAAGGGTTAATTGAACAAATTAACATATCACATAATATCCCGATATTATGACTGACCAACAAATAATTTTAGGTAGGACACACTAGCGAAAGACTTACTCATTTCTCCCCTCTTAGTTCTATTCCCCGATCTCCACCAGAGATCATATCCCTTAGCTCTGATACCAAATGTGATGCCCCCAAAATAGGTCCAATCCATCCAACCTATTCTGAGTCACCAAATACATGGTACAGAAAATAACTACAATTTTATTACTACAATTGTCATGCAAAATACAACAACACATATACTGTGAGTTTTAATACCAACTGTGACTCATGTCCCAACTATAAATGACACCTCAAAGTGATACCTTACATAAAAGGTACAATCTAGAATCATTTTAGAAATTAAAATCTTTGGGAAATGCTCAAGAAAACCTTCGTATATTGGAGGCCATGAATCTAAGTTATGATAGATATCATATGTCCAGAGAATTATCCTTGGTTGATCCAATAGACCCCAAAGAAAAACGAGAAGATTACTATCATGTTCCTTCCAATGGTGAGTCTTCTCTTGACATATAACTATCTCCACCGTCTGCGATTGAACATTATGTTTCAACCCAACTCCAAGATCATATAGTTAGTGCTCGTAGATATACTCAGCAAGTGGATGTGCACAACACTTTCTTATGATGACACGAAATTGTATGTCATTAGACATCTTGTATGATAGTGGCAAAACACCCTTCCAAAGTTGGGTTCACCTCACCCTATTGTTGTTCACCAAAATCAATTATTAAGTGACGTATAATATACGACACACACATCTTAGATCCTCAATACAATTATATATTATATGTCATGCTTGTTTTATAATGTATTGAGGAACTTTGAAAGTCTCGGACCACCACACTATTCCCCTGTTATCCCCGCTCGACCCATCTACACTCTTATTACCTGAAAGGAATTGTGAAGTAAAAGGGTGAGCACAACTAGCTTAGTAAAGAATATTATGACTAAAGATAATTAAATTATCAATAGCCTTCATCAGTAATAAATCAAAGATTTAGGACATATGGTAGATGATAAAACTTTTCAACCATAGTTGCAGCGGAACGAGCAATCCATTAGAAGAGTCAAATAGACCATAAAGTCTATTATCTTCTCCATGTTAAAAGTCCACCAACAATGCTTTAACCCTATAACATTAATCAACAGATCTTGTTCACAGTCATGTGAATAACTCATAATCATAATTGTAGTTCTAATTTTCTCTTCTCATCCAAGACGAAGATATTTTTCATCACATCTCTTTACCTGAAACATCAAAGATCATAGTTATACCAAATCACAGTTCCTGTTCATAATCATACTAATAAGTTCATCTTTGCACTACGGGCCAAAGATATTCATCAACAGTTCATCTTTGCACTACATGCCATAGATATTCAACAACAGGTCATCTTTGCACTACAGGCCAAAGATATTCATCAATAATTCATCTTTGCACTACTGGCCAAAGATATTCAATCAACAAGTCATCTTTGCACTACGGGCCAAAGATATTCAACAACAATTCATCTTTGCACTACATGCAAAAGATATTCAATCAACAATTGATCTTTGCACTACAGGCCAAAGATATTAATATCTCAAAGAAACATACAATCATTTCAGAATTTATATAAACCATAATTATAATCATGTTGATCAATTCACCTTTGCACTTAAGCTAAAAATATTCAATTGTAAATTCAATGGTCATGATCATACCAGTCAACGATTCAACTTTGTACTACTGGCCAAAGAGAACCCATAGTCACGATCATACCAATAATCTATCCATCTTTACACTTAAGTCAAAGAGAAATTTCATTACCGGGATTATAAAAATGTTATATATGATAATAAAAATAATATGATCAACAACTGCATTTAATTTCAAAAGTAAGATTCATAAATCAAGAATTTCATAACACCTTAATACAAATGTTATAAATCACTTAATAATCTCATAATCTAATATTATTAATATTACCACAATATCTTAATCATTTCTTAAACTTATAAACAATTTATTTTAATTGTTTACACTTTACTAATTAATGCATTTAATCATCCTAAAATGCCAAACTCATAAGATTTCATCACCAATAACCAAAACCCTCATCAAAAATCTGCATATACCTTATATAGGATTCCCAAGTCATAAAATTCTATTTTTCAATTTTGTTACTTCTTATAACATATTTTACTCATTTACCCATAACTAGTCCATTTTCATGAAAAATACCAAATCATTACAAACAAATTTTCTTTTCTGGGATATAGCAGGACATAGTCCCATATTGAACATATATTTTTCTCAAAATTTTTAAAATTCATTTACTATTTTTCATATGGCCAAAACAGCCGAATATTTAGACATTTATCATAAATTGTACTTTTATCCAAAAATTTCGAAATTCACAGGGTATACTGATATTATATAGATGTACTCCCAATAAAAATTTCATCAATTTTGGAGTTAACCACAAAGAGTTATAAGGGTTTACTTTTAAAATAGTCTTTTATCATAAAATTCATAACTCCTAATCTATACATCCAAAAATTGCTATTTTTGGACAAAATCGAGAAAACTCATCAAAATATCATTTCAAATTTTTCCAAAATTTTTGAAGATCAGAAAAATTACAAAACTGAAGAAACATAACAACCCTTAAAATCACGTACCTCAAAAGAGCAGTACTTCTAACTGGAATATCGGATATGACGCTGAAGGAAACTTGCACTCATTAGCAACTCTCAAAGTATCAAAATACTCACAAAATATGCTCGATAATATAGAGAGAGAAAGAGAGAAAGCTTATGTTTCAGGTGTGATTTTCAATTATAACTCAACACTCTATTTATAGGAAAATGCTAGCGCGCCGAAGCAGACTTGACCTGCTACCTGATGGCATTACCTGCTACTATTGCCACCCACCACATTTGAAATAGAATTTCAGCACATTTCTTCACCAACCATAGGTGGGGCCCACACATTCTAGAATTTTCCACCAAAATAATAAATTCAGAAACTTCAACAATTTTTGAACCAGTCACCTCTTAAAATTCATAACAAATCATACGTTAATTTTTAACGGTTCAAAATTTGTGGACATATACTCAACTTATATATGTATAACATATCCAAAAATCACAACGATCCAACGGTCGGATTAAAAATTATAACTCACGCAATATATCTCAAGAACACCGATTTAATCTTTTAATCCCTCCAATCCGACAAAATACTGATAACACACCTCAACATTAATTCCTTCATTTATATCCACATAAATATATCCATCATTTATATCCACATAAAATAAATAGTTCCTTATCATATAAATCAATAAATAATTATTCATAAATAATATTACAGAATCACAATAACGACAAACCAGGCGGGTCCGGAAAGAGGGGCTTTTCAATAAGGATTTCTCCTTCTTGGCCAAGCAATTTAGGTGACCAAACCTCTGCTTAGATGTAACTTTCTAGACATTGCCAATAATGCTATCTAATAATATTATTCAAATAATATGAATTATTGATATGATAATGAGAAATATCATAAAGGTGACAATTATTGAAACAACAATAATATAAAATATCAACGCAACAATTATTGAATCAATAAAATAAAATATTGAATAAAGAATTACCGTAATAATTATTGAGTAGTGCCTTCTTCACGTAAGGATCAATAATTCAAAATCTTGTGCAATACCGAGTGTCATCTTTCTTGTCTGACCATGCGCCAGACATCGTATTTTTAACCAACGGTATTCCAACAAAGGTTAATGGTAAATAACTACGCCATTATTTATAAAAACTCATACTTTTCGTTTTCTTCATCCGACATTTATTCTATAATGGGGCCCACAACTGGTTGCGCCGTCGTACGGATATTCCCGACAAAAAGAATATTCCACGACCAAACGAATATTCCCCGACAACAATGATTATTTTATAACCACTTGCGTAATTTGAAAATTTTATATATATCACCCTTAACTTTAACTTTTTATCAATTTAACCATTTACTAAATAGGAAAATTGAATACTTTTATTTCATAAAATTCGGGGTCTTACAATCTCCCCTCCTTATGAAATTTCGTCCCCGAAATTTACGTACCTGGTAATTCAAAGAGTTGAAAATACCTTGCTTTCATTTCAGATTCCATCTTCCCTGTCATCATGATTTCTCCATTGCTCATCTCCTGTATTTCAGATATCATTCTAGAATACAGCTTCAAAACAAGGGTTAATTAAACAAATTAACATATCACATAATATCCCGATATTATGATTGACCAACAAATAAGCTTAGATAGGACACACTAGCTAAAGACTTACTCATTTCTCCCCTCCTAGTTCTATTCCCCGATCTCCGCCAGAGATCATATTCCTAAGCTCTGATACCAAATGTGACGCCCCCAAAATAGGTCCAATCCATCCAACCTATTCTGAGTCGCCAAATAAATGGTACAGAAAACAACTACAACTTTATTACTACAATTGTCGTGAAAAATACAACAACACATATACTGTGAGTTTTAATACTAACTGTGACTCGTGTCCCAACTATGGACAACACCTCACAGTGATACCTTACATAAAGGTATAATCTAGAACTGTTTTAGAAATTAAAATGTAAGACCCCAACTTTTATAAATAAAGATGAATTTTCTAAAAATATTATTTTTGAATATTATGGAATAAATTTGATATAATGTTATAGTTGTGGGTAATATTTATAAATTTTTGCAAAGTAAGCAAGTTGTTATAAAATATTCGTTTGGTGGGGAATATTCTTTTTTGTCGGGGAATATTCGTGCGACGACTCAATCATTAGTGGACTCCATTAATGAAGTATTGTAAGTAGTTAAAAACGACAAAATTATCTTTCTATAAAAATAACTACAGAGGTGTTACCGTTAAAACCGCTGAACTACCCTAGTAAAAAGTACAATGAATACCAGCGTTGTTGTATAGTAGCACACGATATTGATTATTGATGCTTACGTGAGAAGTCACTCAGCTATGCTCAATTATTGCTACAGTAATTGCTGCATCATATCTCTTATATTATTGATTCAATTATTGTCACAGTATCATCTGTATAATATGTTATAGTATTAAATCAATAATTGAGACGACAAGTTATAAATGATTAATAATTGTTGAAAGATGAAATATGTGTTGAATAAAAATAAAATGATTTGTGGTAATATTTATTCAATCCTTGATGTATATAAAGAGTCTGTTATGAGACGTTTGTGGTAAGTTTGATTATTTTATGGGGGGCCCATATGTCATCATCTAAGAGTCTCTTCGTCAATAATAATTACCTTCGTCAATAGTAATTACCTTTGTGAATAGTAATTACCTTCGTCAATAGTAATTACCTTTACTAGACGTCAAACCACTTGCCATTTCATATTACAGGCGTCGAACCACTTGTCGTTTCACATTACAAAATGCCGAACCACTTGTCGTTTTCACATTACGAAAGCGCGAACCACTTTTCTTTTCACATCACTATCGTCGAGCCACTTACCTTTTCATATGGCAAGTGCTAAGCTAGAAATCTTCTATAAATAGAGGCCTAGTGCTTCATTATTTTCACGAATTCATTCAAGCTATAGAGAGAGAAAGTATAGAGAGAATAAGAGAAAAGAAGAAGAGTATTTTGTTACTACACTACCTGCAGATTCAATCTCCTACTAAAAGTAAGGGGTGTTATTTTTCTTATTCATGAAGAGAACTGTTGTTATTCCATTGCTTATTATTACATTTGGAATAACTTTTGTATACGTGGTTTACCCTATACTTGGTGACATTCTTCTATTATTCGCTGGAACATCCTCGCTCATGTGTTTTACACCGACTGGTTCCGCTCTTTATTATTATTATGTTGGAGCATCCTCATGCATGTGTTTTTTACACCTAACTGGTTCCGCTCTTTATTATTATTCCGTTGGAACATCACATGCATGTGTTTTACACCGACTGGTTCCATTCTTTATTATTACATTTGAATATCCTCATGCATGCGTTTCTGGGGACTGGATTTAGTTATTTATTATTACGCTGAAATAACCTACTTGTGCGGTCTATCGCATGCATGGTGATTTCTTTTGTTATTCCATTCTTTATTATACTCAGTTGGTTAAAACTTTGACTTCTATACTCCATGAAATTAGTGGAATATCCTTGATATTTAAAGCTTCATCCAAATCCTTTCATGGAAATATTCTTCTCGATATTCTTGAATTTTACTCTCTACAAAGCGATGATCATGTTGACAGTTTGGATGTTATTGGTTCCTAGATAAATTAATTCTTGAACTTGTTTTATTGAATTCTTATATCATTGTCACCATCCTCATGTTTATATTATGTTGAAAGTCATCTCGTGGCACATGGTGCATAGATGGACTTGGTATGATTATGACGAGAGACTATTCGGTGTAATCATGGTAGTAATGTTACAAATGATGTGGTAAAAATCCTCGATGGCCTGTGAAGTGCATTGATGGACGATTGTTGGCATGATCATGACCATTAATGAATACACAAATATTCTTGGCCCATAGTGCATGAATAATTATGGTCGTGATACTAAAGAATATCCTCGGCCAGTAGTGCGGGGGGTGATTCGATGATGTGGAATATTTATTAAAGTCGAGTCTCGGCTATAACAATGATGAAAAACCTTTTAAATCATAAAAGATAGTAGATTTTATTTTCTACTTGACTCTTTTAATGGATTCTTTGGTTCATTGCAGCTAAACTTGATGTTTATTATATTTTATCGGTTTAACATCTCTTGTTGTAGGCTAATGATAATTTATTACGCATTATCTTAGTCATAATATTTCTTCTTGAGCTAGTTGAGCGCACCCTTTCTTTCACCGTTTCTTCAAGAAATGAGAATATAGCTAGGGCGAGTTAGCCTGGGAACGGAGTAATGGTTCAGAGGATAGCATTAGTAGTCCTCACTATTCTGTGAAATAGTATGATAATAATTGTAATGAGGACTTCTTTTGAGTTTATATAATAACTAGTAGACAATATTTGTATTCAAACTCACGGTTTATGTCGATTGTACCACACGCAGCTTATATTAGTAAGTTGTATTTAAATTACATACCATGTATCCGACTACCCAAGATGGGTGATGTATACCTAATTTTGGGGGCGTCCACGGTTGGTATCAAAGCTTAGGATATGATCCTGGCTAAGATGTGAGAATAGTACTAGGAGGGAGAGAGGGGAATACCTTCGCTAGTATGACCTACCTAAGTTTATGTGCTATTTTATTGGTCTCACGAATATAGGGATAATATGTTACATGTCAATTAACCTTTTGTTTTATGGCAAGATCTCTGAAAATGACATCCGAGAATGTTGAGAATAGCAATGGAGCACAAAGCGATCGTTGATTCACCACATATCAATAATCGTGATAATGTGCATCGAAGGCGACAATCTTCATGCAAACAATAACACCGACCAAATGATGAATGATCAAATGTTCGGAGGCTTTATTTAATTCATGCAACAAAGAAAGTAGAGCGACTCTCATCCAAAACGTAGGTGAAACACACGGAAAACTCTCGGCGGTCACCGCTAAACAGTTCAAGGATCTGGGACCACCGGAGTTTAAGAGAGAGCCAAAACCACTTTTGGCGGAAGCATGGATAAAGCAGATTACCAAGATATTTGATGTCTTGGGATGCTCCGAGGAGCAAAAGGTTCCTTTTGCCGCCTTTATGTTGCGGCGCGGAGGCGATTACTAGTGGGAATCGGTAAAAACGTACTCAACTTCTTTGTCTTTCAAGATATCTTGGGAGAAGTTCCAGGAGCTGTTCAACGACAAATACTTTCCTGAAAGTATTCGCCACATGAAGGAGGTGGAGTTTATCAAGTTGGAACAAAATAATATGACCGTGTCGCAAGACGAGACAAAATTTGCGGAGTTATCACGGTTTGCGTCCCACTTGGTGGATAATGAAGAGAGAATGGCACGAATATTTTTAAGAGGTTTGAAGCCGGAGATACGTCAATATCTTATTTCTCATAAACTGTGTTTGTATTCAGATGTTGTAAATAGGGCTCAGTTAGTGGAGCGCGATAACGAGCCAACGCAACTAAAAGAGAGCAGCCGACAAAATTATAATACCAACGAGAGTAGTCATCGAAGCGGTGACAACAAGCGTGGAGGGAATCAACAGGGCGGATATGGTAACCACTTGGGTGGTAATCGTACCAAAACAATAAGAATGGACATTTCAAGAAAAGGAGATTCAACAATGATGGAAAGACGTCAAAGACCAAAGACCACGTTGTTAAGAAGAGAAAGACCACCTATCATATGCTTCAAATGCGGAGGAGAGGACACATCGATCAAATCTGCGCCGTATCGTCCAAAGCATGTTATAATTGTGGAAGATAAGGTCACTTAGCTCGATTTTGTCGCCATCAAGACAAATTCACTAGGATGGAGGCACCAAACGTCGTCCCGGAAAAGTCAAAACCTAGAGTACAAGGGAGAAAGTTTGTTGTGACCTCCCAGAGAGAAAGGAACCCGAATGAGGTCATCACGGGTAAGCTTATCATAAACTCTAATGAAGTCTATACTTTATTTGATACCCGTTCTACCCATTCTTTTATTTCTCCTACTTGCGCTCATCGATTAAATTTGACTGGAGAAATTAGACCTTGACTTATCTGTGGAAACTCCGTTGGGAGAAACCTTCATTACATCCACTCGCTTATAAGTCTTGTTTGGTTCAAATCGGTACCCTCACATTACACGTCGATCTTATTTCATTAAAAATACTTGCATTTGATGTGATTCTAGGGATTGATTGGTTAACTACTTATCATGCAAAATTGATTGTTTTCGTAAGGTTGTTAGCTTTCATATTCCTAACCAACCTATTATGCTAATTCAAGCGACCAAACCATTAAAATCAATCACGGTCATCTCAAGCCATAAAGCTATTCGTTTATTGAAAAAGCAGGATGTCAAGCTTTCTTAGCTCATGTCACAGATTTAAACAAAAATACGTCAGTTTTGAACGATATTTCTATTGTTAATAAATTTCTGACGTATTCTCAAGAACTTCTTGCCTACCCCGAGCTTGAAATTGAATTTTGTATCGACCTTGAACCTGGTACAAAACCTATTTCCAAAGCCCCATATCGAATGGCTCTATTGAACTTCGTGGAGTTAAAGACCAATGCAGAAATTGTTAGACATTGGCTTTATTCGTCCTAGTACTTCTCCTTGGGGTGCTCCTGCTTCTATTCGTGAAGAAGAAAGATGGGAGTATGCGACTTTGTATTGATTATCGGAGTTGAATCATGTCACCATCAAAATAGGTATCCATTGCCACGTATTGATGACCTGTTTGACCCGATTATAAGGAGCCAAATTCTTTTCAAAGATTGATCTTCGTTCCGGATATCACCAATTGAAGATTAGAACCGTGACATTCCAAAGACGGCTTTCGAACTCTAAGACGGGCATTATGAATTCCTAGTCATGTCCTTTGGATTGACTAATGCTCCTCTTTGCCTTCATGGATATGATGAACCGAGTATTCAAGGAATATTTGGATCACTTTGTGGTCATCTTTATTGATGACATCCTTATTTATTCCAAAAGCCGTGAAGATCATGAGCAACACTTGAGGCTGACACTCCAAAAGCTTCGTGAATATAAGTTTTATGCCAAGTTGAAGAAATGTGAGTTCTGGCTTGAAGAAGTAGCATTCCTTGGGCACGTGGTATCAAGTTATGGAATATCTATTGACCCAAAGAAAGATTGAAGCTATTCAAAGTCGGTAACAATCTAAATCGATGATCAAGTACGTAGCTTTCTCGGTTTAGTGGGTTATTATCGGAGATTCGTGGAAGGATTTTCTCGAATCGCTACTCCATCGACTCAAATTGACTCGAAAAGATACAAAGTTCGGTTGGAGCGAAGAATGTGAGAAGAGTTTTCAAAAACTCAAGAGGAGACTTATTTCAAAGACTGCTACGACAATACCATCCGCTCGGAGGGATTTGTCATCTACATGATGCTTGAGCAAAGGGTTGGGATGTGTTCTCATGCAACATGGAAAAGTTATAGCCTATGCCTCGCGACAACTCAAAGAATATGAGAGGAATTATCCTACTCATGATCTAGAGTTGGCAATTGTTGTCTTTTGCACTTAAAATTTGGAGGCATTACTTGTATGGGGAGAAAGTGGAGATCTTTACGGATCATAAAAGCCTCAAATATTTCTTCACTCAAAGGAACTCAACATGTGACAACGACGTTGGCTTGAACTATTGAAAGATTATGATCATACCATCCAATACCATCCTCGAAAAAGCGAACGTGGTAGGCGACACATTGAGTAGAAGATCATATGCAAGTCACGAGTGCGATATTGTCAACGCAAAGGCCCATTTTGTGTGACTTGCAAAGGATGGAGATAGATTTAAAGACTCGAGGGACGCATGTGATGATAAGCGAGTATCTGAGTAGAACCGACTTTAATTGATAAAGTTAAAGTCGCTTGAGCTACGGACACGGAGTGATGCGTATGAGGAAGAAAGTGCAAGAGAAGGTGCTATCTTACCGAAGCAAGAATCGATGAAGAAGGAATACTTGAGTCAACTCCGCACTTTGTGTTCTAACGACCACGATTTAAAGTATAATATCATGATGGAGGCGATAACACACCATTTGCAATCCATCTCGGGAGTACCAAAATGTATCATGATATTCGCCATACATTTTGGTGGAGCAATATGAAGAGAGAGATAGCGTATTGTTTATCTCAAGGTGTCTAACTTGTCAACGAGTTAAAGCGAGAGCATCAAGTACCAAAAGGTCCATTACAACCACTTGAAATTCCGAATGGAAGTGGGAGCACATTACCATGGATTTCAATTCTGGCCTTCCTAAGGTTTCCTAAGGCATAGATGCGATTTGGGTCATTGTTAATAGATTGACCAAGTCTGCTCATTTCTTACCGATATGAGAAACTTATTCACTTGAACGTCTTGCTCGTATATACACAAACGAGATTATAAGACTGCATGGTATGCCGGTATCCATAGTTTCTGATCGAGACCCAAGATTCACTTCACGATTTTGGGTTAGTTTGCAAAAAGCTATGGGCACAGACTTACGATTTAGCTCGGCGATATCATCCTCGATGCATTTTACAGACGGTGGAGAGGACTATTCAAACTCTTGAAGATCTATTAAGACTCGTGTCCTTGATTTCAAGGAAGTTGGGACAAGTTCTTACCATTGGTGGAGTTTTCCCACAACAACAGCTTATCAAGCAAGTATTTGCATGGCTCCATTCAAGCGTTGTATAGAAGAAAGTGTCGTTCTCCAAAGATATCTTTGGGATGAGGAGGTGAAGCAACGTTGTTGGGGACCGAGTTGTTGACGTATGACTACGGAAAAGATTCAAACGATCCGACAACGTATAAAACCCTCACAAAATCGATAAAAGAGTTATACTTTGATCTTCATCGAAAGGACGTGGAATTCGATATAGGAGATCATGTGTTGTTAAGAGTTTCTCCATGGAAAGGAGTTACAAGATTTGGAAAGAGAGAAAACTCAATCCTCGATTCATCTGGCCTATTTTAATCCTCGATCGAGTAGGAACCGTGGCCTATAGACTCGCTTTTCACCGCTAAGTATGTCTCGTGTTCATAACGCTTTTCACATATCCATGTTACGTAAATATGTGAAAGACCAAACCACATTATTGAGTTAGAACCGGACGAAATAGAGGAAGATTTGACGTATGAAGAGGTTCCTGTTCAAATCTTGGATAAGAAGGAACATATTCTACGCTCCAAGGTTATACCTCAAGTCAAAGTTTTGTGGAGGAACCACGATGTTGAGGAAATGACTTGGGAGTTAGAATCTGAAATGAAATCAAGGTATCCTTACCTCTTCGACATACTAGGTACGTACCCTAATTTTGAGGGCGAAATTTCATAAGAAGGGGAGGTTGTAAGACCCCAACTTTTATAAATAAAGATGAATTTTCTATAAATATTATTTTTGAATATTATGGAATAAATTTGATATAATATTATAGTTGTGGGTAATATTTATAAATTTTGCAAAGGTAAGCAAGTTGTTATAAAATATTCGTTTGGTCGGGAATATTCTTTTTGTCGGGGAATATTCGTATGCACTACCAATCAATCATTAATGGACCCCATTAACGGAAGTATTGTCGTAGTTAGAAAACGACAAAATTATCTTTCTATAAAAATAACTACAGAGGTGTTACCGTTAAAACCGTTGAACTACCCGGTAGTAAAAGTACGATGTCGCCGTAGTTGTATAGTAGCACACGATATTGATTATTGATGCTTACGTGAGAAGTCACTCACTTATATGCTCAATTATTGCTACAATAATTATCTTGATCATATCTCTTATATTATTGATTCAATTATTGTCACAAAGATCATCCTATATAATATGTTATAGTATTAAATCAATAATTGAGACGACAAGTTATAAATGATTAATAATTGTTGAAAGATGAAATATGTGTTGAATAAAAATAAAATGATTTGTGGTAATATTTATTCAATCCTTGATATATATAAAGAGTCTCATTATGAGACGCGTTTGTGGTAAGTTTGATTATTTTATGGGGGCCATATGTCATCATCTAAGAGTCTCTTCGTCAATAGTAATTACCTTCACAATAGTAATTACCTTTGTGAATAGTAATTACATTACAATAGTAATTACCTTTACCAGACGTCAAACCACTTGCGGTTTCATATTACAAAGCGCCGAACCACTTGTCGTTTCACATTACAAAGGCCGAACCACTTGTCGTTTCACATTACAAAGCGGCCAAACCACTTTTCTTTTCACATCACCATTCGTCAAGCCACTTGCCTTTTCACATGGCGGTCTTAAGCTTAGAAATCTTCTATAAATAGAGGCCTAGTGCTTCATTATTTTTCACGAATTCATTCAAGCTATAGAGAGAGAAAGTATAGAGAGAATAAGACGCTGAAGGAAACTTGTACTCATTAGCAACTCTCAAAGTATCAAAATACTCACAAAATATGCTCGATAATATAGAGAGAGAAAGAGAGAAAGCTTATGTTTCAGGTGTGATTTTCAATTCTAACTCAACACTCTATTTATAGGAAAATGCTAGCGCGCCGAAGCAGACTTGACCTGCTACCTGATGGCTTTACCTGCTACTATTGCCACCCACCACATTTGAAATAGAATTTCAGCACATTTCTTCACCAACCATAGGTGGGGCCCACACATTCTAGAATTTTCCACCAAAATAATAAATTCAGAAACTTCAACAATTTTTGAACCAGTCACCTCTTAAAATTCATAACAAATCATACGTTAATTTTTAACGGTTCAAAATTTGTGGACATATACTCAACTTATATATGTATAACATATCCAAAAATCACAACGATCCAACTATTTGGATTAAAAATTATAACTCACGCAATATATCTCAAGAACACCGATTTAATCATTTAATCCCTCCAATCCGACAAAATACTGATAACACACCTCAACATTAATTCCTTCATTTATATCCACATAAATATATCCATCATTTATATCCAGATAAAATAAATATTTCCTTATCATATAAATCAATAAATAATTATTCACAAATAATATTACAGAATCACAATAACGACAACCAGGCATTTCCCATGAAAGAGGGGGCTTTTCAATAAGGATTTCTCCTTCTTGGTAGCCAATTAGGTGACCAAACCTCTCCTTAGATGTAACTTTCTAGACATTTCCAATAATGCTATCTAATAATATTATTCAAATAATATGAATTATTGATATGATAATGAGAAATCTCGCAAAGGTGACAATTATTGAAACAACAATAATATAAAATATCAACGCAACAATTATTGAATCAATAAAATAAAATATTGAATAAAGAATTCTTAATAATTATTGAGTAGTGCCTTCTTACGTAAGGATCAATAATTCAAAAATATGTGCAATACCGGTAATATTCTCGTGCTGACCACGCCAGATTCATCGTATTTTAACCACCGGTATTCAAACAATTATTAATTCGTAACAACTACGCCATTATTTATAAAAACTCATACTTTTTGTTTTTTTCATCCGACATTTATTCTATAATGGGGCCCACAACCGGTTGCATAACTGGCCGCATTTGGATATTCCTCGACAAAAAGAATATTCCACGACCAAACGAATATTCCCCGACAACAATAATTATTTTATAACCACTTGCGTAATTTGAAAATTTTATATATATCACCCTTAACTTTAACTTTTTATCAATTTAACCATTTACTAAATAGGAAAATTGAATACTTTTATTTCATAAAATTCGGGGTCTTACAATCTCCTCCTTATGAAATTTCGTCCCAAATTTACGTGAATCGGTAATTCAAAGAGTTGAAAATACCTTGCTTTCATTTCAGATTCCATCTTCCCTGTCATCATGATTTCTCCATTGCTCATCTCCTGTATTTCAGATATCATTCTAGAATACAGCTTCAAAACAAGGGTTAATTAAACAAATTAACATATCACATAATATCCCGATATTATGATTGACCAACAAATAAGCTTAGATAGGACACACTAGCTAAAGACTTACTCATTTCTCCCCTCCTAGTTCTATTCCCCGATCTCCGCCAGAGATCATATTCCTAAGCTCTGATACCAAATGTGACGCCCCCAAAATAGGTCCAATCCATCCAACCTATTCTGAGTCGCCAAATAAATGGTACAGAAAACAACTACAACTTTATTACTACAATTGTCGTGAAAAATACAACAACACATATACTGTGAGTTTTAATACCAACTGTGACTCATGTCCCAACTATGGACAACACCTCACAGTGATACCTTACATAAAGGTATAATCTAGAACTGTTTTAGAAATTAAAATGTAAGACCCCAACTTTTATAAATAAAGATGAATTTTCTATAAATATTATAGTTGTGGGTAATATTTATAAATTTTGCAAAGTAAGCAAGTTGTTATAAAATATTCGTTTGGTCGGGGATATTCTTTTTGTCGGGGAATATTCGTATTTACGGCTCAATCATTGGTGGACCCCTATTAAACGGAAGTATTGTCGTAGTTAAAAACGACAAAATTATCTTTCTATAAAAATAACGGTAGAGGTGTTACCGTTAAAACCGCTGAACTACCCTAGAGTAAAAAAAGTACGAGAATACTGCCGTAGTTGTATAAGTAGCACACGATATTGATTATTGATGCTTACGTGAGAAGTCACTCACCATGCTCAATTATTGCTACAAGAATTACGCATCATATCTCTTATATTATTGATTCAATTATTGTCACAAGATTATCCGTATAATATGTTATAGTATTAAATCAATAATTGAGACGACAAGTTATAAATGATTAATAATTGTTGAAAGATGAAATATGTGTTGAATAAAAATAAAATGATTTGTGGTAATATTTATTCAATCCTCGATGTATATAAAGAGTCCATTATGATGGACGTTTGTGGTAAGTTTGATTATTTTATGGGGGCCCATATATGTCATCATCTAAGAGTCTCTTCACAATAATAATTACCTTCACAATAAGTAATTACCTTTGTGAATAGTAATTACCTTCGCCAATAGTAATTACCTTTACTAGACGTCAAACCACTTGCCATTTCATATTACAAAGGCGTCCGAACCACTTGTCGTTTCACATTACGGTGTCGAACCACTTGTCGTTTCACATTACAAAGGCCAAACCACTTTTCTTTTCACATCACCAAAAATCGAAGCCACTTGCCTTTTCATACGGCAAAAGCTAAGCTAGAAATCTTCTATAAATAGAGGCCTAGTGCTTCATTATTTTCACTTAATTCATTCAAGCTATAGAGAGAGAAAGTATAGAGAGAATAAGAGAAAAGAAGAAGAGTATTTTGTTACTACACTACTGCGAGATTCAATCTCCTACTAAAAGTAAGGGGTGTTATTTTTTTTTATTCATGAAGAGAACTGCTTGTTATTCCATTGCTTATTATTCTCATTGGAATAACTTTTGTATAATGTGGTTTACCCTATACTTGGTGACATTCTTCTATTATTCTCATTGGAACATCCGTGCGTCAGTGTTTTACACCGACCGGTTCCGCCTCTTTATTATTATTATGTTGGAGCATCCACATGTGTGTGTTTTACACCCGGACTGGTTCCGCTTTTTATTATTATTCCGTTGGAACATCCTGCTGTGTGTTTTTACGGGACTGGTTCCATTCTTTATTATTCTCGTTGAATATCCATGCTCAGCGCTTTTACGTGGGACCGTTCCGTTATTTATTATTCTGCTGAATAACCTACTTGTGCGGCTCTATCGCATGCGTGGTGATTTCTTTTGTTATTCCATTCTTTATTATACTCGGGTTGGTTAAAACTTTGACTTCTATACTCCATGAAATTAGTGGAATATCCTCGATATTTCATGCTTCATCCAAAGATCCTTTCATGGAAATATTCTTCTCAATATTCTTGAATTTTACTCTACAAAGCAAGATTATCATGTTGATACTTGATGTTATTGGTTCCTAGATAAATTAATTCTTGAACTTGTTTTATTGAATTCTTATATCATTGTCATCATCCTCATGTTTATATTATGTTGAAAGTCATCTCATGGCACATTCAGAGTGCATAGATGGACTTGGTATGATTATGACCGAGACTATTCGGTATAATCATGACCGTAATGTTACAAATGATGTGGTAAAAATCCTCAAAGTGGCCCGTAGTGCATTGATGGACGATTGTTGACATGATCATGACCATTAATGAATACACAAATATTCTTGGCCCAGTAGTGCATGAATAGTTGTGGTCGTGATTCTAAAGAATATCCTCGGCCGTAGTGCGGGGTGATTCGATGATGTGGAATATTTATTAAAGTCGAGTCTCAAATATAACAAAGGATGAAAAACCTTTTAAATCATAAAAGATAGTAGATTTTATTTTCTACTTGACTTTTTAATGGATTCTTTGGTTCATTGCAGCTTAAACTTGATGTTTCTTATATTTTATCGCTTTAACACTTGTTGTAGGCTAATGATAATTTATTCTCATTATCTTAGTCATAATATTTCTTCTTGAGCTAGTTGAGCTCACCCTTTCTTTCACCGTTCTCTTCGAAAATGAGAATATAGCCGGGACGAGTCGGGAAACGGAGTAATGGTTCGAGGATAAGCATTAGTAGTCCTCACTATTCGTGAAATAGTGTGATAATAATTGTAATGAGGACTCCTTTTGAGTTTGTATAATATCTAGTAGACAATATTTGTATTCAAACTCACGCTTTATGTCGTATTGCATACCTACGCTTATATTAGTAAGTTGTATTTAAATTACGTACCATGTATCCGACTACCCAAGATGGGTGATGTATACCTAATTTTGGGGGCGTCACATAAAATCTTTGGGAAATGCTCAAGAAAACCTTCGTACATAGGAGGCCATGAATCTAAGTTATGATAGATATCATATGTCCAGAGAATTATCCTTGGTTGATCCAATAAACCCCAAAGAAAAATGAGAAGATTACTATCATGTTCCTTCCAATGGTGAGTCTTCTCTTGACATATAACTATCTCCACCGTCTGCGATTGAACATTATGTTTCAACCCAACTCCAAGATCATATAGGTAGTGCTCGTAGATATACTCAGAAAGTGGATGTGCACAACCCTTTCTTATGATAACACGAGATTATATGTCATTAGACATCTTGTATGATAGTGGCAAAACACTCTTCCAAAGTTGGGTTCACCTCACCCTATTGTTGTTCACCAAAATCAATTATTAAGTGACGTATAATATACGACACACACATCTTAGGTCCTCAATACAATTATATATTGTATTTCATGCTTGTTTTATAATGTATTGAGAAACTTTGACAGTCTTGGACCACCACACTATTCCCCTGTTATCCCCGCTCGACCCAGCTACACTCTTATTACCTGAAAGGAATTGTGAAACAAAAGGGTGAGCACAACTAGCTCAGTAAAGAATATTATGACTAAAGATAATTAAATTATCAATTGCCTTCATCAGTAATAAATCAGAGATTTAGGACATATGGTAGATGATAAAACTTTCAACCATAGTTGCAGCGGAACGAGCACTCCATTAGAAGAGTCAAATAAACCATAAATTCTATTATCTTCTCCATGTTAAAAGTCCACCAACAATGTTTTAACCCTATAACATTAATCAACAGATCTTGTTCACAGTCATGTGAATAACTCATAATCATAATTGTAGTTCTAATTTTCTCTTCTCATCCAAGACGAAGATATTTTTCATCACATCTCTTTACCTGAAACATCAAAGATCATAGTTATACCAAATCACGCCCTCGCTCATAATCATACTAATAAGTTCATCTTTGCACTACGGCCAAAGATATTCATCAATGAGCCATCTTTGCACTACATGCCATAGATATTCAACAACAGTCATCTTTGCAACGCAGCCAAAGATATTCATCAATAATTCATCTTTGCACTATCGCCAAAGATATTCAATCAACAAGTCATCTTTGCACTACTAGCCAAAGATATTCAACAACAGTTCATCTTTGCACTACATGCAAAAGATATTCAATCAACAATTGATCTTTGCACTACAGGCCAAAGATATTAATATCTCAAAGAAACATACAATCATTTCAGAATTTATATAAACCATAATTATAATCATGTTGATCAATTCACCTTTTCACTTAAGCTAAAAATATTCAATCAGTAAATTCAATGGTCATGATCATACCAAATAATCGATTCAACTTTGCACTCATCGCCAAAGAGAAACCCATAGTCACGATCATACCAATAATCTACCCATCTTTACACTTAAGTCAAAGAGAAATTTCATTACCTAATTATAAAATGTTATATTTGATAATAAAAACAATATGATCAACAACTGCATTTAATTTCAAAAGTAAGATTCATAAATCAAGGATTTCATAACACCTTAATACAAATGTTATAAATCACTTAATAATCTCATAATCTAATATTATTAATATTACCACAATATCTTAATCATTTCTTAAACTTATAAACAATTTATTTTAATTGTTTACACTTTACTAATTAATGCATTTAATCATCCTAAAATGCCAAACTCATAAGATTTCATCACCAATAACCAAAACCCTCATCAAAAGTCTGCATATACCTTATATAGGATTCCCAAGCCATAAAATCCTATTTTCCAATTTTGTTACTTCACATAACATATTTAATTCATTTACTCATAACTAGTCCATTTTCATGAAAAATACCAAATCATTACAAACAAATTTTCTTTTCTAGGATTTAGCAGGACATAGTCCCATATTGAACATATATTTTTCTCAGAATTTTTAAAATTCATTTACTATTTTTCATATTGCCAAAACTGCCGAATATTTAGACATTTATCATAAATTGTACTTTTATCCAAAAATTCCGAAATTCACAGGGTATACTGATATTATATAGATGTACTCCCAAAAAAAATTTCATCAATTTTGGAGTTAACCACAAAGAGTTATAAGGGTTTACTTATAAAATAGTCTTTTCTCATAAAATTCATAACTCTTAATCTATACATCCAAAAATCGCCATTTTTGGAAAAAATCGAGAAAACTCATCAAAATATCATTTCAAATTTTTCCAAAATTTTTGAAGATCAGAAAAATTACGAAACTAAAGAAACATAACAACCCTTAAAATCCCTTACCTCAAAAGAGCAGTCTTTCTGACTAGAATATCGGATATGACGCTGAAAGAAACTTGCACTCATTAGCAACTCTCAAAGTATCAAAATACTCACAAAATACGCTCGATAATATAGAGAGAGAAAGAGAGAAAGCTTATGTTTCAGGTGTGATTTTCAATTATAACTCAACACTCTATTTATAGGAAAATGCTAGCACGTCGAAGCAGACTTGACATGCTACCTGATGGTTTTACCTGCTACTATTGTCACTCACCACATTTGAAATAAAATTTTAGCACATTTCTTCACCAACCATAGGTGGGGCCCACACATTTTAGAATTTTTCACCAAAATGATAAATTTAGAAACTTTAACAATTTCTGAACCAGTCACCTCTTAAAATTCATAACAAATTATACGTTAATTTTTAACAGTTCAAAATTAGTGGACATATACACAACTTATATATTTATAACATATCCTAAAATCACAACGATCCAACGGTTGGATTAAAAATTATAACTCATGCAATATATCTCAAGAACACCGATTTGATCTTTTAATACCTCCAATCCGATAAAATACTAATAAAACACCTCAACATTAATTCCTTCATTTATATCCACATAAATATATCCATCATTTATATCCACATAAAATAAATATTTCCTTATCATATAAATCAATAAATAATTATTCACAAATATTATTACAGAATCACAATAACGACAACAACCAGCGCCTCGAGAGAGAGGAGGCTTTCCAATAAGGATTTCTCCTCATCTTGGCGCAATTAGGTGACCAAACCTCTCCTTATGAACTTTCTAGACATTGCCAATAATGCTATCTAATAATATTATTCAAATAATATGAATTATTGATATGATAATGAAAAATATTGTGCGTTGACAATTATTAAAACAACAATAATATAAAATATCAACGCAACAATTATTGAATCAATAAAATAAAATATTGAATAAAGAATTACCGTAATAATTATTGAGTAGTGCCTTCACGTAAGGATCAATAATTCAAAAATCATGCAATAATACCGCAATGCTACTTGTGAACCACGCCAGACATCGTATTTTAACCACCGGGTATTCCAACAAAGTTAATTCAGTAATAACTACGCCATTATTTATAAAAAATCATACTTGTCGTTTTCTTCATCCGACAGTTATTCTATTATGGGGCCCACAACTGGTTGCGCCGTCATACGGATATTCCCGATAAAAAGAATATTCCACGACCAAACGAATATTCCCCGACAACAATGAGTAATTTTATAACCACTTGCGTATTTTGAAAATTTATATATATCACCCTTAACTTTATATTTTTATCAATTTAACCATTTACTAAATAGGAAAATTGAATACTTTTATTTCATAAAATTCGGGGTCTTACAATCTCCCCTCCTTATGAAATTTCGTCCCCAAAATTTACGTGCTTGGTAATTCAAAGAGTTGAAAATACATTGCTTTCATTTCAGATTCCATCTTCCCTGTCATCATGATTTCTCCATTGCTCATCTCCTGTATTTCAGATATCATTCTAGAATACAGCTTCAAAACAAGGGTTAATTAAACAAATTAACATATCACATAATATCCCGATATTATGACTGACCAACAAATAAGCTTAGGTAGGACACACTAGCGAAGGACTTACTCATTTCTCCTATCCTAGTTCTATTCCCCGATCTCCGCCAAAGATCATATTCCTAAGCCTTGATACCAAATGTGACGCCCCCAAAATAGGTCCAATCCATCCAACCTATTCTGAGTCGCCAAATACATGGTACAGAAAACAACTACAACTTTATTACTACAATTTTCGTGAAAAATACAACAACACATATACTGTGAGTTTTAATACCAACAGTGACTCATGTCCCAACTATGGACAACACCTCACAGTGATACCTTACATAAAGGTACAATCTAGAACTGTTTTAGAAATTAAAATCTTTGGGAAATGCTCAAGGAAACCTTCGTACATAAGAGGCCATGAATGTAATTTATGATAGATATCATATGTCCAGAGAATTATCCTTGGTTGATCCAATAGACCCCAAAGAAAAATGAGAAGATTACAATTATGTTCCTTCCAATGGTGAGTCTTCTCTTGAAATATAACTATCTCCACCGTCTGCGATTGAACATTATGTTTCAACCCACCTCCAAGATCATATAGGTAGTGCTCGTAGATATACTCAGCTAGTGGATGTGCACAACCCTTTCTTATGATAACATGAGATTGTATGTCATTAGACATCTTGTAGATGATAATGGCAAAACACCTTCCAAAGTCAGTTCACCTCACCCTATTGTTGTTCACCAAAATCAATTATTAAGTGACGATAATATACGACACACACATCTTAGGTCCTCAATACAATTATATACTCAGTATGTCATGCTTGTTTTATAATGTATTGAGAAACTTTGACATCTCCCTACCACCACACTATTCCATTGTTATCCTCGCCAAACCCAAATACACTCTTATTACCCGAAAGGAATTGTGAAGCAAAAGGGTGAGCACAACTAGCTCAAGAAAGAATATTATGACTAAAGATAATTAAATTATCAATAGCCTTCATCGAAGAATAAATCGTAGATTTAGGACATATGGTAGATGATTAAACTTTTCAACCATAGTCATAATGAAACGAAGCAATCCATTAGAAGAGTCAAATAGACCATAAAAGTCTATTATCTTCTCCATGTTAAAAGTCCACCAACAATGCTTTAACCCTATAACATTAATCAATGTAACTTGTTCACAAATATCATGAATAACTCATAATCATAATTGTACTTCTAATTTTCTCTTCTTATCCAAGACGAAGATATTTTTCATCACATGTCTTTACCTGAAACATCAAAGATCATGGTTATACCAAATCACAGTTCCTGTTCATAATCATACTAATAAGTTCATCTTTGCACTACGGGCCAAAGATATTCATCAACAGTTCATCTTTGCACTACATGCCATAGATATTCAACAACAGGTCATCTTTGCACTACAGGCCAAAGATATTCATCTATAATTCATCTTTGCACTACTGGCGAAAGATATTCAATCAACAAGTCATCTTTGCACTACGGGCCAAAGATATTCAACAACAATTCATCTTTGCACTACATGCAAAAGATATTCAATCAACAATTGATCTTTGCACTACAGGCCAAAGATATTCAATTATAAATTCAATGGTCATGATCATACCAATCAACGATTCAACTTTGCACTACTGGCCAAAGAGAACCCATAGTCACGATCATACCAATAATCTACCCATCTTTACACTTAAGTCAAAGAGAAATTTCATTACCGGGATTATAAAAATGTTATATATGATAATAAAAACAATATGATCAACAACTGCATTTAATTTCAAAAGTAAGATTCATAAATCAAGTATTTCTTAACACCTTAATCCAAATGTTATAAATCACTTAATAATCTCATAATCTAATATTATTAATATTACCACAATATCTTAATCATTTCTTAAACTTATAAACAATTTATTTTAATTGTTTACACTTTACTAATTAATGCATTTAATCATCCTAAAATGCCAAACTCATAAGATTTCATCACCAATAACCAAAACCTTCATCAAAAGTCTGCATATACCTTATATAGGATTCCCAAGCCATAAAATCCTATTTTCTAATTTTATTACTTCACATAACATATTTAATTCATTTACTCATAACTAGTCCATTTTCATAAAGAATACCAAATCAGTATAAACAAATTTTCTTTTCTGGGATTTAGTAGGACATAGTCCCATATTGAACATATATTTTTCTCAGAATTTTTAAAATTCATTTACTATTTTTCATATGGCCAAAACTGTCAAATATTTAGACATTTATCATAAATTGTAATTTTATCCAAAAATTTCGATATTCACAGGGTATACTGATATTATATAGATGTAATCCCAATAAAAATTTTATCAATTTTGGAGTTAACCACAAAGAGTTATAAGGGTTTACTTTTAAAATAGTCTTTTCTCATAAAATTCATAACTCCTAATCTATACATCCAAAAATATCCATTTTTGTACACAATCAAGAAAACTCATCAAAATATTATTTCAAATTTTTCCAAAATTTTTGAAGATCAGAAAAATTACGAAACTGAAGAAACATAACAACCCTTAAAATCCCTTACCTCAAAAGAGAAGTACTTCTGACTGGAATATCGAATATGACGCTGAAGGAAACTTGCACTCATTAGAAACTCTCAAAGTATCAAAATACTCACAAAATACGCTCGATAATATAGAGAGAGAAAGAGAGAAAGCTTATGTTTCAGGTGTGATTTTCAATTCTAACTCAGCACTCTATTTATAGGAAAATGCTAGCACGCCGAAGCAGACTTGACCTGCTACCTGATGACTTTACTTGCTACAATTTCCACCCACCACATTTGAAATAGAATTTCAGCACATTTCTTCACCAACCATAGGTGGGGCCCAAGCATTCAAGAATTTTCCACCAAAATGATAAATTCAGAAACTTCAACAATTTCTGAACCAGTCACCTCTTAAAATTCATAAAAAATCATACGTTAATTTTTAACGGTTCAAAATTTATGGACATATACTCAACTTATATATGTATAACATATTCAAGAATAACAACGATCCAACGGTTGGATTAAAAATTATAACTCACGCAATATATCTCACGAACACCGATTTGATCTTTTAATACCTCCAATCCGACAAAATACTGATAAAACACCTCAACATTAATTCCTTCATTTATATCCACATAAATATATCCATCATTTATATCCACATAAAATAAATATTTTCTTATCATATAAATCAATAAATAATTATTCTCAAATAATATTACAGAATCACAATAACGACAACCAGTGCGCTCCTGTGAGAGGGGGCTTTCCAATAAAATTTCTCCTTCTCAAGCCAAGCAATTAGGTGACCAAACCTCTCCTTAGATAGAACTTTCTAGACATTTCCAATAATGCTATCTAATAATATTATTCAAATAATATGAATTATTGATATGATAATGAGAAATACTCATGCAAAGGACAATTATCAAAACAACAATAATATAAAATATCAACGCAACAATTATTGAATCAATAAAATTAAATATTGAACAAGAATTATCGTAATAATTATTGAGTAGTGCCTTCTACGTAAGGATCAATAATTCAAAAATATTGTGCAATCACTGTGCCATCGCCTTGTGCAACCATGCGTACATCGTATTTTAACCAATTCGAGTATTCCAACAAAGTGTTAATTGTAATAACTACGCCATTATTTATAAAACTCATACTTGTCGCTTTTCTTCATCCGATGCTTATTCTATAATGGGGCCCATAACTGGTGGTTGCTGCCTGCATTTGGATATTCTCGACAAAAAGAATATTCCACGACCAAACGAATATTCCCCGACAACAATGATTATTTTATAACCACTTGAATATTTTGAAAATTTTATATATATCACCCTTAACTTTAACTTTTTATCGATTTAACCATTTACTAAATAGGAAAATTGAATACTTTTATTTCATAAAATTCGGGGTCTTACAATCTCCCCTCCTTATGAAATTTTGTCCCCGAAATTTACGTACCTGGTAATTCAAAGAGTTGAAAATACCTTGCTTTCATGTCAGATTCCATCTTCCCTATCATCATGATTTCTCCATTGCTCATCTCCTGTATTTCAGATATCAATCTAGAATACAGCTTCAAAACAAGGTAATTAAACAAATTAACATATCACATAATATCCCGATATTATGACTGGCCAACAAATAAGCTTAGGTAGGACACACTAGCGAATGACTTACTCATTTCTCCCCTCCTAGTTCTATTCCCCGATCTCTGCCAGAGATCATATTCCTAAGCTCTGATACCAAATATGACGCCCCCAAAATAGGTCCAATCCATCTAACCTATTCTGAGTCGCCAAATACATGGTACAGAAAACAACTACAATTTTATTACTATAATTGTCGTGCAAAATACAACAACACATATACTGTAAGTTTTAATACCAACTGTGACTCATATCCCAACTATGGACAACACCTCACAGTGATACCTTACATAAAGGTACAATTTAGAATTGTTTTAGAAATTAAAATCTTTGGGAAACGCTCAAGGAAACCTTCGTACATAGGAGGCCATGAATCTAAGTTATGATAGATATCATATGTCCAGAGAATTATCCTTGGTTGATCCAATAGACCCCAACGAAAAACGAGAAGATTACTATCATGTTCCTTCCAATGGTGAGTCTTCTCTTGACATATAACTATCTCCACCGTCTACGATTGAACATTATGTTTCAACCCAACTCCAAGATCATATAGGTAGTGCTCGTAGATATACTCGTAAAGTGGATGTGCACAACCCTTTCTTATGATAACAAGAGATTTTATGTCATTAGACATCTTGTATGATAAGTGGCAAAACACCTTCCAAAGTTGGGTTCACCTCACCCTATTGTTGTTCACCAAAATCAATTATTAAGTAACGATAATATATGCACACACACATCTTTAGGTCCTCAATACAATTATATATTGTATGGCAAGTATGTCGCTTTATAATGTGTTGAGAAACTTTGACAGCCTCGCATCCACCACACTATTCCCCGTTATCCCCCCCTAGACCCAAATACACTCTTATTACCCGAAAGGAATTGTGAAGCAAAAGGGTGAGCACAACTAGCTTTCAAGAAAGAATATTATGACTAAAGATAATTAAATTATCAATAGCCTTCATCGATAATAAATCGTAGATTTAGGACATATGGTAGATGATAAAACTTTACAACCATAGTTGCAATGAAATGAGCAATCCATTAGAAGAGTCAAATAGACCATAAAGTCTATTATCTTCTCCATGTTAAAAGTCCACCAACAATGTTTTAACCCTATAACATTAATCAATAGATCTTGTTCACAGTCATGTGAATAACTCATAATCATAATTGTAGTTCTAATTTTCTTTCTCATCTAAGACGAAGATATTTTTCATCACATGTCTTTACCTCAAACATCAAAATCATGGTTATACCAAATCACGCCCTCCTCATAATCATACTAATAAGTTCATCTTTGCACTACGGCCAAAGATATTCATCAACAGCTCATCTTTGCACTACATGCCATAGATATTCAATAACAGTCATCTTTGCACTACATGCCAAAGATATTCATCAATAATTCATCTTTGCACTCATCGACCAAAGATATTCAATCAACAAGTCATCTTTGCACTACTGGTCAAAGATATTCAACAATGCTCATCTTTGCACTACATGCAAAAAGATATTCAATCAACAATTGATCTTTTTTTGACCACAAAGCCAAAGATATTAATATCTCAAAGAAACATACAATCATTTCGAATTTATATAAACCATAATTATAATCATGTTGATCAATTCACCTTTTCACTTAAGCTAAAAATATTCAATTGTAAATTCAATGGTCATGATCATACTACCAACGGCGATTCAACTTTGCACTACTGGCCAAAGAGAACCCATAGTCACGATCATACCAATAATCTACCCATCTTTACACTTAAGTCAAAGAGAAATTTCATTACCGGAATTATAAAAATGTTATATTTGATAATAAAAACAATATGATCAACAACTGCATTTAATTTCAAAAGTAAGATTCATAAATCAAGGATTTCTTAACACCTTAATCCAAATGTTATAAATCACTTAATAATCTCATAATCTAATATTATTAATATTACCACAATATCTTAATCATTTCTTAAACTTATAAATAATTTATTATAATTGTTTACACTTTACTAATTAATGCATTTAATCATCCTAAAATGCCAAACTCATAAGATTTCATCACCAATAACCAAAACCCTCATCAAAAGTCTGCATATACCTTATATAGGATTCCCAAGCCATAAAATCATATTTTCTAATTTTGTTACTTCACATAACATATTTAATTTATTTACTCATAACTAGTCCATTTTCATAAAAAATACCAAATCAGTACAAACAAATTTTCTTTTCTGAGATTTAGTAGGACATAGTCCCATATTGAACATATATTTTTCTCAGAATTTTTAAAATTCATTTACTATTTTTCATATGGCCAAAACTGTCAAATATTTAGATATTTATCATAAATTGTAATTTTATCCAAAAATTTCGAAATTCACAGGGTATACTGATATTATATAGATGTAATCCCAATAAAAATTTTATCAATTTTGGAGTTAACCCCAAAGAGTTATAAGGGTTTACTTTTAAAATAGTTTTTTCTCATAAAATTCATAACTCCTAATCTATACATCCAAAAATCGCCATTTTTGTACACAATCGAGAAAACTCATCAAAATATTATTTCAAATTTTTCCAAAATTTTTGAAGATCAGAAAAATTACGAAACTGAAGAAACATAACAACCCTTAAAATCACTTACCTCAAAAGAGAAGTACTTCTGACTGGAATATCGGATATGACGCTGAAGGAAACTTGCACTCATTAGCAACTCTCAAAGTATCAAAATACTCACAAAATACGCTCGATAATATAGAGAGAAAAAGAGAGAAAGCTTATGTTTCAGGTGTGATTTTCAATTCTAACTCAACACTCTATTTATAGGAAAATGCTAGCACGCCGAAGCAGACTTGACCTGCTACCTGATAGCTTTACCTGCTACAATTGCCACCCACCACATTTGAAATAGAATTTCAGCACATTTCTTCACCAACCATAGGTGGGGCCCACGCATTCTAGAATTTTCCACCAAAATGATAAATTCAGAAACTTCAACAATTTCTGAACCAGTCACCTCTTAAAATTCATAAAAAATCATACGTTAATTTTTAACGGTTCAAAATTTGTGGACATATACTCAACTTATATATGTATAACATATTCAAGAATCACAACGATCCAACGGTCGGATTAAAAATTATAACTCACGCAATATATCTCACAAACACCGATTTGATCTTTTAACACCTCCAATCCGACAAAATACTGATAAAACACCTAAACATTAATTCTTTCATTTATATCCACATAAATATATCCATCATTTATATCCACATAAAATAAATATTTCCTTATCATATAAATCAATAAATAATTATTCTAAAATAATATTACAGAATCACAATAACGTCAACCAGGTAATTCCCAGGAAAGAGGGAGCTTTCTAATAAGGATTTCTCTTTACTGGTGCGCAATTAGGTGACCAAACCTCTCCTTACACAGAACTTTCTAGACATTGCCAATAATGTTATCTAATAATATTATTCAAATAATATGAATTATTTATATGATAATGAGATATATCAGGCAAAGGACAATTATTGAAACAACAATAATATAAAATATCAATGCAACAATTATTGAATCAATAAAATAAAATATTGAACAAAGAATTACTGTAATAATTATTGAGTAGTGCATTCTTACGTAAGGATCAATAATTCAAAAATACTGTGCAATACCGTGTGTTCTTCTTGTGCAACCACGCGACATCGTGTTTTAACCACCAGGTATTCCAACAATGTTAACGGTAACAACTACGCCATTATTTATAAAAACTCATACTTGTCGTTTTCTTCATCCGACAGTTATTCTATAATGGGGCCCACAACTGGTTTTGCCTGTCGCATTTGGATATTCCCGAAAAAAAGAATATTCCACGACCAAACGAATATTCCCAAACAATAATGATTATTTTATAACCACTTGCATATTTTGAAAATTTTTTATATATCACCCTTAACTTTAACTTTTTATCAATTTAACCATTTACTAAATAGGAAAATTGAATACTTTTATTTCATAAAATTGGGTCTTACATTTAAGATGTGTGTATATATATATATATATATATATATATATATATATATATATATATATATATATATATATATATATATATGTAATAGAATTTATCTAATACACAAAAAATGTGAGACCCCGAATTTTATAAAATAAAAGTATTCAATTTTTCTATTTTGGTGAATAGTTAAATTGATAAAAGTTTAAAGTTAAGGGTGACTTTTGAAAAAATTTCAAAGTAAGCAAGTTGTCATAAAATAATTGGTGGTAAAATACGCGTGGTTGCATAGTAGCACACGGTATTGATTATTAATGCTTACGTGAGAAGTCACTTAGTTTGATTCAATTATTGTTGATATTTTATATATTATTAAATCAATAATTGAGATAACAAAGTTATTAATATTATTATTTGTAATATTAACGATGTCTAGAAGTTCTGCCAAGGAGAGGTTTGGTCACCTAATTGCGCGCCAATAGAGAGAAATCCTTATTGGAAAGCCCCTTCTTTCCTGGGAACGACCTGGTTGATTAATAGTGTAAATTATAATAATGATGATGAAGTTTTGTTTTATTAGTATTATTAATGTAATAAAACAGAAAAGCTTTTTATATAAAATAGAATACTTTTATAAAGTTATTCATTTTATTAGACTATAAATAGAATATATTATAAAAATGAATACTTTTATTATACTATGCATAGTGTTTTGCATAGTAAAATCTTTTATATAAAAAATGTAATACTTTTATAAATTTATTTATTTTATTAGACTATAAATAGAATATATTATATTTTATTATGCATAGTGTTTTGCATAGTGCTCAGCATAGTGTTTGCATAGTAAAATCTTTTTATATAAAATGTAATACTTTTATAAAGTTATTCGTTTTATTAGATTATAAATAGAATATATTATATTTTATTTAAAAGATTTTGTTTTATTAGAATATTTTATAGTAAACCAATCTGGACTATCCGTTTAAAAGTAAATCAATCTGGACCGTTCAGGAATTAGTTACTATTCAGTCCATTCTCCTATAAATAAAAGCTCATTCCTTCATTATTTCTTACTTAATTCAATTTGAAACTCTAGAGAGAGAAACTAAAGAGAGAGAAGAAGAAAAGTATTCTGCTACTTCACTACTTCTATATCCAGTTTGTTCTAAGGTAATGGGTATTATTTCTTTCATACTCATGAAGAGAACTTCTGTTATTCCATTTTTTTTATTATGTTGGAGTAACCTGTATACGCGTTCTACCCTATACTTGGTGAAATTCTTCTGTTATTCCATTCTTTATCATTATGTTGAATAACTGCCTCTGTCTGCAAGTACCGCATACATGGTGAAATTCTTCATTATTCCATTCTTTATTATTCTGCTGGAACATCACATGCGTGCGTCGTTTACGCATGACCGTAGTTCCGTTATTTATTATTCTGTTGGAACATCCTGCTTGGTGCAATTTTGCCTTACCTGGTTTCGTTATTTATTATTCATTGGAATATCCATACTATGCGCTTACGCACGACTGTTCCGTTATTTATTATTCTCGTTGGAATAACTTTTCTGCATGCGATCTATCGCATGCCTGGTGATTTCTTTTGTTATTCCATTCTTTATTATACTCAGTTGGTTAAAGTTTTGACTTCTATACTCCATGAAATTAGTGGAATATCCTTGATATTTGCGCTTCATCCAAAGATTTTCATGGAAATATTCTTCTGAGCATTCTTGAATTTTACTCTACAAAGAAGTATCATGTTGACAATTTGGACGTTATTAGTTCCTTGATAAATTAATTCTTGAACTTGTTTTATTGAATTCTTATATCATTGTCATCATCCTCATGTTTATATTATGTTGAAAGTCATCTGTGGCCTGTAGTGCATAGATGGACTTGGTATGATTATAACCAGGGATTAATCGGTATAATCATGACCGTAATGTTACAAATGATGTGGTAAAAGTCCTCATTGGCCCGTAGTGCATTGATGGACAGTTGTTGGTATGATCATGACCATTGATGAATACACGAATATCCTTGGCCCGTAGTGCATGGATAATTTGTGGTTGTGATACTAATGAATATCATTGGTCGTAGTAGTGGGGGATGATGTGGATTATTTATTGTCGAGTCCCAACGATAAAAGTGATGAAAAACCTTTTAAATCATAAAAGATAGTAGATTTTATTCTCTACTTGACTCTTTTAATGGATTGCTTGTTCCAATCGCAGCTAAACTTGATGTTTGTTATATTGTATCGCTTTAACATCATTTGAAGGCTAATGATAATTTATTACGCATTATCTTAGTCATAATATTTCTTACTGGGCTAGTTGAGCTCACCCTTTTACTTTTATTGTTCTCTTCAGGAAATGAGAACGTAGCAGGGACTAGTCGGAGAACGGAGTGATGGTCCAGACGATAGCATTAGTAGTCATCACTATTCTATGAAATAGTGTGTTAATAAATGTATTGAGGACTTATTTTGAGTTTTAATACTGTCTAGAAGATAATATTTGTATTAAAACTCACAGCTCATATTGTATATTTATGATTGCATTTGTATTTTGTACCATGTATTTAGCGACTTAGAATAGGTGATGTATACCTATTTTGGGGGCGTCACAGTTGGTATCAAAGCTTAGGGATATGATCCCTGGCTAAGATGTGAGACAAGAACTAGGAGGGGAGAGACGGGGAATTCCTTCGCTAGTATGACCTACCTAAGTTTATTTGGTATTTAATTGGTCGGTCAGAGTATAGGGATAATGTGATATGTCAATTAATCTTTGTTTTAAAGATATATTCTAGAATGATATCTAAAATACAGGAGATGAGCAATGGAAAAATCATGATACAAAGGATATAACCGGGAAGGTACAATCCGAAAAGAAAGCAATGTATTCTCATCTCTTCGAAATACCAGGTACGTACGTAAATTTCGAGGGTGAAATTTCATAAGGAGGGGAGATTGTGAGACCCCGAATTTTATAAAATAAAAGTATTCAATTTTTCTATTTTGGTGAATAGTTAAATTGATAAAAGTTTAAATTTAAGGGTGACATTTTAAAATTTTTCAAAGTAAGCAAGTTGTCATAAAATAATCGGTGGTAAAATACGCGTGGTTGCATAGTAGTACACGGTATTGATTATTAATGCTTACGTGAGAAGTCACTCAGTTTGATTCAATTATTGTCGATATTTTATATATTATTAAATCAATAATTGAGATAACAAAGTTATTAATATTATTATTTGCAATATTAACGATGTCTAGAAGTTCTGCCAAGGAGAGGTTTGGTCACCTAATTGCGCGCCAATAGGGAGAAATCCTTATTGGAAAGCCCCCTCTTTCCTGGAAACGACATGGTCTATTAATAGTGTGAATTATAATAATGATGATGAAGTTTTGTTTTATTAGTATTATTAATGTAATAAAATAGAAAAGCTTTTTATATAAAACAGAATACTTTTATAAAGTTATTCGTTTTATTAAACTATAAATAGAATATATTATATTCTATTATGCATAGTGTTTTGCGTAGTAAAATCTTTTTATATAAAACATAATACTTTTATAAAGTTATTCGTTTTATTAGACTATAAATAGAATATATTATATTTTATTATGCATAGTATTCTGCATAGTAAAATCTTTTTATATAAAACAGAATACTTTTAAAAAGTTATTCGTTTTATTAGATTATAAATAGAATATATTATATTTTATTTAAAAGATTTTGTTTTATTAGAATATTTTATAGTAAACCAATACGGACCGTCTGTTTAAAAAGTAAATCAATTTGGATCGTTAGAATTGAATTCTTATTCACCCCATTCTCCTATAAATAGAAGCTCATTCCTTCATTATTTCTTACGAATTCACTAAAACTCTAGAGAGAGAAACTAAAGAGAGAAAGAAGAAAAGTATTCTGCTACTTCACTACTCCTATATCCAGTTTGTTCTAAGGTAATGGGTATTATTTCTTTCATATTCATGAAGAGAACTTCTGTTATTCCATTTTTTATTATGTTGGAATAACCTGTATACGCGGTCTACCCTATACTTGGTGAAATTCTTCTGTTATTCCATTCTTTATCATTATGTTGGAATAACTTTTATACATCTGCACTGCATACATGGTGAAATTCTTACATTATTCCATTCTTTATTATTACATTGGAACATCATCACATGCGTGCGTTTACGCATAACTTTGTTCCGTTATTTATTATTCTGTTGGAACATCACATCACGGTGCGAATTTTGCCTTACACGGTTTCGTTATTTATTATTACATTGGAATATCACATACATGCGTTTACGCATGACACGAATTCCGTTATTTATTATTCTGTTGGAATAACTTTTATGCATGCTTGATCTATCGCATGCTGGTGATTTCTTTTGTTATTCCATTCTTTATTATACTCGGTTGGTTAAAGTTTTGACTTCTATACTCCATGAAATTAGTGGAATATCCTTGATATTTAAGCTTCATCCAAAGATATCTTTTCATGGAAATATTCTACGAGCATTCTTGTATTTTACTCTACTGAAAAGAAGTATCATGTTGACAATTTGGGCGTTATTAGTTCTGGATAAATTAATTCTTGAACTTATTTTATTGAATTCTTATATCATTGTCATCATCCTCATGTTTATAATATGTTGAAAGTCATCCGTGGCCTGTAGGTGCATAGATGGACTTGGTATGATTATGACCAGGATTAATCGGTATAATCATGACCGTAATGTTACAAATGATGTGGTAAAAGTCCTCATTGGCCCGTAGTGCATTGATGGACAGTTGTTGGTATGATCATGACCATTGATGAATACACGAATATCCTTGGCCCGTAGTGCATGGATAATTTGTGGTTGTGATACTAATGAATATCATTGGCCGTAGTGCAGGGATGATGTGGATTATTTATTAAGCTGAGTCCCAACGATAAAAGTGATGAAAAACCTTTTAAATCATAAAAGATAGTAGATTTTATTCTCTACTTGACTCTTTTAATGGATTGTTTGTTCCACTGCAGTTAAACTTGATGTTTGTTATATTGTATCAGTTTAACACTGTTGAAGGCTAATGATAATTTATTCTGCATTATCTTAGTCATAATATTTCTTAATGGGCTAGTTGAGCTCACCCTTTTACTTTTATTGTTCTCTTCAGGAAATGAGAACGTAGCAGGGACTAGTCGGGGAACGGAGTGACGGTCCAGACGATAACATTAGTAGTCCTCACTATTCTATGAAATAGTGTGTTAATAAATGTATTAAGGACTTATTTTGAGTTTTAATCTTTATCAGAAGACAATATTTGTATTAAAACTCACATTTCATGTTGTATATTTAAGATTGTATTTGTATTCTGTACCATGTATTTGACGACTCAGAATAGGTGATGTATATCTATTTTAGGGGCGTCACAAAAAATATAACTTAAAAAGCAAAAATATCACAGCTAGGTTTTGAACCTAAGACGTATGGGTTATTGGGTCATTAAGCTACCACCAAGCCATTCTAATTTATTAGTTAACTAAACTACCGCCATAACTATTAGCGGTAGACAGTTTAGCACATGAGCAAATGAGGGGCAAATGAGTAATTTCTCATGTCGCTACAGCTTGTAGCGGCAGTGGGAAATCCATTTCAATCTGTGTCATCCAATGTTGCGATCAACAGTATAGATTATGGTTGTTGAAATAGTACTGATGACAATTGATTGCCAATCATGTTAGTTCCGGGCCTCCGACCCAAATAAATCCAACCTCATCAAACCTAATTATTATATCTATGCTTCCCAATGTTTTCTATTTCTAGATAGAAGTAGGATATACTTACAAGTACTCTTTCACTCCGAAAATGAATGTGATGATTGATTTTATGCGAATTTTAAAAAAATGTCAAATGATAAAATTATTCATATTTAAATTTTCATCTAATTGCATATTTTTCTATACATGACTAGTGTGACGCCCCCAAAATAGGTATACATCACCTATTCTGACGAGTTGTCGATACATGAATGCGAAACAACTACAACTTTATTATTACAACAATGAAAGCTGTGAGTTTGAATACAAATATTATCTTCTGCATAATATCTATACTCAAATAAATCCTCATCACATTATTGATTCATTATTTTACAAAATGGTGAGGACTACTAAATAACTCTCTCTAGAATCTTCATTCCATACCCCGACTAGTACTCGCTACATTCTCGCCTCCACGAGAAGAAAAAATGGAACAACAAGGAAAAGGGTGAGCTCAACTAGCCCAATAAAGAATATTATGACTAAGATAATATACAACAAATTATCGTTAGTCTTCAACAGGAAAAAATCGATAGAATACAATAGACAACAAGTTTCGGATCAATATTACATGGTGAAATAATAATTCATAGAAAGAGTTACGTAGAGAATGAAATCTACTATAATCTATGAATTTAACGGTCCATCATCAATATTTTATCCTGTAACATCAATCAATATGCATCCGAATCAAATATTCATCTTTGCACTACTGGCCAAAGATATTCATCGATTAGTCATGTTCATTTAAACACTGCTCATCTTTGCACTACAGCCAAAGATATTAATCAATCCATTATATTCATCTCAACACTTGTTCATCTTTTTTTTTACTGCCAAAGATATTCTTGAAATCATTCATCTTTGCTTTCTGAGCCAAAGATATTCATCGATTAGTCATGTTCATTTAAACACTGCTCATCTTTTGCACTACAGCCAAAGATATTAATCAATCGGTCATGTTCATCTCAACACTGTTCATCTTTGCACTCTGAGCCAAAGATATTCTTCGAAATCATTCATCTTTGCACTACTGGCCAAAGATATTCAATAATATCATCATTTAAGGCGAGGATGATGAAAAATATTTTTAAAAAGCGAATCCAATGAAACAAAATGACAAGGATTAAGGATTAGTACTTGGTTTTATCCACGCCCAAAAATACCTCAAAAATAATCATAGTGGTGTAAAATTCAAGAATGATCAAAACATGGATACAATCAAAGCTAGTATCCGAATAGATGTTTTGGACGAAAAGAAGAAATTTTATTTTTAAATGAATAATCTGAGTATCGTGAATAGTCTTCAGATATCGTGAATAGTCTTGAAGATATCGTGAATAATAACTCAGAGCACCAAAAGATAGAAATTCCACAAAAAAACATCTTCACGCTTCATGAATAGTACTCGTGAATAGTAACTTCGTGAATAAGTAACTCATGAATAGTAACTCGTGAATAGTAACTCATGAATAGTAACTCGTGAATAGTAACTCATGAATAAGTAACCCCACATGAAAAAGTTCCAAATTTGATAAAAACTTGGGATCAACATTTCAAAGATAATGATATTGAAGAAATAATATCATTACAAAAAAAAAATATCCCTTACCTCGAAAGATTAGTACTTACAAATTTGGAATACCGGTATAGTCTTTGAAGGAACTTACTGCACCGTCTAACAATACTCAAAGTATA
This sequence comes from Panax quinquefolius, assembly GCA_020205615.1. Taxonomy (NCBI): domain Eukaryota; kingdom Viridiplantae; phylum Streptophyta; class Magnoliopsida; order Apiales; family Araliaceae; genus Panax; species Panax quinquefolius. The sequence goes on from CM035152.1 coordinate 153,782,416, forward strand.
CTCACAAGAATACGCTCAATATATCGAGAGAAAATAGAGAGAAACTTGAGTTTACGGTGTGTTTTCAATTCTAACCTAAGCACCTATTTATAGGAAAATGCTTAGAACACAAAAAGCAGAAAAATTGAATATAATATTAATATATTTTCTACATTTTCTTTAGCCCACCTTAGACAACTGATCTCAGCCCATTTGAATCACATGTGAGGCCAACTTAGTTGCAAAAACGTTTTTCTCAAAATAATTAACTAAAACTCCCAAAAATTAATTATTTGAACTTGAACTTCAATAATTCATAATAAATAGCCCTTTTATCAGAAAATTTGAATCTCGCGTGTTTTATAGGAAATTCAATTCTCTACAACTTTGCGTAAGAAAGTTTTTCCAAATTCCAAATAAAAATTGATGAAAATCACAAACAATGATTTTACTAGCTATAATCAAATTTGGTCGATAATTGTGTCCACCAACACACAAAACATGTGTTAAACATTTAATGCCACAAAATACTCTTCCTCCTCATATACTCATATATCCCACATTCATTGTAAAAAATATCACCGTTAATATATTATTAAAATAATATATTTAAATGAATTATTTTATCGAGAAAAAGATAAAATATTAATTTTCAACAATTGTCATTTTAAAATTTTTCTCCATCTATATCCACATAAAATCAATATTTTCCTCATCATATAAATCAATAATTAATTATTCACAAATAATATTACGAGAATCACAATATTGACAACCAGTGGGTTCAGGAAAGGGGCTTTCCAATAAGAATTTCTTCTTCTTGGCGCCTTGATTAGATGACCAAACCTCTCCTTGTGATGAACTTTCTAGACATTGCCAATAATGTTATCTAATAATATTATTCGGATAATATGAATTATTGCTTCGATAATGAAAGATACTGTGTAATGACAATTATTGAAACAACAATGATATAAAATATCAACGCAAAGAAATTATTAACTCAATAAAATCTTTGAGCGATAATTCTCGTAACCATTATTGAGTAGTGCCTTCTTACGTAAGAATCAATAATTGGTGCAATCTGGTGTCTTCTTGTTCAACAACGGCGTATTAGTGTGTTTTAACCACCGGGTATTCCAACAAAGATTATTACTTGGTAACAATTACGCCGTTATTTAAAAACAACTTATATTTGTCGTTTTCTTCATCCAATCGCTTTTAGTTATGGGGCCCACACATGGTCATTTTGGCGTAAATCATTTAATATTCCCAAAGCGATCTGAATATTCCACGACCAAACGAATATTCCCAAGCGATAATGAATATTTTATAACCACTTCTTTATTTTGAAATATTTGCATATTTAACCCTTAACTATCCACATTAATCAAATCAACCCTTACTATTTCAAAATAATAAATAAAGGAAATTCCTTTTATTTAAAAATTTACGGGTCTTCAACCTCCCTCCTTATGAAATTTAAGTCCTCGAAATTGGCGTACGTACCGGTGTGTTTCAAAAAGGTGAGGATACCTACGCTTTCATTTTCGTTTCCAATTCCCGGTCATTTCCTCTATAGCATGATTCCTCCACAAAACTTTAACTTGTGGTATGACCTTTCTTGTGGGACATGCTCCTTCCTATCCAACATCTTGACGGTACCTCCTCATACGTTAAGTCTTGGCTATCTCGTCCTGGTTCTAACTTCAATAACGTGGTTCGGGTCTTTCACATATTTCTGAAATACGGATATATGAAAAACACATTATGAACACGAGACATACTTGGAGGTAACACAAGTCTATAAAGCTACATTTCCTACTTTCGGTCAAGAATTTGAAATGGACCAATAAATCATGGATTGAGCTTTCCTCTCTTCCCAAATCTTGTAACTCCCTTCCATGGAGCAACTTTCAACAATACATGATCCCTACATTAAATTTCCGTCCTTTCGATGAAGATCCGCATAACTCTTTTTGTCGATCTTGTGCTTGCGTTTGTATCGTTGTCGAATCATTAGTCATACGTACTAACTTCGGGTCCCAACAATGTTGCTTCACCCACCTCATCCCAACATATTGGAGAACGACATTTTGTCCATATAATGCTTGAATGGAACCATGCCTATATTTGTTTAATAACTATTGTTGTATGAGAATTCCACCAATGGCAAGTACTTATCCCAACTTCTTTTGAAATCTAGGACACGAGTTTTAATATATCTTCAAGAGTTTGAGTAGTCCTTTATTGATTGCCCATCCGTTTGAGGATGGTATGCCAAATTGAATCGTAAATTAAGTACCCATAGCTTTCTACAAACTAACCCAAAACTATGGATCTTGGCATGCCATGCAATCTCACAATCTCATTTACGTCATATGAGAGAAAGACGTTCAAGGAATAAGTCTCTCGTATCGGTGAAAAATGAGTAGACTTGGTTAATCTATCAACAATAACCCAAATCGCATCTATGCCTTGAGAAACCTTGGGAAGATTAGTAATGAAATTCGAGGTAATGTGTTCCCACTCCCATTTCAAAATCTCAAGTGGTTGCAATGGACCCTTTGACACTTGATGCTCTTGCGCTTTTACATGTTGATAAGTTAAACATCTCGAGATAAACTACGCGATCTCTCTCCTCATATTGCTCCACCAAAATGTATGTTGAAGATCATAATACATTTTGGTACTCCCAGGATGGATTGCAAACAATGTGTTGTGTGCCTCCATCATGATTCTATGCTTCAAATCAAAATCATTAGGAATGCCAAGTCTGGAGTTGACTCGAAGTATTCCTTCTTCATCAATTCTCGCTTCCGGAATAGCTTCTTCTTGTACTTTCTTCTTCATACGCATCAGCTCCGGGTCGGTGGCTTGAGCAACCTTAACTTTTTCTATTAAAGTTGGCTCTGTCGTATACTTGACATCATCGCTTTTCGTTCCGCATATGATCTTCTACTCAACTCGTCACTACCACGTTAAACTTTTCCGAGGATGGCATGATCGAACATGTCTTTGAAATGAGTCTCCTCTTGAGTTCTTGAAGCTCTTCCCACATTCCTTGCTCCATTCGAATTTTGTATCTCTACGAGTCAATTTGCGTTAATGGAATAGCGATTCGAGAATATCCTTCAACGAATCTCCGATAATAACCAACTAAGCCTGAAAGCTACGTATTTCGATTCTTGACTTAGGTTGCTCTCAATCGTGACTCATATCCCAATCTTGGATAAAGACGTCACAATGACACCTATCGATTTACTATCGCATGCGAATATGGCGTCCCCTACGAGAGTGCGGCTTGGGTGAATTCCACAAAGGAAGTCACAAGATAAAGGCTCAGTACCAAATTCTATAGTTGAATTTTAACTCCTCGAAGTTCAATAGAGCCATTCGATATGAGATTTTAGAAATGAGTTTTGTACGGGTTCAAAGTCGATACAAAATTTAATATCGAGGCTTTGGGAGTAAGCCAAGAAATTCTTCAGAAATACGTCGGGAAAAATCAATAACAACGGGAATATTATTCAAATCGACGTGTCTTTATTCAAATCCATAACATGGACTAAGAAAATTTGACATCCGTAATAAGCGAATGACTTCATGGCTTGATATGAAAATGTTTGACTACAATGGTTTGATTGCTTGAATTGAATAATAGGTTGCTTAGGAATATGAAAACTAACAACCTTACGAAAATAATCAATTTCGGCGTGATGAGTAGTTAACCTTAAAATCACATCAAAACAAATATCTCTATAGAAATAAGGTTAACGAGTAATGTGATAGTGCCAACTGAATCAAGCAAGATTTATAAACAGATGGATGTGATGAAAGTTTCTCCTAACGGAGTTTCCACGAGATAGGTCAAAGTCTAATTTCTCCCGAGTCAAGTTTAAACGTTGAGCGCAAGTAGTAAGAGATAAAAAGAATGGGTAGAACAGATATCTAGTAAGGTATATACTTAAGAATTTATAATTAACTAACTTGCTAACCGTTCGGGTTCCTTGCATTATGACCCGATCCACAACAAACGCTCTTCCGGAATCGTTGACTTTGACTTTTACGGGGATGATCTTTTGAGTCACCGTCCCCATTGAACTAGGTTTCGCCTACTGCATACAATCTCGAAAGTAATATGTCCTTCCTTTCCACAACTATAGCATACCTTGAACTGTTGTGGGCGGTTTGGACCGATATGTCCCTCTTTTCCGCATTTGTAGCATATGGCCCGGTGGTCGTTCTCCTCCTTAGAACCGATTCTTTGCAAGCCTTTGCCATCTTCACATGGTCGTTGTTAAATCTCCTCTTTTTAAAATCTCCTCCCGACTCGCTTCTTCTATTTTCATGGCCACGATTACCACCGTAGTGGTTACCGCCTTTGTCTGTATTCTTCTTTCTCCGTTTGGTTATCGTTATTACGATGACCGCTATCTATCTTGATATGATCCTCGGTTATGGTCCCTCGGTTGAGCGTACTTTCGTTATCTCGCTCTAACAACCGAGCCCCATTGACAACATCTGAATAGAGAAAATTTATGAGAAATGAGATCTTGGCGTATGTCGGGTTTCAAACCTCTCGAAACATCCAAATCATACGTTCCTCATTCTCCACCAAATGAGGTGCAAACTGGATAACTCCGCTTGAACTTACGCCTCGTCTTTGGGACAAATCGCCATGTTATTCTCGCTCTAGTCTAATAAACTCCACTTCCTTCATATAGCGAATACTTTCGGGGAAGTACTTGTCATTGAACTGCTTCTGAAACGTCTCCGTGACATCTTTGAGTGCAAATTGGATGGAGTACGCTTCACGATTCCCACCGATGTCTGCCTCGCCACGGAACATAAAGGTGGCGAATGGAACTTTCTGTTCCTCCGTGCATCCCAAGACATCGAATATCTTGGTAATTTGTTTGACCCACGTCTCGCCTTTAATCGGATCCGGCTTTCCCGCATTCAGTGGTCCCAACTCTTTGAAGCTGCTTGGTCATGACCACTTTCGTGAATTGCTATCATTTCCTCCTCAGATTTTGAACACGAGTCTCCCTCGTGCGATTTTGCATGAATCTGCAAAAGCTTCTAAACATCCCTCGTTCATCATCGCTTTCGGTGGTGTTGTTTCACGGAGAGAACATTGCCACTGTTGCGCGTCTCCTCGTTGGTGAGTCAGGCATCTCCACGGTCTCATTTACTCCATTGTTAATATTCTCGAATCGACATTCTCAAATCTTGTCATAAAATAAGGGTTAATTAAGGAAATCAATATATCACATAATATCCCTATATCTTGACCAACTAACAAATAAGCTTAGGTAGGACACACTAGCGAAGGATTTACTCGTCTCTCCCTCCTAGTTCTATTCCCCGATCTCCGCCAGAGATCATATCCTAAGCTCGATACCAAATCATGACGCCCCAAAATAGGTATACATCACCTATTCGAGTTGTCAATACGTGAGTGCGAAACAACTACAACTTTATTATTACAACAATGAAATGCGTGAGTTTGAATACAAATATTATCTTCTAGACAATATCTATACTCAAATAAATCCTCATCACATTATTGATTCATTATTTTACAAAATGGTGAGGACTACTAAATAACTCTCTCTAGAATCTTCATTCCATACCCCATTAAGACTTCATTACATTCTCGCCTCCACGGAAGAAAAATGGAACAACAAGGAAAAGGGTGAGCTCAACTAGCCCGGTAAAAGAATATTATGACTAAGATAATATACAACAAATTATCGTTAGTCTTCAACGAGGAAAAATCGATAGAATACAATAGACAACAAGTTTCGGATCAATATTCGCAGTGAAAATAATAATTCATAGAAGAGTTACGTAGAGAATGAAATCTACTATAATCTATGAATTTAACGAGTCCATCATCAATATTTTATCCTGTAACATCAATCAATATGCATCTCGAATCAAATATTCATCTTTTTACTACAGCCAAAAGATATTCATCATTAGTCATGTTCATTTAAACACTGCTCATCTTTTTTTACTGAGGCCAAAGATATTAATCAATCGGTCATATTCATCTCAACACACTGCTCATCTTTTTACCACTGAGTGCCAAAGATATTCTTGAAATCATTCATCTTTGCACTGAGGCCAAAGATATTCATCGATTAATTCATGTTCATTTAAACACTGTTCATCTTTGCACTACGAGCCAAAGATATTAATCAATCGGTCATGTTCATCTCAACACTGCTCATCTTTGCACTCTGAGCCAAAAGATATTCTTCAGAAATCATTCATCTTTGCACTACTGAGCCAAAGATATTCAATAATATCATCATTTAAGACCGAGGATGATGAAAATATTTTTAAAGAAACGAATCCAAAGGAAACAAAATGACAAGGATTAAGGATTAAGTTAGTACTTGGTTTTATCCACGCCCAAAAATACCTCAAAAATAATCATAGTGGTGTAAAATTCAAGAATGATCAAAACATGGATACAATCAAAGCTAGTATCCGGAATAGATGTTTTGACCGAAAAGAAGAAATTTTATTTTTCTATGAAATAATGCCAGTATCGTGAATAGTCTCAGATATCGTGAATAGTCTTAGTATCGTGAATAAGTAACTCAACACCAAAAGATAGAAATTCCACAAAAAAACATCTTCACGCTTCATGAATAGTACTCGTGAATAGTAACTCGTGAATAGTAACTCATGAATAGTAACTCGTGAATAGTAACTCATGAATAATAACTCGTGAATAGTAACTCATGAATAGTAACTCATGAATAGTAACTCATGAATAAGAACCCCGATATGAAAAAGTTCCAAATTTGATAAAAACTTCGGATCAACATTTCAAATAATGATATTGAAGAAATAATATCATTACAAAAAAAAATATCCCTTACCTCGAAAGATTAAGACTTACAATTTGGAATACCGGTATAGTCTTTGAAGGGAACTTACACGTCTAACAATACTCAAAGTATACTCACAAGAATACGCTCAATATATCGAGAGAGAAATAGAGAAAACTTCAGGTTTACGGTGTGTTTTTCAATTCTAACCTAAGCACCCTATTTATAGGAAAATGCTTAGAACACAAAAAGCGTAAAATTGAATATAATATTAATATATTTTCCACATTTTCTTTAGCCTACCTTGACAACTGATCTCAGCCCATTTGAATCACATGTGAGGCCAACTTAGTTGCAAAAAACGTTTTTCTCAAAATAATTAACTAAAACTCCCAAAATTAATTATTTGAACTTGAACTTCAATAATTCATAATAAATAGCCCTTTTATCAGAAAATTCAAATCTCATGAGTTTTTATAGGAAATTCAATTCTCTACAACTTTGCAGAAGAAAGTTTTTCCAAATTCCAAATAGAAATTGACCGAAATCCACAAGCAGGTGATTTTACAAGCTATAATCAAATTTCTATTAATAATTGTGTCCACCAACACACAAAAAACATGTGTTAAACATTTAATGCCACAAAAATACTCTTCCTCCTCATATACTCATATATCCCACATTCATTGTAAAAATATCACCGTTAATATATTATTAAAATAATATATTTAAATGAATTATTTTATCGAGAAAAAGATAAAATATTAATTTTCAACAATTGTCATTTTAAAAATTTTCTCCATCTATATCCACATAATATCAATATTTTCCTCATCATATAAATCAATAATTAATTATTCACAAATAATATTACGAATCACAATATTGACAACCGTAGCAGCGGTTCCTGAAAGAGGGGAAACTTTCAGATAAGAATTTCTTCTTCTTGTTGCGCAATTAGATGACCAAACCTCTCCTTAGAAGCGGAAACTTTCTGAGACATTTACCAATAATGTTATCTAATAATATTATTCGGATAATATGAATTATTGCTTCGATAATGAAAGATCTTGTGTAATGACAATTATTGAAACAACAATATATAAAATATCAACGCAAAGAATTATTAACTCGATAAAATCTTTGAGCGATAATTCTCGTGAACCATTATTGAGTAGTGCCTTCTTACGTAAGAATCAATAATTGGTGCAATACAGGTGTCTTCTTGTTCAACAACGCGTATTAGTGTGTTTTTTAACCACCGGTATTCCAATGATATACTTGTAACAATTACGCCGCTATTTAAAAACAACTTATATTTGTCGTTTTCTTCATCCAATCGCTTTTTAGTTATGGGGCCCACACATTTGTTTTAGATGTCGTGCATTTAATATTCCCAACGATCTGAATATTCCACGACCAAAAACGAATATTCCCGACGATAATGAATATTTTATAACCACTTGCTTATTTTGAAATATTTGCATATTTAACCCTTAACTATCCACATTAATCAAATCAACCCTTACTATTTCAAAATAATAAATAAAGGAAATTCCTTTTATTTAAAAATTTTGGTCTTACAACTAGTGATATTATATAAATATTTATAAATAATAAAATATGACATTTAATACTAAGGATATTACGCACAAATTATTGTAAAAGAAATAGATTTTTAATATAAATAAATATTTAACTTGAGATTACATAAAATAATATAAGAACTTTTATTCTTAGATGGAAGAGAGTAACTTAAATCATGAACATATTTTTAAGTCCAAAAATAAAACATAAAAAGAAGAATAGAAATGGTTTACCACTAGCTATATATTCCTAGTTCTCCTTTTATCTTTTTTTCAAATATATTATAAAATTAAATTATAATACTATCGATTCTAAGAGAAACATAAAAGATGAAGAAAAATTTATTATGTTTTATGAACTAAAACTGAATAAAGTAATTTAAAATGACTTATAAGTCATTCCTAATAAGTTAGTTTGACATATATTAATGTAATATCAATTTTATCCCTATTTTATTTAATTTTTTTTAAAAAAATAAATTTATAAAAAAGAAGAGTAAGATGAAACGTCACTTTAATTGGCGTTAGAATTTTTATTTTTATTTTTTTATAGCTGAAGTCTTATATACTCATTTATTTCCAACGTCGATGACACAGAATAAACATTAAAAAATATTGATGTTTGTAAACAAGAACAAGAGATCAAAGAAATTTAAAAAAAAAGAGATTCCAACGTCAGTCTATTTTTTTTTTATCCATATAAATAACTAGTAATTGTCCGTGCCTGAAGGCATGACACGTAACGAAAAATTAGATTAAAATTCAAAAAATACTACATTACCTAAAGACTTTTTGCAACCTAAAATAACTTACAATCACACAACAATTATAATAATTTATCACACCACCACAATAATTAATTTTTCTTTAAAAATAGATATCTAAAAAAATCTAAACATGTCTACAAAACTTATAAATTACCAATAACAATTTTCATAATTCATCGTACCACCACAATAATAATAATTATAATAATAATTATTATAATAATAATAACAATAATAATTATTATTATTAGTACTATAATTATTATTATTAGTATTATTATTATAATAATAATAATTATTAGTACTATTATAATAATAATAATAATTATTGTTATTATTATTATTATTATTATTGTCATTATTATTATTATTATTATTATTATTATTATTATTATTATTATTATTATTATTATTTTATTTTTATTATTGTTGTTATTATTATAACAACAACAACAACAACAATAATAATAATAATAATAATAATTATTATTATTACTATTATAATTATTATTATTGTTATTATTATATTTATTTTTATTATAACTATTATTATAATTATTATTGATATTATTATCATTGTTATTATTATTATTGTAATTTTTAGGGGTGAATTGGATTTGGGCGGGAATTTTTAGTGTGAAATGAAATGTGAGCCTTTAGATTAAGTTGAAAGAAATGAGATGAAATTTGAACCGTTCTTGTGCTTTATCAAATGAAAGACATAATTATATTATTATTGTTGTTATTATTATTATTATTGCTATTATCATAATTATTAATATAATTATTAATAATAATAATAATATTAATATTATAATTATTATTACTATTATAATTATAATAATATTATAATTATTATTACTATTACTGTGATTATTATTATAATTACTATTATCGCGTCCTAATTGGCTCGCTCCGCCGCACATCCCATCTTTACACCACCTCTGCCCATCAAACCCTAGCTCAAAATCCAACATTTCTTCTCCCAATTCTCAAATTCGCTTTCTCCTCAGCCGAAGAAGCCGCCGCCGAACGCTGCCGTCGTTATTCCCACCCATTTTATCAATCTTCAAGTTGTCCCTTCATTGATCCTGAATTTGATTGAATAAAATATGGCCGCCCAGATAAATTCTCTTGGCAACCTGACTCTTGGTGTAACGACGGAGAAATTCAAATTTTATTGTAAAATGATTTTATAAATTAAATTAATAAAAATTGGATTCTATGTGATATCAAGTGGTTATTTTAGCTATTAATGAAGGAATTAAAGTGTTTGAAAGTTTCTTTACAAGGCGAAAATAAAAGTTTTTCCGAGAAATTTTTGAAAAAACACTATTCATCGGTATTTGCTAAAGGGAATTATTTTTTTAAATTCAGAAAAATACGTAATGATAGAATATCAAGGTAAGGCGGATTATGTAATAATAATCTAGTTATGGAAAAGCGTAATATTTAAACTGCGGACTTAATTTGAGATTATTAAGGAAAGCGAAATATTAGTAAGTAAGTTATAATTGTATGATACTTAGGTATTATACAAGATAATGAAAATGAGTATAATCTGAAGTATTATACGAGTTTGTATGAAGGATGGAATATATAATATATAATGAATTTGTATCACAATTATAATCTGAGAATAATACATAGACAATATGTATATGTATTAAGCAATGTTAATGGACTTGGAAGATTGGTTAACAATTGGTACAAGCCCAAGTAAATTAAATGGTAAGGCCCGATGTTAATTAATAAGCAAGTGAGTGTTTGTTAAAAGCAAGCCCAAAGGTTAAGTTAATTAAGCGAAGTTAGAATCCATGAGTTGATTGACCCGTGGGGCAAACCATATTGATATGGTTAATGTGTGGTAACCAAGTTATATGAGTGGTGGCCAAGTGTTAGAAATAATGACTAAGATAATGTGGTGATCAAGTAATGTAATAACCAAGTAAAAGAAGTAATGGCCAAGCAAAGGATAGGATTTGTGCTAGCCAATTAATGAATAGGAAGGAGGTGACTTAAGGATGTGGGATTGGTTTATTGACTAAATTACCATAATCTTTTGAGTTCTATAAATAGAGAAGGTTTGCAAGTCATTTGTTACTTGTTCAAACAATCCAACTCATATAAAGTGCTTAATTGTTAGGGAGCTTAAGTTACAAATAAGTCACTTTCATTTAGAAGAAGAAGAAGAAGAAGCTACTTTACAAGGTCTTCAAATGTAAGACTCCTTCTCTAATTATCTTCTATCTCTATTCATGATAGGTTGATAAGAAAAGTTGGATTAAGGAACATGAATGTTAAGAGTAAGAAGAATGAGTAAGCAATGAACTTAAGCTAAGTTGGTAAGTTGGAAATAAGTCATTTGAACTTATAAAAGTTATGAACTTGTTATAAGTTAACCTTGAATGTTAGTATAAAAGTTAAGGGTTTATATGAATTTGTATCATATATACATGAATGGTATTATATGTTAAGAACATATAAGTATGATGATTAAAAGACTTTAACTTTCATAAGTTATGAACAATGAATCTAAAAGTAGTTTATAATTTAATATAGTTATAAGCTCATGAAAGAATAAATTCAAAATCCAACATGAAAATAAATTGTTGTATTAGGTATGTTGAGATGTTCATATAGATGAATTGAATTCATTTGAAGTAATGAACAAATCATAAGTAATGATGATTTCTTAGGAAATTTCACGATTGGACGTTAAGCGTCGAATTAGTGAAATTCTCGGATTAGAAGTCAAATTTTGTGTTTGAACTTCGAAAATGTTGGTTTTCGATGGAGACAAGTCATATTTGGCATTCTAGAGTTGCGGACTCGAAAATGGCCGAATTCGACTTATAACGAAGAAAGCGAGGCGTTGAGCGTTCCCGAAGCGTTTATCGTTTTTCGTTAAAAATGAACCAATAGGTGAATTTTTAGCAAACGAAGTCAAATAGATAAAATTCTTGCATGAATGCGTAGATTACGTAATTTGTGAACCGTAGGCTTTTGAGCAGGCCAATCGGACTTATAACGAAGAAGTTATCGTCAGGAAGTTCACAAAATTTATTGTCTATAAAATTTTCTAGTGCCTGAGTTGGCGCCATGGCTGACCCTAAACCATTTGAGTGGTGCTTGCTGTGCCGTATATGATGTCTGCACACTTTGAAACTTCATGTGCATGACATGAACCATAGTGTAAATCATGGCAAATGTGCACGTTCACTCTGACAACACCTTACTGCAGAGTGTAGCGCGCTGATAATGATGATAAGGACTCATCCTTGCGCCTCAATCAGGGACCTCTCCACTTTGTTAACTTTCATGCAAATGACGTGAGATGTAAGTATAAAATCGGTGGCCATGGCCTGACCTCGAGAACAAGGATAGTGATGAATGTTTTTAATTACAAAGAAAAAAAGTTGATTGATTTAAAAGTAAACACACTTAAGGGACATAAAAGTAACATTGTTAAAACTATGTTAAACCTTAAGGATGTTGTATAAAGGTTGAGATAACCTAGTCAAGTATGAATGCAAGTATAATGATAAGCCGGAACATATAGTAAATGAATCTAATGCACAATTAGATTGAGATAAAGGGTAAGATAGTCATATACATACTTGATTATATATGATCTAATATGAGGCATTATGTGATCATGTGTTGTAGAGACTTGAAAAATTCAATCATAAAGTAATTATACCGTAGCAGACACTAAAGGGAAGTATTCTAACTCTTTTCTCAATTCAATCTGAACAAGTTTTTGAAGTTCATGTATCCTTACGCATGAATTGTTGTACAATGAAGTTAAAGCCAATTCTTTTGGCTAGACTTGATATATTGAGTGGATTATTGATAATCTATTCATCTATTATAAAATGTTGTTATCTTTTGTCAACTACTTGTTATGGTTTTCAAAAGAAGACTGAAATATTAAACAAATGTTTTGTCGATTAAAAAGCGAGACGCATTGAGGTTGCCACAATTAAGCGTACATACGTTTAATGAATGTAGTGTTGATCGACATAGAGTAAAATAGGGTGATCACCTAGAAGTGCTTTCGTAAATAATACAAGACTTCGGACTTAGTTAGGTTGTCCTTTTCAAAGAAGAATGAAATGCTCAAGGTCTCGGCCAGGAGTGAATGTTTTCTTGAATATTGTTATTATTGTAAAACATTTTGAAAGGAAGATGAAGTGTTATTTTGAATTATCAATAGTACTTCATAACTATTGTTCGATTATTGAAGATATCTGATTAGTATTATTATCGAAGCATTTGTTTATTGAAATTGTCATACTTCTTTGAGCTAGTTATGCTCACTCTTGCTTGAACCATATGAATGCGACTAAAGATGAGCGTCCAGAAGGATCGAATAAGGATAAAGGAAAAGCTAAAGGCGGATCGTTAAAATTTGTCTATGTAATAGTATAGGTTTAATGTTATAATGTATTGATATTATGACAAAGAACCTTTATAATGGGTTTAGAACTTGGGACAATGTAAATATTATTTTGATAATATAGAAGAGATGTTCATTCTTTTGAGGCTTTTCAATTGAATGAATATATAAATGTTAATCTGATATAGCACCATCTATCGGGTTGTAAGATATCCAGATTTGGGGGCGTTACAGGTTGGTATCAAAGCCTAGGTTATAAAACTTAATGGAAAATTAGAACCTTAAGTCATAACCTTAAAAGAAAAAAGTAAAAGATGAAAGATAACCTTATAAAAATGCATTATATTATGTTATGTGTTTTTTATTATTTTCTGATGTGTACTAATCAAACTATATTGTTTTATTGTAGATGTCGGGAGAAAATGATATGTATAGAGATATACATGTAGTAAGTGAGAGGATTCGGTTAATCGGTAGAATACTACCCCCATCCATAGCGATGAGAACCGGAGTGGTGACAATCGAGTCGGAGACTCGGACGATTTAGACTACATATCTATATTTGATGGCATGCTAGAGGAAGAGGTGGACGTGATGTCCTTTGATCGGGTTCCACCTACGAAGAGTTGACTACTGAAGTCGATGAAGAGCCTTTATTCATGTCGAGTATTGGATAGAAATGTCCATTCTTGTCAAGAGGTTAAGGAGTTGAAAGAGGAACTCCAAGTTGTCAGGAGGACAAATTGAGTATGGAAGGTATGTGGGAAGAGAGGAACACGATGATCGTGTTTTGGCGAGGACAAGGTCCACAGTGAAACACGAAGTCTTTGAGCTCGGCGAGCTAAAAGACTATGAAGCGGAAGGTAGAGAGGATGTCCTATATATATAGGAGTTCTCATGTGGATTTCAATGACAAGTAGGCTGGTATCCAGATAGAAGAAGAAGCGGAGACTCGACATACTATTATTAGGGATGTCATTGCTTGATGCAGCCACGAAAGACTTTGAGAATGCCATTGGCGGATGTAATCTAGTAATAAATTTGGAATAGTTTAGATATGTAAATATTATGTATCTAGTAGTGACGTAAAACCCTCTTTTGTATATCGAGGGTAGTCTTTTGTAAATCCCATTTTTGAAAGCAATTGCGGGATGGTAATGTAATCGACTAAGGTTTTGTAATGTAAACAATGTAGTGTTATACTACTGAGTTATGAATCAATATAAGTCTTTTTATGGAACATATTGAGTAATGGTTATGAGTTATTGTTTCATTATAAATAATAACAAAACAAGAAGAAGAAAGTAATAATGATGTGTTGTTTTCTTAACGAAAAATGCATGCAAGAGAGGAGACAACAAAATCAAGATTCTAATGTTAACCAACCGGAGGGAAGTCCAGGTTAATCAATCTGAAGAGTTCGTTAATCTTTTAACGGTACCACGTTTAATAGAAGCTGGGGCTAATGTACCCATAAATCACAGGGTAGTATCTGAGCTACTACTTTTAAGGATTTCAAAAGTGTCGATCACGGGAGTTCAAAGGAACTACGGACCCAATAAAAGCCAAACTTGGGTGAAAGAAATCGAGAAAGCATTTGTTATAGCAAAATGTTGAAGAAGGCAAAAGTTTGCTTTTGCAACCTATATGATGAAAGGGAGGGCCAATTTACGGTGGGAGCAAACCAGGCTAGGGCGGAATAGAAAATTTAACGTGGGTGAGGTTCAAGGAGATTTTCTTTGAGAACTACTTTCCCACAAGTATCTGAGGAAGGATGGAAATGAGGTTTCTTGATTTGAAACAAGGGGATATGATGGTTCCCGATTATCTTTGCCAAGTTTAATGAGCTGGCAAGATTTTCTCCACATCAGTGGACCTTTGAAGTAAGAAAGGCTGAGCGATTCGAGCGGGGCTTGAAACCACAGCTCTATAGCCAAATTTACGTGTTTCAAAGTACTTCCTTTGGAACCATATTAGAAAGGCAATAATTGCCTAGAAGGTGGGAATGAGGCTCTCGGCCCGATTACCACAGGATAAGAAAAAAAAGGAAAAAATTGATGGGGAATCAAGGCCAGGGGAGCCGGTGGTAGTGGCGGACGGTCGAAAGAGGAAGGTTTTAACTCTCAGGGAATCTGGGAGTAAAGCAAGGGGATCTAAGAGGGAGGATGGAGGCTGTAAAACACATGGGAAGACTCATTTAGGAGTCTGTCTCAAGGGAAAGGCGTAATATGTTATAATTGTGGCGCGGGAGGGCATATTTTGCCTAACTTGTCCAATCGAAAAAAAACCATGGATGTTTTGTATGTGGATCAATGACCCACATAGCAAAAGCTGATCCCAGAAGGGGAGATGATGGAAATAAGGGCACTAATAGCGGTAAGTTAGCTATTAGTGGTCCATTTCAATAGAGTAGATCGATGGCCCGCACTTTTAATATAACGGTCCAAGATGCGGTGGCATCGGGGATGTAATTGCTGGTATTATCCCGATCGATAACATAAATACTTACGTCTTTATTTGATTTGATTGGTGCTACTTGTTCGTTTATAGCATGTGATTTTTCTAGACGATTGGAATTACTTTTCGAAAAGTTTCTTATACCTTTGATTATTAAGGTAGCAAATGAAGAGATAATTCATGTTGAAGATATTCATAGGAATTGTTGCGTATGTATACGGGGTTGTAAATTATTGGTAGATTTAATACCGATAAAGTTGGGAGAATTCGATGTAATTCTCAGAATGGATTGGTTGATCAACCATGGAGCAATTATAGATTGCCAGAAGAAATGTGTGAGTATTAGGACGTTGAAGCAACCTCCTGTAGTATTTTACGATAATAAATCGCCGGGACGCTCGTGTTGTCTTACGATGACACAAACTAGAAAACTTTTAAGGAAGGGATGTGTAGGTTATCTGTGCCATGTTGTTGACACCCAGCGAATGGGAGCAACCATGGAACAAATACCCATAGTGAACGAATTCATGGATGTGTTTCCAAGTGAATTAACGGGTTTACCACCGGATAGAGAGATCGAATTCGTAATAGACATTGTGCGGGAGAAGCGGCACCGATCTCGAGGCACCGTGTCGTATGGCGCTTTGTGGAAATGAAAGAGCTAATGGTTCGATTCTGAGAACTATTGGATAGGAAGTACATTCAACCGAGTGTTTCCCATAGAAACACACGGTGTTGTTTGTCGAAGAAGAAAGATGGATCGTTAAGGCTTTGTATCGACTATCGAGAGTTGAACAAGTTAACGATAAAGAATAAATACCCATTGCCGGGATCGATGATCTTTTGATCGAGTTGAAAGGGGAAAATATTTTTCTAAGATAGATTTGTGGATGGGGTATCACCAATTGAAGGTTAGAAAGGAGGACATACCAAAGGCGACATTCGGGACTCGTTATGGTCATTACGAGTTTACGGTAATGTCATTTGGGTTGTGAATGCACCAATTGCATTTATGGACATGATGAGCAGTGTTCAAACCATATTTGGACAAGTTAGTTACGTAGTGTTTATCGATGATATTCTAGTCTATTCTAAGAGGCGCGAAAGATCATCTTTGAACACTTAAGATTAGTGTTGGAGACACTAAGAAAGGAGAAGTTATATGAAAATTCACTAAGTGTGTGAATTTTGGTTGGAGAAAATATAATTTTTTAGGTCATGTCATTGACGAAGAAGGATTCGGATGGATCCGACAAAGGTAGAAGCGGTGATGAAATGGGAACAATGAAAAATGTCGATTGAGGTCGGAGTTTCCTAGGGTTAGCGGGATCTTATCGAAGATTTATCCAAGATTTTTTCAAAGATAGCTACCCAGTTGACTAACTTGACAAGGAAGATGGTGAAATACGTATGGATGGATAAATGTGAAGACAGTTTTCAAGAAGCGAAGAAAAGATTAAGTGAAGCGCTGTTTTTTCATTACAGATGACACGAAATTTTTGTAGTTTATAGCGATGCTTCGCATAAAGGACTTGGTTGTGTGCTCATGCGGCATGGCAAAAAGTCATTAACGTATGCATCACGGCGATTGAAGGATTATGAGAAAGTTTATCCTACTCATGATGCAGGCTGCCCATGCGGTAGTATTTGCCTAAAGATATGGAGACATTATCTTTATGGGGAGAAATGTGAGATATATCTGAGACCATAAGAGTCTAAAGTATATCTTCACTCGAAGAAGGAGTTGAATATGAGAGACAGAGAAGATGGCTAGAGTTGATAAAGGATTACGATTGTGAAATCTGTATCACCACAGGAAAAGCTAATGTAGTTCTTAGGCGCCTTAAGTAGGAAGGGTCGGGAAAGGTTATCTATGTTAACGACTCAAGATGAGTTAATAACGAGAGATGGCTAGGATGGAAATAAGTGAAGATGCCAAGTGACTCGAGGCAGATACTTTTTACTGATGGAGATGATCTACCATCGTAGAGAGAAATCGAGGAGGTACTGACTCAAGATTGATGAGTGTAAACCAAATGAAGAAGCGGTTATCAGATAAAGAAAGATACTAAGTATAGTCTTGATAATGAGGGATTATTAAGATTTGAAGGAAGAATTTGGGTTTTGAATGAGGCGGAATTAAAGGAGCAAGTGTTACAAAGAAGCTCATAGTTCGAGGTACTCGATACATCTGGTAGCACTAAGATGTATCAAGACCTTGACGAGTTTTTTTGGTGGCCGAACATGAAGAGAAAATAGTAAATACGTGAGTAGATGCTTAACTTGTCAAAAAGTTAAAATTTGAACATCAAAGACCAAGTGGCTTATTACGGTCATTGGAAATTCGAATGGAAGTGGGAGCATATCACGATGGACTTCGTGGTGGGACTTCCAACAACGACAAAAGGGTATGATTCGATTTGGGTAATAGTAGGCCGGTTGTGAAATCGGCTCACTTCTTACCAATTAGGGTCAAGTATAACTTAGACCCGATTAGCTAAAATTTATATTAAGGAAATTATTTCTAGACATGGAGTACCGGTATCGATTGTGTCAGATCGTGATCCACGATTCACATCGAACTTTTGGAGAAGTTTGCAAGAATAGTTAGGAACACAATTGAAGTTAAGTACATCGTATCATCCTGGCCCGATGGGCGGGCGAGAGGACAATTCAGACGTTAGAAGACATGTTGAGGTCTTGCGTCATGGATTTTAAGGGTAGTTGGGATGATCACCTACCACTTGTAGAGTTTGCGTATAACAACAGTTATCATGCAAGCATAGGCATGCCGCCTTATGAAGCTTTGTACGGAAGAAGGTGCAGAACACCATTGTATTGGGATGAAGTGGGAGAACAGGGATGCTTTAGGACGAGAATTGGTGCGATGAGCGGCGGATGTAATAAAGTTAATTCGGATCGTCTTATTCTGCATTCGGAGACGAACCCGGAAGAATTATCTGACTCGCGTAGAGTTAAATCGAGAGTTTGAAGTAGGCTCGTATGTATTTTTAAAGGTATCTCCCTAGAAAGGAAAGATACGCTTTGGAAAGAAAGGAAAGTTAAGTCCAAGGTTTATAGGACCTTTTGAGGTATTAAAAAGGGTGGGAGAGGTAGCTTATATGATAGCATTACCTCCAGACCTAGAAAGAATACATAACGTGTTTCACGTATCTGTATTACGTCCTTATAAGCCGGATTATAAGCACGTAATCGAATATGAGCCGATTCATATCGAGAAGGACTTAACCTATGAAGAATTATCGATTCAAATCATTGATAAGAAAGAGCAAGTTCTGCAGAACAAAGTAATACCATCAGTAAAGGTATTATGGAAGAACCACGATGCTGAAGAAGCAACGTGAGAATTAGAAAAAAAGATGAAGAAAAATTTTCCTCATCTATTTGATTAAAGTAAGGCGAGATTACGGGGACAGAATCTTTATAAGGGGAAGGATGTAACGGCCAGAGAAATTTGAATTTTATTGTAAAATGATTTTATTAAATTAAATAATAATAAAAATCATATTCTATTTGATATCAAGATGGTTGTCATTTTATAACCTATTAATGTTGGAGTGTCGTAGTACTTGAGCTACGTGAAGGAATTAAAGTGTTTGAATTTCTAAGACGAAAATAAAAGTTTTCTGAGAAATTTTCAAAAAATACTATTCATCGGTATTTGCTCGGGAATCATTTATTTTAAATTCCGAGAAATACGTAATGATAGAATATCAAGGTAAGACGGATCATGTAATAATAATCTAGTTATGGAAAACGTATTATTTCTCTTGCGGACTTAAATTGAGATTATTAAGGAAAGCGAAATATTAGTAAGTAAGTTATAATTGTATGATACTTAGGTATTATACAAGATAATGAAAATGAGTATAATACGAAGTATTATACGAGTTTGTATGAAGGATGGAATATAAATATATAATGAATTTGTATCTGAATTATAATCTGAGAATAATCATAGACAATATGTATATGTATTAAGCAATGTTAATGGACTTGGAAGATTGGTTAACAATTGGTACAAGCCCAAGTAAATTAAATGGTAAGGCCCAATGTTAATTAATAAGCAAGTGAGTATTTGTTAAAGCAAGCCCAAAGGTTAAGTTAATTAAGCCAAGTTAGAATCCATGAGTTGATTAACCCATGGGGCAAACCATATTGATATGGTTAATAACCAAGTTATATGAGTGGTGGCCAAGTGTTAGAAGTAATGACTAAGATAATGTAGTGATCAAGTAATGTAATGACCAAGTAAAAGAAGTAATGGCCAAACAAAGGATAGGATTTGTGCTAGCCAATTAATGAATTGTAAGGAGGTGACTTAAGGAGGTGGGATTGGTTTATTGACTAAATTACCATAATCTTTTGAGTTCTATAAATAGAGAAGGTTTGCAAGTCATTTGTTACTTGTTCAAACAATCCAACTCATATAAAGTGCTTAATTGTTAGGGAGCTTAAGTTACAAATAAGTCACTTTCATTTAGAAGAAGAAGAAGAAGAAGCTACTTTACAAGGTCTTCAAATGTAAGACTCCTTCTCTAATTATCTTCTATCTCTATTCATGATAGGTTGATAAGAAAAGTTGGATTAAGGAACATGAATGTTAAGAAGTAAGAAGAATGAGTAAGCAATGAACTTAAGCTACATAAGTTGGAAATAAGTCATTTGAACTTATAAAAGTTATGAACTTGTTATAAGTTAACCTTGAATGTTAGTATGAAAAGTTAAGGGTTTATATGAATATGTATCATATAAACATGAATGAAATTATATGTTAAGAACATATATATGTATGATGATTAAAAGACTTTAACTTTCATAAGTTATGAACAATGAATCTAAAAGTAGTTTATAATTTAATAAGTTATAAGCTCATGAAAGAATAAGTCAAAATCCAACATGAAAATAAATTGTTGTATTAGGTATGTTGAGATGTTCATAGATGAATTGAATTCATTTGAAGTAATGAACAAATCATAAGTAATGATGATTTTCTTAGGAAATTTCACGATTGGACGATAAACGTCGAATTAATGAAATTCTCGGATTAGAAGTCAAATTTTGTGTTTGAACTCGAAAACGTTGGTTTTGATGGAGACAAGTTATATTTGGCATTCTAGAGTTGCGGACTAAAAAATGGCCAAATTCGACTTATAACGAAGAAAAAACGAGCATTGAGCGTTCACGAACGTTTATCGTTTTCGTTAAAAATGAACCAATAGGTGAATTTTTAGCAAACAAAGTCAAATAGATAAAATTCTTACATGAGCGCGTAGATTCGTAATTTGTGAACCGTAGAAGCTTTGAGCAGAGCCAATTCGGACTTATAACGAAGAAGTTATGCGTCCGGGAAGTTCACAAAATTTATTATTTGTAAAATTTTTTTACCGAGAGTTGGCTCATGGCGCCAACCCTAAACCATTTGAGTGGCGCCAAGAACGCTTAAATAACGATGTCTAAGCACATTGGAAACTTCGCACCGCAGACGTGAACCATAAATCTGTAAATCATGGCGTGTAGCACGCCACGCATGACTGACTGACACTCTTCTGCAGTGGTGCGCGGCGCATACGCCATGAAATAAGGACTTCGTCATGTAGCGACAAAGTCAGGGACCTCTCCACTTTGTTAACTTTCATGGCATGATGCGAGATGTAAGTATAAAATCCGTGCCATGATGGCTGACCTTAGAACAAGGATAGTGATGAATGTTTTTAATTACAAAGAAAAGAAAGAGTTGATTGATTTAAACACAACTTAAGGGACATAAAAGTAACATTGTTAAAACTATATTAAACCTTAAGGATGTTGTATAAAGGTTGAGATAACCTAGTCAAGTATGAATGCAAGTATAATGATAAGTTTTAACGTATAGTAAATGAATCTAATACACAATTAGATTGAGATAAAGGTAAGATATAGTCATATACATACTTGATTATATATGATCTAATATGAGGCATTATGTGATCATGTGTTGTAGAGACTTGAAAGATTCAATCATAAAGTAATTATATCGTAGCAGACACTAAAGGCAAGTATTCTAACTCTTGTCTCGATTCAATCTGAACAAGTTTTTTTGAAGTTCATGTATCCTTACGCATGAATTGTTGTCTGATGAAGTTAAAGCCAATTCTTTTGGCTAGACTTGATATATTGAGTGGATTATTGATAATCTATTCATCTGTTATCAAATGTTGTTATCTTTTGTCAACTACTTGTTATGGTTTTCAAAAGAAATTTGAAATGTTAAACAAATGTTTTGTCGGTAAAATAGCGAGGCACGTGAGGTTGCCACAATTAAACGTCATATACGTTTAATGAATGTAGTGTTGATCGACATAGAGTACAATAGGTGATCACCTAGAAGTGCTTGTAAAATAATCTGAGAGCTTACGGACTTAGTTAAGGTTGTCCTTTTCAAAAGAAGAATGAAATGCTCAAGGTCTCTAGATCGGAGTGAATGTTTTCTTGAATATTGTTATTATTGTAAAACATTTTGAAAAGAAGATGAAGTGTTATTTTGAATTATCAATAGTACTTCATAACTATTGTTCAGTTATTGAAGATATACGATTCGTGTATGTCAAGCATGTTGTTTATTGAAATTATCATACTTGTTGAGCTAGTTATGCTCACTCTTGCTTGAACCATATGAATGCAACTAAAATGAGCGCGTCCAGAAGGATCGAATAAGGATAAAGGAAAAGCTAAGAAGCGGATCGTTAAGTTGTCTATGTATGTAATAGTATAGGTTTAATGTTATAATGTATTTGATATTATGACAAAGAACCTTTATAATGAGTTTAGAACTTGGGACAATGTAAATATTATTTTGATAATATAGAAGAGATGTTAGTTCTTTTGAGGCTTTTCTTTTATATAAATGAGGCTTTTCAATTGAATGAATGTATTTGCCCAGATACCCCTTATGTCTCTCTTATGTATTATTTACAGAATTTTTTCATACCCATTTGGGATTTGATTATTCACAGAGAATTTCAAATTCATGCATCAATAATATGATTGTGTGAGTTTTGTGGAAGATATTCCCAATTTGAGGGTACACACAAATTCATGACAATGTCACTGTGTTGCTGTATGTTTGCACAAGGTTCTCTTTCTTTATTATTTGCGTCCATGTCAAAGAGGCTGTAGGTTTTATCTTTATTAGTTTATTACATTTGATGTTGAACCATATGCGATGGTATATGTTATGCCTTCATCCATTGGTATTGATTTTTTACAATCGACATATATTTTACTGACTGAACTTTCACTTTGGGAGAAGAGCAGTATAAATCAACAACTAGGGCTTTTATAATTTGGAACATAATTACCATCAATCCCATTGCAAAAGAGAAATAAAAGCGTGTTTTTTTTATCAAATAGAGAAAGAAACAAAGCAATTATCATCGTCTTCCTTTATGAGATTATTTAACCATTCAATCATTGCTCTATATTTTGATTCAAAAGTGTTCACATGTTTCTCTTGATTGTGGGAGTCACTCATGCAGTACCTAATTGCGAATTCGTTTCAAGTTTCCATACCATGTCGTTTATTCTTCAAAGCTACTGATGGGTTCTCTTTAGAAAATTTGATTGACAGAGGTATTTTTGGTTCTGTTTATAAAGGAACCTTAACAAAGTGGTTTTTGTTGTCAAAGTAATAAACCTTGAATCTCGACGAGCTCCCAATACACAAGAATAAGTAATTATTAATATATTTTTAATATATATGTATATAATATAATTTTGATATTAATTATTATATCTACTCATAATATTTTAATTAATATATAGTCAAAAGTTGAGTAGAAACTTAAACTAAAATATTAAATACGATTTTTAACTTAAAATGTATTATATGACTAAGTAATTAAAAGACGCTTATAAAAAAATAAAATTATTGCATAATAATAAGTTAATATTAAAGTTTATAGGACCAAAAAGAGAGTTTTAATTCTAAACCATGTTTTGCCTTACAAAAATGGGAGATAAAAATACAAATAGGTGTAATTTAAATACACTCATGTTTAATTTTTCTGTCCACATAGAAGAGCAATTTACCTTATTATATATTTATATAATTTTGATGGTTATAAATTAAGTGAGTTTTAGTTATAGTTAAATTAATTGTAACACTATATGAGAGTATAAAAAATGTTTTAAACTAAAAACATTAAATTTTGTCTTATTATTATTTATTTATATAAATATAGATATAAATTAGATCCATATAGATAACCAAAACCAAACAAGTTGGAGTACTATAGAAGTACTTATTATTACCTTTTTCTCTGTTTGCTATATGAGCCACGCTAAGCTAAGCATTATCCACAGATTGTGCGGATGCAAGGCAGGAGGACGATACGAAAATTGAAGAGAGTAGGTTATTCTCTTTTCATAAAAGATTAGGATATTTAAATAAAAAAACTTTTAATATATTATCCTCATTCCAAAAGATCATAAGATTAATACTCCCTCCTATCCTAAATAAATGACGTTTTAGAGAATTTAATTTTATTCTATATAAGTATCGTTTTGGAATTTTTATGCAATATTGCACTATTTTTTTCCTAATTTACCCCTCAATTTAATAATATACTTAGTAAATGCAATTCCATGAACCATTTTACATACAACCAAAGTTCCAATAACTCATTAATTGCCTTCATCTTTGACCATTGTGGAGAGAAAAATAATTAATTAAGGATACAAAAGACATTTTGTGTTATTTCTTAATAAGTTTGCTTAACTCTAAAACGTCATTTAATCTGGATAGGAAGGAGTATTAATTTAAAATTTATATAGTTTAGACAAATAATTATCAAATTTATAATTATATAATATTATAAATTTATTATTTAAAAAGTTTCCCATTTTCAGTGATATAGACATATTTTATGAGAACATTCTTATGCATGTTAGCAAATTCACTTGGATAGAACTTGGCTGGCAAATCTAAGATATTTTTCATGATGGCATTTCTCATACTAGTCATCATCAGCGTTCAGATGGAATTCCAGTTACACGTTTCACCCTACAATCAATTTATGTTCAAAGTGATGATGAGAAGCTCCAATTAGAATATGAATTAAGGAATACAAATATTTTGGTAAGATTTTGTGCAGGTTTTTCCTCCCATACAAAAATGAGTCTTTGTATGTTATAGCAATTCTTAAATATATATAAATATATATATCTATATATGCCTACTAGTAACTTGGTCGTCTCAAAATATATTGCACACTCTTTGACTTGTGTTCCAAATATGATATTATAAAGTATCTCTTTTTCCCCTATTGCATAGGATATTTCTATGCATATAATTTACACCATTGAAGGTAGTAGTCTTCTTTTCTGATGAAAATTAAAATTAATATTTTCCTCTTTCTTAACCAAGCTAAAAATGATTGTATTTTACAAAGTATAAGCATAATTTCCTAAGATTATGTTATATTTTTTGGGTGCTCCATAAAATTTTATTAAAAATATGTTTTATACTTTTTGTTTATTTTATCACTGTAGTTTAATAATAAACTCAAATGATGCTTAACAATTGTTGGACACAGGTTGAATTGTTCAAACATCCCCATTTATTGTTGTTGCAAGTAAGGGACTCCACTTATAAGCTACCAGGTGGTCGCTTAAGACCGAATGAATCGGTAAGACACCATCTTATATCTTTGTGTCATCACATCAATTTTTGTAGTTGATAAATACACTAGAAACTATTGCAAGGGTCAAAAAATTATATTTATTCTTGTTTTGAAGACATTGATGGCTTGAGGCGCAAACTTTCAAACAAGCTATCCGAACATTGTGATGGTACTGGGTCTGACTGAGAGGTATATGAATTCTAGTTAAGAACATTATTATTTATTATATCTGCAAATGCACTAATTCTCAATGTTTAGGTAGGAGAATGCCTCGGCAAGTGGTGGAGATCTGACTTTGAAACATTATTTTATCCGTACTTGCCGTTTAATATGATTAGTCCAATGGTAAGCTTGTGTCATAAAATCTGCAAGTCTTTCTCTTATTTATTAGTTTTGGTAAGTTGGTGTTCATTATGTGCTTGTCTTGATAATGTAGGAGTGTAGAAAACTCTTTCTTGTGAAGTTGCCAGAAAGTAGAAAGTTCATTGTACCGAAAAACCAAAAATTGTTTGTGGTTCCTTTGTTCCAGCTTCATAAAAATGACAAAGTATGTAAACTTCTGATTGTGCACACATTTTAATATTTCAGTTTTGACATTCATTTCTTATACATGGTCGATGTAAAGTAGTTACTTAACAAATTGTTGATTGTCATGTTCATAGAAACTTAGTAGTAACTTATAACAATTTTCTTTTCTCTTAATCTTAGTTTACTGCTGACTCAAGGTAGATGGTAATGATATTGGTTGAAGCAAGTGCTTTATGCCCCCACACGCTTTGTACCATTCTAGAGTTGTGAGTTTTATCGTCAATTGTGTATCAAATTGCATGTTATTTTTCCGTTTAGTAATTTTGAGTTTGTCAAATAAAAATCAAGGACCGTGTAAATAGGCATATAGAATCTGTGTGCGAAGTGTAATAGAAGATTTAGTTTTTTTCACATATATGATTACTTCAAAGTTGGACATATAGAGCACGTGTATCTTTATGCATAGTTATTGTAATCTTATATTATGCATACATACACATGGTACCATCTTGTGTATGTTTGTCGAACTAGTGTGTACTTCTTCATGTTATCTTGTTTAAGGCATTTTATTTAATCAAGTTGAAGGACTCTGGAATCTTTCTATATGCTCAACCATTTAATAAATATTGTGGGTAGTCATTTGGTTTAATAATATTAGTACCACGTGAAAGAACTCTATTGTCTTTGTGTATTGATTTTGGCATTAAGTGCCTCTGGTGACCTATTTGCTTCATTTTCCTGAATTGCTATTATTTTTAAATGTGCAGGAAGATTGCTTTTACAACCTGCCTACAATACTAGGTATCAAATTTTCGTGCTACGTTTACGGAAGACAAGGGACAAAATTATGAAGTGCACTCTCTCTATATATGTAGATATATACTTTGATTGAAGAACTGTGGTAGCTTTAGATGGTTAATTGTAAAGATAATGAATGATTATGTAATGGATGATTTTATTAAGTTAATAATATTTTAATTTTTTGTATTTTTGTCATTATTTGCTATGGAGACATTGAGCCGACCAGTACACAAAAAAAATGTCAAAAGTTTGATTTGCAACAATAATATAATTTGTTACCAAAGCATTGAAACAAGTTTTAATATAGCAATAATTTTTATACATTTAGCAACAAATTTTAGATTCTTAATGGCATTAAAAATATAATATTTGGCAAACGAAAAATTAACCTAATAACAACGGTGAGGATATTGTTGCTAATACTAACATAAAAGGCAACATTTTTAATCGTTGCAAATCATATCAACTTTCGTTGCACATATAAAGAAACGACAACATATAATGTCGTTGTTAATCGATGACTTTCGTTGCTATTGAAAAATAACAAGAAATAAACATTTTAGATTCTTGATTCAAAGATAATGTCGTTGCCAAATAATATAATCGACCCACGAAAATCGTTTCTTAAAAAAGTTTACATTCCATGAACGAAAGCAAGCTTAGGCAACACTTTTCATAATTTCTTCAGTAACAAAAAATGTCGTTTGCAAAATGGTGTCAATTACAGCGAAAATGCATGGTCGTTGCAAAAAAAAAAGAGTTCATTTAGTTACAATTAGCGAGGCTTTTGCAACGAAATGGGGTTTTTAGCAACAAAATTTTAATTATTCTGCAACAATACATTTTGTTGCTAAAGGATCGATATCTCTGTACGAAAGCTAAATTTCGTTACAAAATGTAATACTTTTGGCAACGAAAAAAAATGTTTGTTGCGGAACAATTAGCAATGCTAATTGCGCAATGAAAGACGCAACGACATTAAAGTCGTTGCCAAAACCTTTTTGCAACGAAATTTGACACCTTTAGCAATGAAAATTAGTTGTTGCTGAAGCCCCATTTTTTTGTAATGCTCTATATTATAACAGACCAACAAATAAGCTTAGATAGGACACACTAGCGAAGGATTTACTCGTCTCTCCCCTCCTAGTTCTATTCTCCGATCTCTACCGGAGACCATATCCTAAGCTCGATACATTAATGGCGCCCTCAAAATAGGTATACATCACCCATTCTCGAAATGCCAAATATACGTAGTACAGAAAACAACTACAACTTTATTATTATAATTGTCGTACAAAAACACGACATACATATATATGAGAGTTTAAATACAAATATTGTCTTCTAGACAATATCCACACCCAAATAAAGTCCTCATTACAATTATTGATGCCTTTATTTTACAAAAAATAATGAGGAATTTGCTAAAATAACTATCTGGGACCATCACTACATACCCACGATTGGTTCTTGCTTTATTAAACTTCACGAGAATAAAAATGGAACAAAAAGGAAAAGGTGAGCTCAACTAGCCCATAAAAGAATATTATGACTAAGATAATATACAAAAAATTATCCTTATTCTTCAACGAGGAAAAATCGATAGAATCTAATAGATGACAAGTTTTAGATCAACAATGCATGAAACAACAATTCATTAGAAGAGTTAAGTAGAGAATGAAATCTACTATCATCTATGAATTTAAAAGTTCATCATCAATATTTTATCCCCTGTAATATCAATCAATATACATCTTGAATCAAATATTCATCTTTGCACTACGGCCAAAGATATTCATTTAGATCACCAATTAATCGTGTTCATCTCAACACTGCTCATCTTTGCACTACTGGACCAAAGATATTCATCGTAATCATTCATCTTCTTTACACTACAGAGCCAAAAATATTCATCAAGTATCACCATTAAAGACTGAGGATGATGAAAAACATTTTAGAGAACAAATCTAGTAAGATAAAAGGACAAAGATTCGTACTTCAGTTTATCCATGTTCAAAAACACTCCATAATAAACCATAGTGGAGTAAAATTCAAGAATGAAGATCAAAACATGGATTCAATTTCAAGAATAAAGGTCACAACAGATAACTTGGAAGGAGAGAAAAAAAAAATATATATATATATATATATTTTGTGTGAAACGATACTAACAAGAATCGATGGCGTATGAGCGATTACTTCGATCGTGAAAAGTTTCAAATTTGATAAAAAAGTTTAGACCAATATTCCTATGAAATGATATTAGATGAAATGAAATTTCTAATCATTTCAGAAATTATAGAAATAATACTTACCATAGTAAGTTCAAATTTAGGAATACAGGATGAAATGGAGTATGAAAGAAAATAATATTTCTCACGAGTATTGCAATAAAATAATATCATTTACCCTAGTAGAAGATGAATTTGATTGGAATATCAGATATTATTCTGAGAAAATCTTGCAGAAAAACTACGCTCAAAGTATTCTTATACTCAAGAAAATACTCACAATACTTTAGAATAAGAATTTCTGATTTGAAAGTGGTGTGTTGAGGAAGGAGGTTATCCCTCTATTTATAGTCTTGAGACGGAGGAAAAAATTAAGCGAGGTACATCTAATTTTCTCATACCACCGCTAACCTCTACCTTTCTTTTGCCTAACTCTTCAATTTTTTAATAGTTGGGCCCACAATTTGGCAATTTGTTTAAAGGAGAATTTTTCCACTAACTTAGAAAGCAGCTTTGCAGGAAGAGTTTGAAAATGAATTGCTCATTTTGAGGGCCCATACTTGGAAAATGCTTTGCATGAAATGTAGAAGATATGAAATAGCAATCCACCAAAAGACAAAGCATACGTATGTAGGAAAATTTCTTCCGCTCGCTAACTTAGAAAAACATGCAAAAATTTAATTCATATCCGTCCCTCTTTATCACATGTATATATATATATATATATATATATATATATAATAATATTATAATAATAATATATATATAAATAAATATTTTATCGGAGAAAATAATTGTCAAACTTTCAACAATTATTTCATGCTAAAAAAAATTCTTTTATTTACATCCACATAAAATAAATATTTCCTTATCTTATAAATCAATAAATAATTATTCACAAATAATATTACAGAATCACAATAATGACAACCAGGCCGTTCCCAGGAAAGAGGAGGCTTTTCGATAAGGATTTCTCCTTACTGGCGTGCAATTAGGTGACCAAATCTCTCCTTGACAGAACTATCTAGACATTGCCAATAATGCTATCTAATAATATTATTCAAATAATATGAATTATTGATCTGATAATGAGAAATACTGTGCAATGATAATTATTAAAACAACAATAATATAAAATATCAACGCAGCAATTATTGAATCAATAAAATAAAATATTGAACAATACTTACTGTAATAATTATTGAGTAGTGCATTCTTACGTAAGAATCAATAATTCAAAAATACTGTGCAATATCATGTGCCGCTGTGCAACCACGTGTATTACTATATTTTAACCACCACCTAATCCAACGAGTGTTAATTGTGTAATAATTACGTAGTTATTTATAAAAACTCAAACTTGTCGTATTCTTTATCCCAAGTTTTTTTCGTTATGGGGCCCTGAAATGACTACAAAATAAATGCATTTAATATTCTCCGACAAAGAAGAATATTCCACGACCAAACGAATATTCTCCGACAAAATGAATATTTTATAATCACTTGCTTATTTTGCAAAAATTGCACATTTCACCCATAACCAAAGCATTATATCAAATTAACACTTTGTTATTCAAAAATAATAATTAGAGGAAATTCAATTTTATTTATAAAAAGTTGGGGTCTTACATCTAACATACCAGAACATGAACTAGAAGAGCAAATTATCAATGATAATCTTCCAAGAACAACCAAAACATTGAAAAATCATCCTCCTAACATGAGCTTTAAAGACCTCAACACTGGGATGACCAAATTAAAGAAGTGCTATTAAAGATATTTTTGTTATGAAAATACAAAATATAAAGTTACACTAAGGAGCACATCTATCAATGTAATCTTACTACTGGTAAATAATGTTGATATATTTGTAATAAATTACAAATGTATGATCATTTTGTTTACTTACTATATATGCTATTGTTATAAGCTTGCTCCAATGTCATTCTTTATTGTTGCACTTATTTCTTTTAATGTTGACAAAAGTGGTGAGATAACTAAATTCAGCTAAATTGATATGAATTATTTTTTGTTGATGACAAAGGAGGAGAGATATAACTAAATTGGTATGCATATGTTATAATCAACTTGTGCTTAATGATTAATATGCATGGTTTCATTTTTTTTTATAATGAAAAAAGGGGATAGATATTTGGGCATATTTAAATTGGTTTGAATTAATATTCGTGAACGGTCTTATTTGATACGTACTCTGATTATTTTTGTGGTACATTGATACTTTATTTTGTTTAGGCATGTTGGTACTGGGATACTGTATTGTGCAGGAATATGCAAATGATGGTTATTTGGAATTTGTTCGCTTAATTATATTCGCATTATGTTCATGATATGTATGTTACTGGTTATTTTGACAGTATGTATGATCAAGTCATTTATTGCTCCTTAATATGCATAATCTTAAGGGAAGCCATATATTTATGGGGAGTTTTATCTTGTATGTTTTCATAATCAAAAAGGGGGAGAATGTTGATTTATATATTTTTGGTTTTAATGATGACAACAGATGAATATATTTTGTGCTTTTATATACTGTCATATATTTTAGGGGTGTTATATATTGTCTTCATTAAAAATGGGAAGAATGTTAGTTTATTTATTTTGATTTTAATGATGATAATAAATGTGTTATGGAGCTAATGTGTATGAGCAGGTTTTTGAGCTACAAGGACTGATTTAGTCATATATGATGCTACTAATAATGGTGTTGAATTCATGAAGGCCCAACTTAGAAGTAAAGTTTGCTAGTGTATCTTTGGGTCCTAGGAATTTATGTAGGGTTCTTTACAGAAATATACAATAATTAGAAAGTAATTACACTATTAGTGCATCAACAAAATAATTACAAAAAGAGTGTAATTAGGACCCATATTACAATAATAGTACAATTCACATTAATAATAAAACCTAAAATCAAGGAGAAATAACTGCCATAATTAATAATTCAAATTCAAATATTTAGGATCTAACAACAAAAACAAATTTAAATTATAATAATTCAAATTCAAATATTCAAATTCAAATTTTCATCTCCCTCACATACACTTTGAAATAATAGTTAACAAATAAATAAAATATTTTTACATATAAATTGGGCTCTGTTTCAGTTTTTACTTTTTTAGTTCTTTCTTCCCGCCGGCTTCTCTTTCGCTACTCCGCTGCTACACCACCGCGAATCTCCGTTGTCCAAAACGTCAATGGGAAGAAGAAGAAGATTCACCCTACAAAAGTTTAAAAATAAATAGATGTAACTTTTACTGTTTTGAAATTTTTTTTATAACTATTTTGTTACTCATAAATACTACAATGGTTACCTTTGTATGAATGGTTGGCTACTAACTGCATCACATTCAAACGAAATTGGTAACTTAATAAAATTAAATTGGTTACCTTGGTCTGAAGGTTTGGCTACCAACTGCATCCCATTCAAACGAAATTGGCAACTTAATAAAATTGAATTGGTTACCTTGGTCTGAAGGTTTGGCTACCAACTGCATTATGAAAAAACTGCAGGTGTGAATATGAATTGGTTACCTTGATATGAAGGTTTTGTTAACTTAGTATAAAGGTTTGCTTACCTTCGTAATTAAAGCTTTGCTGATTGTAGTCACCTACAGTTCCAGACCAGCCCATAACTTGGTCTCTCATGAGAGCTTGCGGACAAGATGTCTCAGTTTGCTGAAAATTACCATAACTGCTATTGTTTTGTCCACATAAGTGTTCAATCTGTTGAAAAGTTACCATTTTGACTATGTTGGTCATGATCTCGCAACTTTTGTGGCATTATAGTTGCGATGTAAGATTCCAATAATCGCCATTCTTGGGCAATTGAATCATAGTACCAACGGTATTGGGGATCAAATAGCATATGTCTTTGGGTACCCCGTTCCTTGTGAACCTTGATTGCACATTTGTAAAGATTCATTTGTTCTACTGTAACTACATCGTTACCTTTTAACTTTGGCATTGGTGTCATATATATATATATATATATATATATATATATATATATATATATATATATATAGAAAGAAAGAAAGAATACGTTGAATGAAGAAGAAGGGTGATGACTAAGTAATGCAGTTGTTCTAGATGAGGAGAAAGAAGAAGCCATGGGGATAACTAATCCCTAAATTAAGGAATCCTAATTGCATACTAAATCCCTAAATTAAGGAATAGTAATTGCACTAATATTGTAAATAAATATGAGATTATATTAATTGTGTAAATATTTTATGAGTACACTATTGTTGTAATATATTATTTTCAAAAATATATAGAATATGTAATTCAACCATTTATGTAAGATTTTCTAGCCCAAAGCATTTTAATTTCAAGGCATAGTTTAATTGCTGGGAATATATTAAAAATATTGTTAAGTATTAAGGTTCTGATTTTAAGGTAACAGAATATGTCATGCAACTAATTTGATTGGGACTCGGGAGTCACTTGTCTAAATCTTATCAAATATGTTTTCTATACTTATTTCCTTCAATCAAGCTTTTACAAATTGCTTTATTTTGAAAATCAAATTATTTGAAAAAATGTTTTGGAAAGAAATCATATCATATCCGTTGGATAATATCTCTTTTTTTGAAATCTTGTTATATTCCAACTAATTAAGATCTGAGCATTTTATGCCAACAACATTTTATAGCATTTAGTTCATATATATATATATATATATGGGAAATGATCCATAACATCTATATGTTATGGAATAAAAAGTAGCATATATCATCTATATCATCCATGAAAAATATGAAGGGCTGTGATCTGTATTTGGGTTACACCGTCCGCTAGAAATTCTAGCGAACGTGCTTACTGACTTTTCTAGACAATTTTGCCCCCCTACCCTTTTGCCAATTGGAAATAACAGACTTATATTCATCCTACTCGCCCATAAAAAAAAGATAGAGCTCTTATTGATATACTTAGTCCAGTCGAGAAAGCTTTGAAGACTTATATTTTCTAATATTAAAGGACTTTCAAAAATATACTTCCAGCAATCAAGTAGTGCTTTGTTATTAATTTTCTTTGACTAAAAGTTATAGTTACGTTGCTCTATAATTGTCTTTCTTATTATCAACTAGAATTCAAGTTTTGGTACTTAGCTTGGTTGATCCAGTAGTGATAGGACTGTAACAAAGAAAGTTTTAAAGGTGTCAGTGGTGAAAAAGTTGCAGAGGTGCACGTGCAATCAGGCAAGCGTGTTCAACATTAAGCTGATGCTTCTTTGTATAGGGGAGTAATTATATTTAAATTGAGAAAATTATTAATAAAAAGAGTATCCAATACCAATTAGTATTGAACGTGGATTAGGCCACTAAATTAGAGGAGAGGGGCAGAACCACGTAAAATTTTGGTATGATTTTTATTTTGTTGTCTCTCTTATTCAGCATTTTACGCTACTGCATATTTTGTTATGCTCGCTACTTGAAGAAATACTAATTCAGACAGGGTATCATGTTCGATTGTAATTAACGAAGAACATAAGTTAAAATAGACAGAAATACCTGTCCGATTTAAATCTGTTGCAAAAAAATTAATTTTTTTTATTGTTTATCACTTTTAACTTAGACACCTATTCAACCCCCTTTAGGTGTGTACATACATTCAAAATTGCAATGATATATATATATATATATATATATATATATATATATATATATATATATATATATATATATATAGATATGATAAAAATACGTGGATCTGTTCTTATATTCTCTTATCTCATTCTCATAGCATATATCTACATACATCGATAAATATCAACATGAATGTCTTATACGTTGGAAAAGTATTTAATAAATGAGACTTTTTATGAAGGTGTGTAATTCATTATAAATTTATTTGTTATTCGTTTTCAAACATCCCTCAAAATAGTACTTATGACTAACAGGTAGGGATGCACAAAAGGTCCGAAGTCTGCGGTCTGGTTTTAATTTGGCCTGGGCCTTGCCTCGTCAAAGCCTGGCCTAGTCAAGGCCTGGCCCGGTCAGGCCTGGCCTGGAAGGCTTGAAAATGCTATTTTTTTTAGACAAAAATCGCTGACGACCTCGACCAGATAAATGCTCTGCTGGCTTGGGCCCAGCTCTTAAGTCTCAGCACTTTGCTAGTGCTAGTCTAACTAACTGGCTGACGGTCGACACAGGTCTTGCATGAGGCTGGCTAACTTTGAGACCTTACATGATTTTTTATCCAATTATTTATAATTTTTGAACTTTAAATTTATAATTATTCATCAATAAAGTATAAATTTTTACTTGTTCATTATTATAATTTATAAATTATAATACATTAGTTTTAATTAATACATCAATAAAATTTAAAATTTTAATTATTCATTCTTGATTTCTTGTTGATACATTTAATTAATATACATCTTCAATGAATATAACTAGTTAGTATATTTAATATTAATAATAAGTTAGTTACTTAGTTGATTAAATATTAATATTAAGTTAATTTATTGTAAATACTAAATTACTAATATTTAACAATAAAATTTTATTAATATTCTTTGTTACTTTAATGTTAAATATTAACATTAATTAATACATCAATAAATTAATTTTTAATATTAAATATTAATTATAAAAGCGATTTCTTGTAAATACTCAAGTTCTTCATTAATTTAGATATCTTAATTTTTGGGGATTTATGATTTTGGTTATTTTTTAGGTATTTTGTTGTACCAATTTAAATAAAAATTCCATAATGTAATTAGAAAATTAATTGGAATTAATACTTGAGATATAACTATGTAAGAGTTTAATGATCATAAATGCAAAGATATATGTGTGTTTAAATTTTACAAAATATATGTCCAATGAAGTCCTAAATACGCCTATAAGAAAATAGAATCGAAAACTAACTTTATATTCAAAAAATAAAAGTGTAATCTACAATATTTAAGTAATCTACAATATTTTCTACGAAATGCATAGTAGACAATTAGACATATATTTAAGAAATTAATTTATTTTATATTCCAATTACATCTAAATTACATTTTTTATAATTTAAGATGAATATATTTATTTTTGTTCTAATAATTCAACTTATATTGGTGTGTAGTAGAATGTTAAGATAAAATAAATCTCAAAAATCTTGCATCATTTTTATAAAATTTATTAATTTATATTTTTAATATTTAATATGTAACATTAAAAAAAAGGGACTAGACTAGCGAGGCCTTGGGCTCGATCTGCTTTATTTGGCGTGGTCTGCAGA
Source organism: Panax quinquefolius (assembly GCA_020205615.1). Lineage (NCBI taxonomy): Eukaryota > Viridiplantae > Streptophyta > Magnoliopsida > Apiales > Araliaceae > Panax > Panax quinquefolius. Next base: position 153,818,958 of record CM035152.1, read on the forward strand.
GCTGGTCGGGAGCCTGAACAAAGCGACAAAGGCTGGCTGGCCCCAGTTTTTGAGGCCAAAGTCAGCGACTGGCCTGCCTGCATTGAAAGTCCAAGGCCAAGGCCAAGTCAGGTCGGCTTGTTGTGCATGCCTACTAACAAGAGAATGAACTTGATCAACATCAACTTTAACTTTTTGTGGAGAAGGCGCTCAAATAAATACTATAGACAAATGTGTACCCCCATATTGATTATATTGAGTTCTTTTCAGTTTGGCTTAATTACCTTCATTAAGTAACCTTTGATAAAGGGAGAAGGTAACTCATGTTACATGTTAACGCCAAGATCTTTTTACGCGCCTCAATCACGTAAAAGCGCGTCCAATCCTGTACAGTTCAAAAGGTTAATACTAGAAGCTTGACGGTTTAGACCGTCGGGAGATAACTCTCACGGACTTGGACCGTCGGGGGATAGCTCCGGCATGAGAGTCAGTACAGGCAGATACACGGATAACAATGGAGGTTCTTAGCTCTAGTATTTAGATAAAAGAAATATCAGTTACCTCAAATTATATTGTATCCGGTCCTTATATACTCGTTCTTCGATTTTGCGTGTCACCGACCCCCTGACACCATCCCACTACAGGTAGCTTACCTGCTGATTCCATCACCATTTTTCCCATCATAAATCGATTACGTGTAAATCCTCATTAATGCAATGCAGGATAACAGTCAAAGTTCTATCTTTGCAATGATCAATAGTCAAAGCCCAAATCAAGCCATTATTATCCTAATGGTCTGGCCCAATAATCCAGCCCAATACTTTTAGAACCCATCAGAGATAGCCCAATGACTCAGCCCAATGTGCATAAAATATCATGGCCCAACATTACATAAAATAAAAAAATAAATACATCTATATATTTACACACTTGGTATTAATTTGTAATGCACAATTAGTACACATAATTTTATTTTATTTTTGAAACACAAAATTATTTAAAATTATGTCCAAATTTATCTTTTTGTCGTTAATTTCTCGTTCATGTAAATACTAGTAATGTAATTTGTCAGAAAAGAAAGGAAAGGATTGACCAATGGTTTATAGAATTAGTAATGTAATCTGTCTGTTTTCAAAATTCCAGCATACAAACTTTGAACAATATACTGAAATGCGTTCTTCACATATATAGAAGAGAAATGGAGACATTTTCCCTAAGCAACAACACACAAGACACATGAGACTGGTTAGAATTGGCTCATACTTCTGCAAAGTTAAACGCAAGTTCAATTGGACTCATAGATTTATTACTAACCCAATCTTAAGATGTACTGATGTATTAGTCTCATGAGTTCGAGTCATGTTATAACAGTTAGGATTTTTAAGTTATTATAAAATTTTGTTTGGTGTGTGAAACAAGCATTGTAGAGCGTGTGAGACATTTAATAAATACATCACACAAATAAGACTAATCAAATTGGTAAAACTAGATATATCATTTGTTCTTATTTTTTCGTTCTTCAAATAATTTATGTGTGTATTATTATTCGTTATTAAATTCTAACAAACACAATACAGACATCACAAAAAATTTATCCTAAAAAAGATTTGATACATGATGAATTATATATATATTTTACTAATAAATAAAAATGTGTAAATAATTTTAACTGTTAATAAGGCGCTCTGTGACAAAAATTGTGAAGAACACTTGCACCAGAAGCTCTTCAAGACTAATAAGAAATAAAATTATAACATACGATCTAAGAATAACCATATATATTTAAGGATAATTGTTAAATTCACAATACTTTTTTTTATTTTTACAAAAAAAATGTTGCTGTAGATATATAGCAACGGTTAAAACTATCACTATAGAATCTATAACAACACTTTTGTTGTGAAAATAATAATTTCTATTGCGGATTTAACAATTTCCTATTTAAGCAAGAAAATATGCATGTTTCATATCCATGAACAGGGGCGAAGCCACCCTTTAAGGTGTGGGGTCAATTAATCCCATTAAAAAAAATAATTTATAATATATGATCAATTTAGAAAAAAATAAAGTGTAATGAATAAATTGACCTCACTGAAATTTTATATTTTTTTTAATATACAGAGTCAAATTGATTTTTTTATAACTTTCTCAATTCCATGTTACTTTTACTCCTTGATGTATGCATCTTCCTCAAATATTTTAAAATAAACAATAATCTAATTTATATTATTTTTATAACATAAGAAATTTAAATATTTATTAATAAATTTGTGATTAAAAAGATGCATTAAGGGTCAATAAAGAGTGTGTATGTATATATATAATGTTATTATTTATTATATTAACAATATTGTAATCAAATACATGTTTTGCATATGGAATCGACCAAAAAATACAAAATTATTTTAAAAAATCGTCTCGAAAACGCTGCCCCAACCCTCCACCACTGATTAAAATTCTTGGTTTCGCGACTGTATGAAGTTGAAGTTGTGGACTCTTTATCTAGCCTTCTAAACGAACTTCCCCTTTGCCAACGATATCCCAAAAGTTCACCCCCTTGACCCGAGGGAGAGTAGCAAACCAAATTCGGGAACCAGATGAGTTTTGTAGAGGAAAAAAACACTGTTGGGCCATAATCCTTTTCTTTATTGGGCCGAAATTATTGGGCTCCTCCCTTGGATCATGTTATGTTAAGTCATGGTTGGATCTGGTCACTTGGATCATTCTTATTATTTGGGCTTAGTCATTATATTGGCCCATTATATAAATTATCACTTAATCCCAGTTTTGACCAGTAATCATTATGCCAAATAGACGTTTGACAATTATGTACTGCCACTTTCTTTGCATGGCATTAATGAGGATGGGACTCAAATGACCAGTGATAACAAAGCGATGAGGGGATGAAAGTAGGCTATTTACTTTTAATTTGAAGTGGCCAGGAAGTAAGGAAAAAGGTGTCGAGAAGGTGGTGGGTGTACGATGGCCGGATAGTGGAGCATGTCGTGGGGCGAAGATCACGTAAGAGGGTAAATAACACATACATTTTTATTCATTAGAATTCTTATTCTATCTCTCTCTAGGACACTGAGACAATATTTTTCTCTCCATTGTTGACCTTGTGATCGCTGTCTTGACTCTCGCGGAGCTATCCCTCGTGGTCGGTAGTCGAAGCTTTTGGTGTTGACTTGTTGAATATGCGGGATATTGGGCCAGCGTCTTGGTGATTGGGGCGTGGAGAAAGATCCTGGCGTTAACATTGGCGCTAGAAGGAGGGCTTTTCTAGTGTCACGAATATTTTCAATCCTGGCCCCTGTGTTTGTTCTACGTCGATATTCATGGTGAAGAGTAGAACACCTACACACGAAGAAAGGGCGGTAGAAATTTGCCAGTGAATCGACACCAGGAGTGTGCATTTAAAGATCGTTTGGGACCGTGATAAGTGTTCATGCAAGCACGGCGTCAAAGCGATCCTTGAAGATTTTCAATTGAAGAAGATGGGTAAGGTTAAGCGTGGGTTAGTCTACCCTCTTCGATAAAAGATCCGCCACGATTAGGAAAGCGAGTAGAAGGCACTTCGCTGGGAACTTCGATCTGAGAAGACCAAGATGAAAAGGCTTCACGACTAGCCAAGATGGTGATGAAGCGGATAGAGCTATGGAAGTACTTGTGAAGCAACGACGGGATATAGTGAACGGATGGCCCGAATAGCGAGTTGAGAGATGAAAAACTTCGATTCTGAATCATCCAGAAGAAGCGAGGACACAGAAGTGGAAAAGAACACATTCATTCGGGACGAGAGTCTCGAGGCCGAAATCGAGAAAGAAGAAGATCCGAAGCCTTACTCCTCAAAGATCGATGAGGGTACATCACCTGTCGATTCTAAGGAGCGGGATCGGAGGAGCGAAAGAGGTCGGTCCAAGGATCGTAATTAAAATCACAAAGAGCCCTTGTTGTTGCACATTCTCGCGCTTAGTGCTGAAAGCACAAAGGCGAAGCATATCTAGAGATTGTACTCCCGAGTCTCTCTTGAGGGTACACCATACTGTAGATACTCATCACCGAAGAAGTCCTTCTAGAGTTGAAGGTTACATTGTAAGCCTTTCTACTACCATGGGAGAAAGGAGTCATCGGAAAAAGAAGCATCGTCTCAACCAGAAGGAATAGATTATTTGGTTAAAGAGTTAAAAGAACTTGAGCGACTTTCCGAAATCACGAAAGACGAAGGACACTTCGGAAAGAAGGAATCCCTTTTTCGGAGATTCTTAGAAAAAGTGACCCCACCAAGAAGCGCCCGTATGGAGAGTTATGATGGATCAGGGGATCCCTATGACCACAGTCAGGCGTTCGACCGATTGATGGATTATTATGATTTTAGCGATGCTGCTAAGTGTCATACTTTTGTCACAACACTTAGAAAGGATGCCCGACAGTGGATGGGGACTTTGCCCTCAAATTCAATTTCATCTTGGGCAGACATGTGCAGTAAATTTCATGCTCGCTTTGGCAGCAACAAAAGAAGGGGAAAACCAACTGGTTCATTTAGCTCGGTTCGTTCGACGGTTTTCGAATGAGTCTTTGGGCGATATGTGAAGAGATTAGTGAAGCGATGGGACATGGTGTGATTTGAATGATTTGCAAGTCGTTGGATTGTTTGAAATGGATTAGATCCGTCGAATCGAAAAAGTTAGTGAAGAAGTTGATGTTTCATCACCCAAGAGTCTTCTTTGAAGCCTTTGACAAAGCTGAAGGTTATATCGTGGTAGAGGAAGCTATGGACAGCCTTAAACGTCCTGCTTCAGACCGGCTTAGGAGACAGATCGGGACCAAAATGATAAAGATCCAGAGAAAGGATGAGGGTAATAAAGACCGCTATGAGGCGGATCGAAAAAAAGTTTAATAGTTGGAGATAGGGGTGGAGGACGTTAAATCCGCTTCCAAAGACAACGAGTGAATAGAACGATACAACACTTAATACGAACATAGGTACATTATCTTGGATCAAATTAAGAATCAACCTATTTTCGAGCCACCTCGAGATAACATTAAGCTTTGAAAAGGGAATTCTCGTAAAGTATTGTGATTATCATCAAGCTTGGTCATGTAATCTGACTTGTTGTGCTAGTTTGAAGGACTTTATTGAAAGGAAAGTACAAATGCGAGCTTTAATTCATGATGTGGTTTGCGTAACCAATCAACAATGACAAGACAGAGGGCCTGTTCCGTAGCTCAACCAGATTCAATGAAGTGTTACTGCTTCTCGAGCGACTGTAAGGCATGTGATAGATGTCATCATCACTGGGTACTTACAGCAAACTTCGTTGGAAAAAAAGCGAAAAAGCTATTTGGATTCGGTCACGAGCGATGGCGGTAACCTCCCGAAGATCGATGACCTTATCAGAGTTCGATAATCTCTTTCTTGATGAAGATTACCTTCCGGAAATTATCGAACCGCATGAGGGATCATTGGTGTTGATTTGCATGAAGTGGGTTCGGTAGATATAAACGGATGATGGTGGATAATGGGTCTTACAGATATTACGTATGCCCACGCTTATCGGAGAATGCACTAGATGGTAGAAAGATGGAGTTGGGACGGAAGCTCCTTTATATGGTTTTAGTAATGACCCTGTTAAGGTGGTTGGAACTATTGAATCGCGATCATCTTGAACGGCCCCCAACAGTAGAAATTATTTGCAAATTTTATGTTGTAAATGTAGATTACGCTTATAATGCTATTTTTGGGAAGGCTGCTTCTAATTGCTTTGCAAAGTTGTGACCTCTATTCCTCATTTCAAAATTAAATTTCCTACTGACTCATGGGGCTTGGCGAGGTGAAGGGGGATTTGGATCCGGCGAGAAGATGTTATAGAAATGTTTGTGATCACTTGAGAGTGGGAATATCAAAGCGAAGCATCTTATGGCAATAGAGATCGAACCTTTCACGAAAGTAGTTACGAACCATTGGTCATACCAAATTTGAAGAAACGGAGGAGATAGATCTCATCCCGGGCAAAGCAAACAAAACGGTGAAGATAGGTTCGCATCTGCCGGAACCTCTCCGGACGAATCTTATAGAACTCTTGCAAAGTTATGTTGATATTTTCGCACAGGAGCCTCGGGATATCTTAGGGGGGAGTAGCGAGGATATTCTTGAACATCTATTTGGAGGTAGACCCGTCGAAGAAGCTGTCCGAAGCGAAGAGGAGGATTTTCGCTTTGAACGTCGTGAATAATTGATGAAGAGATTGCAAAATTATTAGCGCAGATTTCATCTTCAAGATTGACTATCCGCAGTGGATGGCGAATGTGGTGCTGGTACAGAAGCAAAATGGTAAATGGCGAGTCTGCATTGACTATACTGATTTAAATAAGGCTTGTCCGAAGGATTTCTACCCTTTACCCCACATTGACCAACTAATCGATGCCACTTGGGTATGCTTTATTAAGTTTCATGGATGCATTCTCTTGGTTACCATCAAATTTCCATGTGTAAAGAAGATATCTGAGAAGGCGGCGTTCATTACGCATCGTTCGGTATATCTTATAAGAAAATGACCTTGACCTCGTTAATCTTTGAGCCACATATCGAGAGAATGATGAACCATGTTTTCGGATATCACCGGGTAGGAATATGGAGGTGTATGTAGAGCGATATGATTGTCAAAAGTATGTTGGTACATAAGCATATGGATGATTTGGAAGAATGTTTTCAGACAATTCGTCAACACAATTTGAGATTGAATCCCACTAAATGCACCTTCGGTCTAGGAGCTGGCAAATTTCTGGGATATCTTGTCAGTCAGAGAGGAATCGAAGCCAATCTTGAGAAGATTCAAGCGATCCTGAACATGAAGACTCCTCAGTCATTTAAAGATGTTCAACGTCTGACTGGAAGGATTGCAGCTTTAAGGAGGTTCATGTCCAAGTCGGCGGAAAGATGTCTACCGTTCTTTGATACATTGAAAGGGCCGAAGAATGCAAAGACGTTTCAATGGACTTCGGAGTGTGAGGACGCTTTTCAGAGCATCAAGTCCTATTTATCTTCGGCACCTTTGTTGGTGAAGCCCGTTCCTGCTGAACCTTTATATTTGTACTTAGCAGCTAGTTCATTGGCAGTAGGAGCAGTTTTGGTGCGTGAAGTTGGGGGTAAGCAGCACCCGGTTTATTATGTAAGCCATGTCCTTCGGGATGCTGAAACAAGGTACCCGAATATTGAAAAGTTTGCTTTCGCTTTAATAACTGCTAGTCGAAAGCTTAGGCAATACTTCCAGGGTAGATTGGTAATAGTATATCTGAATCGACCTTTAAAGAAGATTATGGGTAAACCCGAGGTATCGGGAGATTAGGCTTGCATGGACGATGGAGTTGTCACAATTTTTCATTGAATATCATCCCCGAATCGCCATCAAAGGGCAAGCTTTGGCTGATTTTGTTGTTGAATGCTCGTTTTAAAGTCGATGAAGTTGTAGCGAAGATGAAGGATCGAAGAAGCGCGCTTTCGCTTCTTCACCAGACAAAAAAGTTCATGGACGCTGTATGCAGATGGGTCTTCTACCACGGACGTCAGTGGAGCAGGTATTATTCTGACGAGTCCGGAGGGATTCAAGGTACAACAGGCCATCAGATTTCAGTTCAAAGCAACAAACAACGAAGCTGAGTATGAAGCGGTACTTGCAGGTTTACGGTTGGCAAAGAGTCTTGAAGTGCAAAGAATAATTATCTTTAGTGATTCTCAGCTAATCGTTAAGCAAATTTCTGGGGAATATGAAGCTCGAGGCCCAAAAATGATCAAATATCTAACAGAATTGAAGGAGCAACTTCAGTATTTCCAATCTTATGAGTTTCAAGGAATCGAGCGTAATAACAATTCAATTGCCGATGCATTCTCCAAATTAGCCACTACGGATGTTAACGTCTTTGATGGGTCGGTTTATTTACAAACTTTGCAACATCCTAGTGTATATTATGAATCGGTAATGTGCATTGACCGAACCAACTGCTGGTTGACTCCATATATAGAGTATCTGGCAGATGGCGTCTTACCTTCGGATCGGATGCTCGCCAAAAAAAATTAAGTATAAAAGTGCTAATTTTGTTCTAATTGATGGAGATCTATTCCGAAGAGCTTTCTCATCTCCATTATTGAAATGTTTGACTCCATCTGAAGCTGACTATGCTCTTCGGGAAGTACATGAAGGTATTTGTGGTGACCATATGGCGGCTAAGTCATTAGCCTATAAAGTACTTCGTCAGGGATATTATTGGCCTACTATCTTTAAAGAAGCAACTGAGTACGTCAAGAAGTGCGAGAAATGTCAACTAAACAGTCCGATCCCACATCAGCCACCAGAAGAGCTATACTCGATCTTATCTCCTATACCCTTCGCTGGTCTGGGGTTGATATCTCTGGGTCCATTACCGAAAGCTAAAGGTCGATTCGACTTTATGCGTAGTTCTTATTGATTATATGACTAAGTGGGTGGAAGCAAAACCACTTCGGTCAATAACGGAACAGGAGTGCCTAAAGTTTATAAAGGAGTCTGTGGTGTTTCGCTTCGGGATTCCTAAGGTGTTGGTATCGGACAACGGACGCCAATTTGTGGGATCGAAATTTGAGGCATTCTTGAAAGAACTGAGGGATTCAACATAGAAAGACTTCAGTGGCTCATCCACAATCAAATGGACAAGTTGAAGTGACCAACGAACGTCAATGAATGGGATCAAGCCTTGATTGAATGAAGCGCAAGGCGGATGGCGGAGGAGCTACTTAGTGTGTTGTGGGCTTATCGAACTACTCCAAGGACTACAACAGAGATTCACCCTTTAGATCGGGCTTATGGTATGCGATGCCTTAGTTCCAGATTGAAATTGGATCTCCGGTCTTGGTCACCCAATTCGTAGAAATTTACAATGAGGAAGGGCTTAAGGCCAACCTTGATTTACTTGAAGAAGAAAGAGAAACAGCCTTAATTAGGTTGGCGGCTTATCAGTGAAGAGTGGCTAAGCATTATAATAAGGGAGTAAAATGTCGAAGGTTCGAAGTGGGAGATTTTGTCCTCAGAGAAGTCGAAGCATCTACACCTCAGAACATAGGAAAGCTGATGCCAAACCGGGAAGGACCGTATGAAATAAGCTCAAGTCGTCAAGCCGGAACTTATCGATTGAAAGCATTAGATGGGTCGTGAATTAAGAATACTTGGCACGCTGGCAGGCTTAAAAAGTACTTTCAGTAAAAATGATGTATGTACATGGGAAAGCTGTAAATATTTATGTCATCATCAATAAAAGTTCCCTTTTTTCTCGAACAAATTTTGTCTTCATTCTTTGATCGGACCATCGAAGTTAGGAGGTTCGGTGGACTCGGCCACATTCGATGGCGACCTCTTCAAGGCGGTGGTCCTTATGAGTTTGTCGGGCCCTTCTTCGTGGTAGGCAAACGCGTCATTGGTGTTAGGAGGTTCGGTGGACTCATCGGGCCATTCGATGGCGACCTCTTTCAGGTGGTCCATATGAGTTTGTCGGGCCCCTTCGTGGTAAAAGTGAAACGTCATTGGTGTTAGGAGGTTCGGGTGGACTCATTGGCCATTCGATGGCGACCTCTTTAGCGGTGGTCCTTATGAGTTTGTCGGGCCCTTCGTGGTAGGCAAACGTCATTGGTGTTAGGAGGTTTGGGTGGACTCAACCGCCATTCGATGGCGACCTCTTCTGGAAGGTGGTCCTTATGAGTTTGTCGTGCCCTTCGTGGTAGTAAACGTCATTGGTGTTAGGAGGTTCGGTGGACTCGGCGGCCATTCGATGGCGACCTCTTCGGCGGTGGTCCTTATGAGTTTGTCGCCCTTCGTGGTAGTAAACGTCATTGGTGTTAGGAGGTTCGGTGGACTCATTGGCCATTCGATGGCGACCTCTTCTTCTAGCAGTGGTCACTTAGACCTTGTCAGGCCTTCGTGGTAGGCAAGTGTCATCTTTAAGACGTTTTCCGGCCCCACGTGGTAGGCAATTGTCGACACTTAGACCTTGTCCGGCCCCTTCGAGGTAGGCAAGTGTCATCTTCGGACTTTATCGGGGCCCTTCGGGTAGGCAAATGTCATCTTTTGGTTTTGTTATGCCTTTAGGGGTAAACAAATTCCTAATGAAGCAGATATGTCTCACACTTCGGTAACTAATAAGTATCCCTCTACTTTATTACCTAAAATTTTTCTAAGTATTGAGTTCAGAAAACTTCACTCTTACACTTCATCTGTTATATGGCATGTTTAGTTGTTATCTAACAGTTCAAGTTCAAACACATATAGGGGGTTGGTGCATTTTTTCACTTAATGAAATGATGGAGTATTGGCAGATAATAAACCGAAGTCATAAGGAATGAAACTATTTTCATTAAATATTTAATTTAATTACACTATTGACAATTTTTACGAGATCACAGTAAATTAAAGATGAAAAAAACATAAATGTGAAACATCGACTTCAGACTCCATCTTCATCTGAAGAATCGAGTAAGGATGGATCCAGATTGGCTGCAGACAGCTTCTCCTTGCCACGACTTCGGCAAAGCTCATAACTCTCGGAGTATATCTTCATTATTTCTCCATTAATCTCGTCCGAGTTCCGGTACTCTTCGCATATTTGTTTACGAAGGTCGTCGGTTAATGGAGGCCCAAGGTCCCGAAGAGCCTTGAGCTCTCGGATTTCCTCCTCAAGTTTGAGCCTTTACTTACTCATGTGACGATTTTCTGCTGCCTCCAACTTATGGATGGTCTTGGTCAAGATCTTTGCATCAGCCTTTAGCTCCTCGATCTTTTCCATCCTTATCTCGCTCCTCTGAACCAAGTCAACGTTCATTTTCACGATTTCCTCGTGTTGAGCTTTGGTTGACTTTAATTCTTCCTTGGAGGCCTTCACATCTCCTTTGGCTTGGACTAACTCTCGTCGAAGACCTTCGTTTGTATGAAGAAGGCATTCATGTTGAGTTTTCTCCTTCGCCAAAGCAGATTTCAGCATGGCATTTTCCTTCCTCAAGATCTCTTCTTCTGCTTCAGCTTCGAGAGATCTTGGACGAAGACGTCCGAACACTTTGACTTTGCCTCGTGTGTATTTCCAATATCATTTGATTAGTTTTCAGATATATAAACATGCAGATAAATTCAGAAGTAAAGAAGATACTCATTTACCTTCGCCAAGTAGCTCATGCCTTCACTAAGTAGATCTCCATTCGAACTATTCCCAAACCGATGATCGTCGGTTTCACGAACAAAGGTGTTGAATAGTTGGAATGGAAAATAAGCATTGAGTCGGGGCCACATTGTTGGGGAGGCCATGGCTTCCCGATCAATCTCGGTGGTTTGTTCTCTTGGTGGGGAAGGTGGAGGTTCTTCGCGAAGAGGTGAGGGGTCTACGTGTATGGTTTCAGGAGAAGGAGATCGGGCAGGTGTGCGTTCAGGAGTTGGCGAGGGAACAGGAGATGCACCAGGGTGAATGTCTGATGGCTGTTTTCTTTTTCGGGAAGGCGTGTGGGTTGGTTCGGTTGGTTCATTATCAGGAACAGGGGTTTCTGTGGATATGATTGGAGGAGTGACAACCGAAGAAGTAGGGACTCGAAGCTCTTCGGCAGTCAAAGGAGTTATTTTAGTTCTTATTTTCTTTACACGAAGGACCTTAGCCCGGTCGTGTAAAGGAATATCGAGAAGACTTCTCCTAACAGGGATAGGTTCGGAGGTTGGGGGATTGGGATTAGTTGAGGTTGTTTGGGGGGTTGCTTCGGGGATTGTTTCAGGATCACTGTCAGGGTTTGCTTCTGGTTGGGTGGTTTTGGTTCGTTTGGCGGATCTTTTTCTTCGACGAGGTCGAAGGTTTTCTTCAGAATATTAGATTAAGTCATTTTGAGGTTCGCTACTTGAAGGGAAGAAGTTGGAGGATCGACAATAGAAGGGTTAACACAGGAAGATCCTTCTACCGGGTGCTTTCTACACTTGCATCAAAGATTTTCCCCTGCCAAAAAATCTTCCAGATCTCTCACCTCTAGAGGAGTCGGTTTAATCAGAGATACTGCAAAAAACCACACATCAGAATATGTATCACCTATACAGCTCAAAAATTACATTGCAGAATCAATCAAAACTTACATTTGTGGTTGTATAACCAAGCTTGTTTGGTCAGAAGTGTAAAACTCCATTCCTTTGGAGGAATTTTCCTCAAAAAGTCCGCCATCTCCTCACCCGCTTCTTCTGGATATATCACCAAAGTCGTGAGAGACTTGGTCGAGGTGGTCCAGTCTGGAAGGGAAGAAATCTCAGGCCCCGTGATGAAAAACCACTTCTCGTGCCAACCTTTATTGCTGGAAGGAGTGTTCATCAAAGGTCTCCTCTCGAACCTAGTGTTAGGTCGAGGAGATTGCTTACTCAATACTTTGAAACCCCGTTCTCTGGACTACCAAAGAAGAAGAGGGTGAAGAAAATGTCAACAGAGGGAGTAATCCCAAGTTCGTGATAGAAGGCAATGAATGCCAGGATGTGGATGTAGGAGTTGGGCACTAGTTGGGTGAAACCCACTCCTATAAACCCTAAGAGGGTAATGATGAAGACATGAAGAGGAAGTCGAACCCCTTCTCCGTAAGAGAAATGCTTGGCGTGGCGACCCAACCGTCTGTCATTTGATACATACGCTTCTTCAGAGCGAGGGCCCTTATCAGCATACATGTCGTGAATCGATAACGACTCCTGACATGCATATTTCCGATTCAAATGTGTGAGGAACGAATGTTGGCATTAGGAAATTGTTCCCCGTCTTTGAAGAAATCAGAAGTAGAAGAAGTCCAAGAAGGGTTTCCTCCCATAGTAGATGATTGAGGGTTAGAGCTTGAACCCTCTTGATTAGGGTTTGGATTGGGAGAAACGATGCTAATGGGAGTTACGCATGAAAGGGAGTTCTGCTTAGAAGTTTGATCACCATTGTTTTCGATTTTGTGAAGCAGAGAAAGAAATTTGCGAGAGAAGAAGAAAGCTCTAAGGTTCAAATTTTGAATTAGCGAGTAAAACCGCCGAAATTGGTAAAGTTTACCTTTTATCTTCGACAATTTACCACGGTAATTAAGGGCGGCACATTTAATTCAATCGCAATGATGATGAATGGGAAGGGTTTCGTCCGCTTTAGACCTAAATATCTTCACTTTCGTGGGCTGCATCTATTGGGTTTCTCACTTTTTGCACTGATGACAATTTGGGCTTTGTGTGTTTCACTCTGGATTTCTTATGATTTTTCACGAGATGTTTACATCACGGGCCTATAATTTTATAGTCTTTCATTAAACACCTGCTTTAATATAAGACTAGGGGGGTAATGTCATTGGGCCATAATCCTTTTCTTTATTGGTAGAAATTATTGGGCTCCTCCTCTTGGATCATGTTATGTTAAGTCATGGTTGGATCTCAGTCACTTGGATCATTCTTATTATTTGGGCTTAGTCATTATATTGGCCCATTATATAAATTATCACTTAATCCCGCTTTGACCAAGAATCATTATGCCAAATGACGTTTGACAATTGTGTACGCCACTTTCTTTGCATGGCATTAATGAGGATGGGACTCAAATGACCGTGATAACAAACGATGAATGAGAGGGATGAAAGTAGATCGCTTACTTTTCTATTTGAAGTGGCCCAGGAAGTAAGGAAAAAGGTGTCGGGAAGGTGGTGGGTGGCACGAACCTGGATAGTGGAGCATGCATGGGCGAAGATCACATAAGAGGGTAAATACACATACATTTTTATTCATTAGAATTCTTATTCTATCTCTCTCGAACACTGAGACAATATTTTTCTCTCCATTGTTGACCTTGTGATCGCTTTGTCTTGACTCTCACGCTTAGGAGCTATCCCTCGACCAGTCGGTAGTCAAGCTTTTAGTGTTGACTTGTTGAATCTATGCGGGGATATTGGGCGCGTCTTGGTGATTGGGACGTGGAGAAAGATCCTGGCGTTAACAAACACTATGAAAACCAATAAGTTATCAACAAACCTATATCAAAATCACCATATAAACAAAACCTTAATCAAAATCACCAAATAAACAAAAGATGTTCTTATATATTTTTACAGATATACATGTATGTATATAATATGTAAATCAACTATATATATTGAAAAAATCATAACTAAGCAAGTGGTTGACTTTTTAATAACTCCAATTAAAATACTAGTATCTACCATAACATTTATACCGACACGGATGATTCAAATTGGAAATTACTAATACAAATTTACAACATTTATCTTCTTTTTTTCCTTTTTATTTATAACATTTTCTCCCACTCAAAGAAAAAAAAATTACATTTTACAGCTCCATCTCTCAATATGATCATACAAATCTTCCATTTAAGTATTTAACACCCACTCCCAGAGAATAAAAAAAGACGCGAAATTCTTATAATTAATTAGTTCTCTCACTTGATTTGAAAAACAAAGCACCGAGTAATCTTCAACACCTTGAAATCTTCAAGACTTCCACTCCAAAATTTCAAATCGATCATGCAAAGTTATGATCAGTACCCTTTGAATATGTTTGGTGTAATCCCTTTCACTTAATTAGCTCAGTATATAGTAATTAAATCAAACGCAATTTCAATTGCATCTATTCCATGCAAACTTCTATCTATGTATAGTAAAGCTTAATCAAGGAAGACATATTTGAGAAACCCTAGCCTTAAAAATCCAAGAAGGGATCACCAAAATCCCAAATACTAGCTGGGGGGTACTCGTCATAATCAGACAAAGCCCACAACCCCTGAGATCCAGAACCACCATACACCACCGGATCCGACACCACCGGTGCAACCATATATTGTGAAGAACAATTGTTAGATAAAGACAAACTGGTCGACCCAACTGTTCCCGCCACTGAATTCGTTTCACTATAATGATTAGAACAACGTTGATGTTGGAAATTAGGGTTTTGATAAGAACAACTGGTAGTTGTTCCACTGGTGGGGCCAGTTCCAAAATTAGGGTTATAAATTTGCTGTTGTTGTTGTTGAACAAGTACTTGAGCAGTTTCTATTATATGATTATGGTACTGTACGGTAGGGTAAATACCGTACGGTATGTAAGCCGCCGTCAAAGAGGCGGAGGACTGCGGAGAGAAAGAGAAGGCAAAGGCTGAAGTGCGGGGAAGGAGGGGGCGAAGGGTTTGAGTGGAAGATGAGGAGTTGTTGCGAGAGGATGAGAAAGATGATTGGGAGTTGGAACCGGAGGAGGGCTGGAGGTTGAGTTGAGCCCTAGAACCGTAGAGGATGAGGGCAGCGCGGTCGTACGCCCGGGCGGCGTCCACGGCGGTGGCGAACGTGCCGAGCCAGCGGCGCGTTCACTTACGTGGCTCACGGATCTCGGCCACCCACTTGCCCCAGCTTCTTTGTCTGACTCCTCTGTACTTGAACTTGTTGTTGTCCCTCCTTTGCTTTTGCCTCTAGTTCTGTTGTTGTTGGTGGTGGCACGAGCGGTGGTGCTGGTGGTGGCTTCAGCGGTGATGCTGGTGGTGGTGATGGTGGTGGGGGGAGAGAAAAAGTGGGGAGTGTTTGATGAAGAGTTAGTGTTGTTATGGGGGGGGGGGGGGGGGGGGTTGTTAGGGTTGTTGTTGATGTTGTCATGGGTAGGGTGAGGGGGGTGATGGTGATGGGGTGCAGTGTCCATAGTCTGCATGGTGCTTTCTTTTAGGAGCAAGTACTGAAAACTAAGTAGCTCAATGCTTATAATACTAATTAAATGTGAAGAAATGAGACCTAAGGTTAAGCCTAGCTGAGCTAGTTGCCTCGTTCTTTGTTTCAGTTTGTTATAAAAGAGAGGACTTTGAAGGCCTTGTTTTGATTCCAACTCTAAATATGGTGGATGAGGGCGGTGCATGCTCACTCTTTTTAATTACTCTTCTATTCATATATATATACATACAATTATATGTATATATGATTCATAGTAAATATATTTCATTAGTTTTAAAATTAAATATACGATTTGACTTTTAAAATCAAACAACAATATATTAACCTTTAAATTAATATTAATTTATTTAAGTTTAATTTATACAATTCTCATAATTATAAAATATATAACAAAAACTATTAATCACAAAATTATTTCGTTCTAAATATTTATAAGTCGTGCTAATTTTGAAGTTTAATATGCTGTCGTTTGATTTCAAAAATTAAATTGTATCTCTAATTTTAAAATAGAGGAAGTAATAGCTTCACAAAAAATGCTTCCATATTTCACTTGATGATCAAGATTTAAAAAAAGGATGAATGACACTTCTGTCCCTCCAAGTTGTCACCCACTTTTAAAGTCGTCCTTAAAGTTCAATTTTCGTTAATTATGTCCTTAAAGATGCAATTTATTGGCGTTTTCGTTCTTTCAGCTCAATTTGACCTCAACCCGACCCATTTTTAGCAAACCCGAATCAGTTTGACCAAACCCAAATTTTTAATATTTTAAAATATAATATTATTTTTAAAATAAGTTAAAAATAATAATTATATTTAATATTTTAAAATAAATTATTATTTTTAAAATAATAATAATTTTAAGATTTTAAAATAAAATAATTGTTTTAAAATAGTTATTTTTAATATTTAAAAATAAAATATTAGTTTTTTTTAAAAAATAATAATTATATTTAATATTATAAACAAATAATATTAAAATAATTATTATTTTTAATAATTTAAAAGAAAATATTATTTTTAAAATAATAATTATATTTAATATTTTAAAATAATATGTTTTTTAAATAATTCCAAAATAATAATTAAGTTTAATATTTTAAAAAATATTTATTTTACATTTAAAATAAATTATTTTAAATAAAAGTTATAAAGATAATTATTATTCTAAGGAAAAATATTAGGAACTTTTATTTTTTCAAAAATGTGCAGAATTTCATAAAATATAGATTAAATCTTAATTTTAGAAATTTTTTTAGAAATAATTAAGATTGAATCCCTAAAGTTATTAATTATTTCTAAAAAATTCTAAATATTTTCATGAAAATAAAAATTATTTTTAACAATTTATTTATTTAAAAATATTGAATCAGTTTTTTTATTTATCTTTTACTATTTTTTATGTTTTAATTTCTATTTTAGTTTTTGTTTTTAAAAATTCTAATATTAAGAATACATATAATAATTGTAAAGATATTAACTTTTTTTTCTAAAAATAAATTTTACATAAAAATGAAAAAATCTACTTTATTTTTTAAAAATAAAGTTTTATTTTCTTATGTAAATTTTTGAATCTATATTTTATGAAACTTTACTTATTTTTGAAAAAATAAAAGTTTCTAATATTTTTCCTTATAATAATAGTTATCATTATAAATTTTTTTAAAAATATTTTATTTTAAATATAAAAAATAAATATTATTTGAAAATATTAAAATAATAATTATTTAAAAATATTTTATTTTATTTTAAAATATTAAATATAATTATTATTTAATTTTTAAAAAATTAATATTTTATTTTAAATACTAAAAATTAATATTTTAAAAATAATTATTTATTTTAAAATATTAAAATAATTATTAATTTAAAATAATAATTTATTTTAAAATATTAAAATATATATTTTCTAAATGTTAAATATAATTTTTATTTTAAACTTATTTTTAAAAAAATTAAATTTTTGGGTTAGGTCAAACTAGGTTGGGTCAAAATTTGTCAAAATGGGTCGGGTTGAGGTAAAATTGAGCTGAAAGAACGGAAACGCCAACAAATTAAATGTCATTTTAAGGATCTAACTGACAAAATTTGAATTTTATGAATAACTTTAAAAGTGAGTGATAACTTAGAGGGACAGAGGTGTCGTTCAGCCTTTAATAAGATTCTCCGCAATAAAATGTTAGTTACCCTAGTAATATATTGAAGAAGGAAAACTATTACTATTAATTTGATATTATTAATAATTTTCCCTATTGAATTGGCTACATATAAGTTATTTCACAAAATTGTGTTGTGGATAGTTCATTACAAAAAAAGCCCTTAAGATCAACGAAATTATTTTTGAAGGATTATGTTCCGTACGCCGAGATTATATTATTTCTAACGGAATATTCCGTCAAATATATTTCCCTCGTAAATAGACTTATCTCGACAGAATTCCTTCGGGTATAGGAATAATTCTTGGCGCCAAACTTTCGCGTTCGCGGCAAGCATAAATTCAACGGATTGCAATAAGACGAAACTTCTGTCGAGAACAATTAATTTCGAGGGATTTAATGTCGACGAAAGTTCCGTCGAATTTAATTAAAACCTAACTCATGTTATGTTCTCCAAGCCGCCTCCTTCGTTTTTATCTTTCACTTCTCTCTCATCTTTCTTCGAGCTCTCTTTCTCTCAACAGTGCCTCCTCCTTTGACCAGCGCTGGTACGACCACAATCGCCTCCTGCTATTCCTCCTCCTTTGACCGGTGGTATACCAACATTGTGCCACCGCCACTATCGCCATTCCCGTCCATTAATTTAGCTTAGCTTATCAGAAGATTAACCAACTGCAACCATCTCCATCGGCGGTCCCATCACTGCCCCGTCCCCACCCTCTTTGCGCCAACGATCCCATTTCTCCGCCCAAGATCCCTTCGACTAAAGGTTACACCGGCAAGAGCCTTACACCGGAGACGAGAATTTGAGGGGTATATATTATCTCCATTTTAAGGTATTATCTAAAAAAATTTATCTTTGCTCAACAGTAGTAATTTGAATTAGTAAAAATATTTATCAGTGGCAATTTGAGTTAATTGTTGTCGATTATCAGTTTCAATTTTATCAGTTATCAGTTACAATTTTATCAGCTAAAATAATTTATTTCAATGTTATCAAGTTGGGTTTGCTATCCAAAATTTGAGTTTAAATTGGCTATTATAGTTTCAATTTGGGTTAAATTTGTGCAATGGCAACAAATATGTATATTGATTATATAATAAAAGTGTGATATTTACAATATATTTGGGTTAGATTTGTGCAATTTGGCTTAATTATATTACTGATGAATCTCAGAATTGTTTCAATTTGGGTTTGAATGTATCAATTTGGGTTATATTTTATTATACACATGTTTAGTAAGGTTTTGATTTATGTTCTGTTTAGGTATACTAAATGTTTAGTAAGTATTTGATGACTCTAGCCAGCGTCAGCATTCGAGAGCACCTGTTGGACCATGCATCTCATACCGGCACTGGCTTGGACGACGAGTTATTCTAGAGGCTGATAGCGACGGTATCAAATAAGTTCCATACCGATCCAGTTTTTCGTAGTCAGCAATTTTCTAGCAGTTCTTGTCTTCACCACTTTTCTATTCGAGGTTCTAGCGAGGGCCACCGCATAGAAATACGAGATTACCGTGATGAGCAGCGATTAAATTAAGTTAAATGAGATGCTCCGGATGGTGGTTATCCTCCTAGAGCGAGTTTTTTAATCGTCATTACTTTATTCGTGTATTCTGCATGTTATGTTATTTTCATTTAGCAACCTCTCTTTAATTCTCACATATATACAGACTAATGATTTTTATTTTTAATTCTATCAACAAGGTGACGGTAGCAAAAGGACTAGTGATGGCGATGGCGATCAAGGGAACGACGATTTTGATTTTCATACACCAAAGCAGCATCACCGTCCACACCTGCCTGATGATGATCCTCCTACTAGTTTATAGTTCATTCGTATTCATTTTATTCATTAAATTGTAGATCATTTGTACATAATGCAGTCTAGTTGAGTCTGTACGAGTTTTGTAAATTATATTGTATAATTTATGGAACATTAGTTTATATTTGTAATTGTTGATGAGTTAGTAGATCACACTGCAAAAAAAAGCTTATTTCCTGCGAAAAATTTTGTTCGAAATAGTCTGAGTTCGTCAGAAATAACTTATTTCAGACAGAAAAGTTCATCGAAAATTCAGTCGTAACTAAGTTGGTCGGAATTAAGTCCATCGAAATTTTTTTCGAAATTACTTATTTTCGATGGAATTATTTCTCACGGAAATTCTGTCGAAAATTACTTATTTCCCACGGAAATTATATCAAAAATTTCGTCGGAAATAACCCTTTTTTTGTTAAAAGAGAGAGAGAGAGAATTGGACTCTAGACAGCTGCTGCAAAATAGTGGATATAAAAATATGGGAATAAACATGCATAATCTTGCCATTTCTTAGACTGCATTGATAAGGAAATTAAAGGTAACCAAAACAACACAATCTAATACAAATTCATGTAAATATGTTAATAAAATAAAACTTAGACAATTTAATTGAAGCTTTAAGTAGGCAACATGTCAACATTTATGATAAATAATACAATCTAATATGAATTCACCATACCTAAAAATTATCATAGAGTTCAAACAATGGACAACAAGAAGTATTAAATTTCTCATCTCACCTCTATTGAAAAATAGGTGTCAAATATTTCATTAATATTAATAATTGATGTGGAGATTAAGCTAAATAAAAGCAGTCTGTCAATATAACTCAATGGTTGCTTCACCTGATGAGTGAGTTTTATACTCATGAATTGAGTGTGTTTTTAAGTGTTTATGTCTATTCATGCATGTTTTACGTTGTTTTGTAGGAATTGGGACAAAAGTTACTTGGATCGACGTTTGAGGTTGCTAGATTCGTATTTTTAGCTTGCCATTTACATAGCGGCTTACTTGAGGCCAATTTCAACATTGCTCGGACCTTATTTCAAAAAAACTTTGTAAGACCCCAGCTTTTATAAATAAAGATGAATTTTTCTATAAATATTATTTTGAATATTATGGAATAAATTTGATATAATGTTATAGTTGTGGGTAATATTTATAAATTTTGCAAAGTATGTAAGTGGTTATATTATTCGATTGATCGGGAATATTCGGTTTAGCGGGAATATTAAATACAACTACTCAATCATTGGTGGACCCTCATTAAATGTAATTATTGTCGGATTGAGAAAAACGACAAAATATTTTATTGAAATAACTACGGAAGTTTTACCGGTTGATCTCATTGAACTACTCGGTAGTAAAAGTACAATGTACGTGTGGTTGCATAAGAAGCATACCTGGTATTGATTATTGATGCTTATGTGAGAAGTCACTCGGTTTGATTCCATTATTATTTATTAATAATATGAATTATTATAGCGATAATGACGTTTTATTTTATTCAGTATTATTAACGTAATAAAATGAATACTTTATTAAAGTTATTCTATAAATAAAATATATTATATTTTATTATGCGTAGTGTTGACGTAGTGTTTTTGCATAGTATTGCATAGTGTTTGCATATAGTAAAATGTTTTTATATAAATAGAATATATTATATTTTATTTAAAAGATTTTGCTTTAAATATGGATAGTCGATTAAAGTAAATCAATCTGGACCGCTTCATGGATTAATTACTTATGCATTCTATTTTCCTATAAATAAAGCTCATTCTTTCATTATTTTCTTACGAATTCACCGAAACTCTGCAGAGAGAAACTATAGAGAAAAGAAGAAAAGTATTCTCGCTACTTCACTTTGCCAATATTCGGTTCTTCTAAGGTAGGGAATATTATTTGTTGTACTCGTAAGTGGTGTTATTCTTTCTTATTCACGAAGAGAACTGTTGTTATTCCATTGCTTATTATTCTCGCTGGAATAACTTTGTATACGTGGTTTACCCTATACTTGGTGACATTCTTCTATTATTCTGCTTGAACATCCTCGTCTGTGTGTTTTACACCGGACTGGTTCCGTCTTTATTATTATTCATTGGAACATCCATGCATGTGTGTTTTACACCCGGACTGGTTCCGCTTTTATTATTCTCGTTGGAACATCCTCATGCGTGTGTTTTACACCGACACGGTTCCGCCTTTTATCATTCATTGGAATATCCTATTTGTATGTTTTACACCGGATCCGGTTCCATCTTTATTATTCATTGGAACATCCCGCTTGCGTGTGAATTTCACCGACACGGTTCCGTTATTATTATTACATTGGAATAACACTTTATACATCATGGCACCGCATGCACGGTGATTTCTTTTGTTATTCCATTCTTTATTATACCCAATTGGTTAAAACTTTGACTTATACTCCATGAAATTAGTAGAATATCCTTGATATTTGCGTTTCATCCAATATCTTTTCATGGAAATATTCTTCTGATCATTCTTGAATTTTACTCTACAAAACAGTATCATGTTGACAATTTGGACGTTAATAATTCCTGGATTAAATAATTCTTAAACTTGTTTTATTGAATTCTTATATCATTGTCATCATCCTCATGTTTATATTTTTTTTTAAAGTCATCTGTGGCCTGTAGTGCATAGATGGACTTGGAATGATTATGACCAGAGACTATTCGGTGTAATCATGACCGTAATGTTACAAATGATGTGGTAAAAATCCTCGGTGGTAGTAGTGCATTGATGGATGGATTGTTGGCATGATCATGACCATTAATGAATACACAACTATTCTTAGCTTGTAGTGCATGAATAATTGTGGTCGTGATACTTAAAGAATATCCTTGGTAGAAAAGTGCGGGGGTGATTCGATGATGTGGATTATTTATTAAAGTTGAGTCTCAAATTTATAACAAGTGATGAAAACCTTTTAAATCATAAAAGATAGTAGATTTTATTTTCTACTTGACTCTTTTAATGGATTGCATATTCCGCTGCAGTTAAATTGGTTGAATATTGTATTTTATCAGCTTAACACTGTTGAAGGCTAATGATAATTTATTCTGCATTATCTTAGTCATAATATTTCTTACTGGGCTAGTTGAGCTCACCCTTTCTTTTTACCGTTCTCTTTAGGAAATGAGAACATAGTAGGGATGAGCTCGGGGAACTAGAGTAATGGTCCGAGAGGATAGCATTAGTAGTCCTCACTATTCTCGTGAAATAGTGTGATAATAATTGTAATGAGGACTCCTTTTGAGTTTGTATAATATCTAGTAGATAATATTTGTATTCAAACTCACGCTTTATGTCGTATTGAACACGACAGTTATATTAGTAAGTTGTATTTAAATTTTGTACCATGTATCCGACTACCCAAGATGGGTGATGTATACCCAAATTTTGGGGCGTCACAGTTGGTATCGAGCTTAGGATATGGTCCCCGCTAAGATGTGAGAATAGTACTAGGAGGGAGAGACGGAATACATTCGCAAGTAGTATGACCTACCTAAATTTATGTGCTATTTTATTAGCTCACGTAATATAGGGATAATTTGTTATATGTCAATTAACCTTTTGTTTTGTGGCGATGTCTCAAAATGACATCCGAGAATGTTGGGAATAAGATGGAGCACAAAGCGATCGCTGATTCGCCACATATCAATAATCGTGGATAATGTGCTTCGAGAAGCGACAATCCTCATGTGAAACAACAACACCGACCAAAATGATGAATGATCAAATGTTCGGAGGCTTTATGCAATTTATGCAACAAAGAAAGAGAGCGACTCACGGCCCAAAACGTGGGTGGAAACACGAAAAACTCTCAAGCCACCGCTAAACAATTCAAGGAGCTGGGACCACCGGAGTTTAAGGGAGAGCCAAAACCACTTCGGCGGAAGCATGGATAAAGCAGATTACCAAGATATTTGATGTCTTGGGATGCTCCGAGAGCAAAGGTTCCTTTCGCCGCTTTATGTTCATGCGGAGAAAGGCAGACATCGGTGGGAATCAGAAACGTACTCAATCTGGCCTCAAGATATCTTGGGAGAAGTTCCAGAGTCGCTTCAACGACAAATACTTTCCCGAAAGTATTCGCCACATGAAGGAGGTGGAGTTTATCAAGTTGGAACAAAACAATATGACCGTATCGCAATACGAGGCAAATTTTCATGAGTTATCACGATTTGCGTCCCATTTGGTGGATAATGAAGAAAGAATGGCGCCGAATATTTTTAAGAGGTTTGAAGTGGAGATACGTCCAACATCTTATTTCTCATAAACCGTGTTTGTATTCAGATGTTGTAAATAGGGCTCGATTAGTGGAACGCGATAACGAGTCAACGTAACTAAAAGAGAGCAATTTTAAAAAATTATAATACCAATGAGAGTAGTCATCAAGCGGTGACAACAAGCGTGGAGGGAATCAACATGCCAGATATGGTAACCACTTCCAAGGTAATCGTACAAAAAACAATAAGAATGAACATTTCAAGAAACGGAGATTCAACAATGATGGAAAGACGCCAAGACCAAAGACCCGTTGTTAAGGAAGGAGAAAGACCACCTATCATATGCTTCAAATGCGGAGGAGAGGACACATCGGCCCAAATCGCTACCATACCGTCCAAAGCATGTTATAATTGTGGAAGAGAAGGTCACTTAACTCGATTTTGTCGCCATCAAGACAAATTCAGCTAGGATGGAGGCACCAAAGGTCATCCCGAAAAAGTCAAAACCTAGTAGTAAGGGAGAAGGCGCTTGTTGTGACCTCCCCAGAGAAGCGAAGGAACCCGAATGAGGTCATCACGGGTAAGCTTATCATAAACTCTAATGAAGTCTATACTTTATTTGTGAAAGTAGTATGCACACAAGCCAATCATGTTTGATGATAAAGCATATACTTTGTAACAATCTTATTCATTTATTAATAAAAGTATTAATTTATTAAAGGCTTTTAATTATCTACACGATGATCTTTGTTTTTATAATATGTGATAAACCCATAGTTTTAAGCAATGCTTTTAGAATAATGATGATGATCATTCTAATGAGATCTAAATTCTTAGAAAGCTTAAAACTAAAATAGTTCCCAATCATTGGATTACTAAATTGGGGATTAGTGAATCCTGGATAGATTGGTACATACGTTGCTTGCTTTCATCGGATGAGGATGATTGATCTCATGATCATTTGTGTGGAGACACTAAAGCAAGTATGTAGGTGCTTATTAGAGAATAAGTTCAATTGAACGTGGCTCGCTAAGGAATACCTAATGGAGTTTTATTTGCTGTCAATAGGAATTCCTCAGTAGTGATAGTAGTCTGAAGTAATCCTTGGACTTGAGATCATCATAGTATCTCAGTGTATGATGAGTTATACTTTGACTTATTCCTTAAGACCCTTAGGGTATATCAAAGGGTATGCTTGGGTATAATAAGTTATACATGGAGATAATGTATGATCAATAAAGAATCTACCACTTCGATAAAGAAGAGAATGTCTATGTGATTCGATAAATGACAACCCAAGAGTCCTTGGCAAGGCAAAATGAAATTTGAAAGGAGTTTCTAATTTGCATTATTTGAGTTGTGCATTTAAGTATCGAAATACATATAATTAAATAAAATAAGACTTGACAAAGATAATTCCGGTCTTATATTTAATTGGGACATTGTATGGTGGAAGGATTGAATTATGCGGTAACTATTTACTCAAAGGTTCTTTAATGATTAATGTTGAAATCTATATTATCCGGAAAGTCGTTGATCGCTAGGGAGGCTTATCCTTTATGTAGAATAAATATTATTTATTTAAATAAATTAATTATTTAATTTATTTATTTAAATAAGATTAGAATTGTTCTAATTGATTTATTCACAACCTAGGTTTAATATGGAGAACCTAAAGGGTCACACCATAAAAGGAAGAATAATTATTTAAGAAGTTAATGGCATAATCGTAATAATATATTAAGTATATTTAATTTAATCTATGGTGATAGAATAAATTAAATAGCTTAATATTTATTATTTAATATTTTAGAAATATTAAATATAAATTAATAAGAGGAGTCTTATTAATATTGTTACAATTATTATTATTTTAATTTCTAAAGAGTTTAGGAATTAATTTAATATAAGTACTCTCATTTATTCTTAATTGGATTAGGAAGGAAAATTAGTTAAAAGAGTTTAATTAATTATCCCTAATAAGATTAGGGAGCTTAATTAATTAAAAGAATTTAATTAATTAAATAAAACCCAATTCCTTAATTGTTAAGGTGGGTTGCCCACATCTATTAATAAGAGGAGTCTTATTATGGGTGTAAAGGGTTGTTGAATTTTACAACGACATAATTCCAATTTGTTGGAGAGTACCCTTTTCTATAGAGATAGAAAACTAGGGTTTGAGCCAAATACACCATCTTCTTGAATTCTTTATTTTTCCTTGGTGGATCACCTCTGAGGCCAAACATATGGGTGGCTAACGTTGATCAAAGGAAGGAACAAAACCCCGGTGGATTCAAGTTGAACGAAAGGATTTGGAGGTGAACTTGTACACGAGGAAGCTCGATCTTCAAGGGTATGATTTTATTCTTTATCTTTTCGTTTAATTAATAATTATGCATAAAGGGTGATCCGGGTATATGGTTTGTAAATTTTTAAACTCTGATTTTTACACGCTTCCGCATTATTTTGCAATTTGATTGCGTTCATGAATATTACAAACCTAACAATTTGATACCGGTTCTACCCATTCTTTTATTTCTCCTACTTGCGCTCATCGATTAAATTTGACTCCGGAGAAATTAGACTTTGACTTATCTGTGGAAACTCCGTTGGGAGAAACCCTCATTACATCCACTGTTTATAAGTCTTGTTTGGTTCAAATCGGTACCCTCACATTACCTGTCGATATTATTTCATTAAAAATACTTGCATTTGACGTGATTCTAGGGATTGATTGGTTAACTACTTATCATGCAAAAATTGATTGTTTTCGTAAGGTTGTTAGCTTTCATATTCCTAATCAACCTATTATGCGAATTCAAACGACCAAACCATTAAAATCAATCACGGTCATCTCAAGCCATAAAGCTATTCGTTTCAATAATGTCAAGCTTTCTTAGCTCATGTCACAGATTTAAACAAAAATACGTCAGTTTAGAACGATATTTCTATTGTTAATAAATTTCCTGACGTATTCCCCGAAGAACTTCCTGGCTGCCTACCCCAGAGCGTGAAATTGAATTTTGTATCGACCTTGAACCCTAAGACAAACCCTACTTCTAAAGCCCCATATCGAATGGCTCTATTGAACTTCGTGAGTTAAAGACCCAACTATAGGAATTGTTAGACATTGGCTTTATTCGTCCTAAGTACTTCTCCCTCGGGTGCTCTCTGCTTACATTCGTGAAGAAGAAGAAAGATGGGAGTATGCGACTTTGTATTGATTATCTGGAGTTGAATCATGTCACCATCAAAAATAGGTATCCATTGCCACGTATTGATGACCTGTTTGACCAAATTGCAAGGAGCCAAATTCTTTTCAAAGATTGATCTTCATTCCTGATATCACCAATTGAAGATTAGAACCACGACATTCCAAAGACAAATTTTCGTAACTCTAGATGCGGGCATTATGAATTCCTAGTCATGTCCTTTGGATTGACTAATGCTCCTTTGCCGCCTTCATGGATATGATGAACCGAGTATTCAAGGAATATTTAGATCACTTTGTGGTCGTCTTTATTGATGACATCCTTATTTATTCCAAAAGCCGTGAAGATCATGAGCAACACTTGAGGTCGACACTCCAAAAGCTTCGTGAATATAAGCTTTATGCCAAGTTGAAGAAATGCGAAGTTAAAGCTTGAAGAAGTAGCATTCCTTGGGCACGTGGTATCAAGTCATGGAATATCTGTTGACCCAAAGAAAGATCAAGCTATTCAAAGCTAGGAACAACCTAAATCGTTGACCAAGCACGTAGCTTTCTCGGTTTAAATTTGGTTATTATCGGAGATTCGTGGAAGGCTTTTCTCGAATCGCTACTCCATTAACTCACCGACTCGAAAAGATACAAAGTTCGGTTGGAGCGAAGAATGTGAGAAGAGTTTTCAAGAACTCAAGAGGAGACTTATTTCAAAGACTGCTCGACAATACCATCCGGCTCGGAGGGATTTGTCATCTATGATGCTTCTAGCAAAGGTTGGGATGTGTTCTCATGCAACATGGAAAAGTTATAGTTTATGCCTCGCGACAACTCAAAGAATATGAGAGGAATTATCCTACTCATAATCTGGAGTTAGCAATTGTATTGTCTTCTGCACTTAAAATTTGGAGGCATTACTTGTATGGGGAGAAAGTGGAAATCTTTACTACGGATCATAAAAGCCTCAAATATTTCTTCACTCAAAAGGAACTCAATATCGCGACAACGACGTTGGCTTGAATCATTGAAAGATTATGATCATACCATCCAATACCATCCCGGAAAAGCGAACGTGGTAGTGCGACGCATGAGTGAATTTATCATATGCAAGCACGAAGTGCGTTATTGTCAACACAAAGGCCCATTTTGTGTGACTTGCAAAGGATGGAGATAGAGTTAAAGACTCTGGGGACGCATGTGATGATAGCGAATATACGAAAGTAAACCGACTTTAATCGATAAAGTTAAAGTCGCTCAAGCTACGCACACGGAGAGCGATGCGTATGAGGAAGAAAGTGCAAGAAGGTGCTATCGCCAAGCAAGAATCGATGAAGAAGGAATACTTGAGTCAACTCGCATTTTTTGTTCCTAACGAACTCGATTTAAAGTATAATATCATGATGGAGGCGCACAACACACCATTTGCAATCCATCTCGGGAGTACCAAAATGTATCATGATATTCGTCATACATTTTGGTGGAGCAATATGAAGAGAGAGATAGCACTGTTTATCTCAAGGTGTCTAACTTGTCAAAGAGTTAAAGCGAGCATCAAGTACCAAAAGGTCCATTGCAACCACTTGAAATTCCGTAATGGAAGTGGGGAGCACATTACCATGGATTTCGTTACGGTCTTCCTAAGGTTTCTCAAGGCATTGATGCGATTTGGGTCATTGTTGATAGATTGACCAAGTCTCCGCTCATTTCTTACCGATACGAGAAACTTATACACTTGAACGCCTTGCTCAGATGTACATAAACGAGATTGTAAGATCGCATGGTATGCCTAGGTATCCATAGTTTCGATCGAGACCCAAGATTCACTTCACAATTTTGGGTTAGTTTGCAAAAAGCTATGGGCACAGACTTACGATTTAGCTTCGGCATATCATCCTCGACGGACGGACGGACGGGAGAGGACTATTCAAACTCTTGAGATCTATTAAGACTCAGATCCTTGATTTCAAGGAGTTGGGACAAGTTCTTACCATTGGTGGAGTTTTCCTACAACAACGCTTATCAAGCAAGTATTGGCATGGCTCCATTCAAGCGTTGTATGGAAGAAAGTGTCGCTTCGATATCTTTGGGATGAGGTTGATGAAGCAACGTTGTTGGGACCGAGTTGATACGCATGACTACGGAAAAGATTCAAACGATCCGACAACGATATAAAAACCTCACAAAATCGATAAAGAGTTATCTTGATCTTCATCGAAAGGACGTGGAATTCGATATAGGAGATCATGTGTTGTTAAGAGTCGCTCCATGGAAAGGAGTTACAAGATTTGGAAAGAGGAAAACTTAATCCTCGATTCATCTGGTCCATTTTAATCCTCGATCGAGTAGGAATCGTGGCTATAGACTCGCTTTCTGCCAAATATGTCCCGTGTTCATAACGCTTTTCACATATCCATGTTACGTAAATATGTGAAAGACCGAACCATATTATTGAAGTTAGAACTGCATTTAAAAAGCGAAAGATTTGGCGTATGAAGAGGTTCCCGCTCAAATTTTGGATAAGAAGGAACATATTCTACGCTCCAAGGTTATACCTCAAGTCAAAGTTTTGTGGAGGAACCACGATGGATAAGAAGGAACATATTCTACGCTCCAAGGTTATATCATTTGTACATAATGCAGTCTAGTTGAGCCTGTACGAGTTTTGTAAATTATATTGTATAATTTATGGAACATTAGTTTATATTTGTAATTGTTGATGAGTTAGTAGATCACACTGCAAAAAAAAGCTTATTTCCTGCGAAAAATTTTGTTCGAAATAGGCTGAGTTCATCTGAAATAACTTATTTCGCATGTAAAAGTTCATCGAAAATTCAACAATCTAAGTTGGTCCTATTAAGTCCATCGAAAATTTCTTCGAAATTACTTATTTCCGATGGAATTATTTCTCACGGAAATTCTGTCGAAAATTACTTATTTCCCACGGAAATTATATCAAAAATTTCGTCTGAAATAACCCTTTTTTTGTTAAAAAAGAGAGAGAGGAGAATTGACTCTGCATAAATTCCGCAAAAATAGTGGATATAAAAATATGGGAATAAACATGCATAATCTTGCCATTTCTTAGACTGCATTGATAAGGAAATTAAAGGTAACCAAAACAACACAATCTAATACAAATTCATGTAAATATGTTAATAAAATAAAACTTAGACAATTTAATTGAAGCTTTAAGTAGGCAACATGTCAACATTTATGATAAATAATACAATTTAATATGAATTCACCATACCTAAAAATTATCATAGAGTTCAAACAATGGACAACAAGAAGTATTAAATTTCTCATCTCACCTCTATTGAAAAATAGGTGTCAAATATTTCATTAATATTAATAATTGATGTGGAGATTAAGCTAAATAAAAGCAGTCTGTCAATACAACTCAATGGTTGCTTCACCTGATGAGTGAGTTTTATACTCATGAATTGAGTGTGTTTTTAAGTGTTTATGTCTATTTATGCATGTTTTACGTTGTTTTGTAGGAATTGGGACAAAAGTTACTTGGATCGACGTTTGAGGTTGCTAGATTCGTATTTTTAGCTTGCCATTTACATAGCAGCTACTTCAGGGCCAATTTCAACATTGCTCCGGACCTTATTTCGAAAAACTTTGTAAGACCCCAGCTTTTATAAATAAAGATGAATTTTTCTATAAATATTATTTTTGAATATTATGGAATAAATTTGATATAATGTTATAGTTGTGGGTAATATTTATAAATTTTGCAAAGTATGCAAGTGGTTATATTATTCGATTGGTCGGGGAATATTCGGTTTAGCGAGGAATATTCGTATAACTACCAATCATTGGTGGACCCTACAATGTAATTATTGCCTTGGATCGAGAAAACGACAAAAAATATTTTATCAAATAACTATGGAAGTTTTACCGGTTGATCTTGTTGAACTACTTTGGTAGTAAAAGTACAAAGAATACGTGTGGTTGCATAAGTAGACACCGGTATTGATTATCGATGCTTATGTGAGAAGTCACTCATTTGATTCCATTATTGTCATTAATAATAATATGAATTATTATAGCGATAATGACGCTTTTATTTTATTCAGTATTATTAACGTAATAAAATGTAATACTTTATTAAAGTTATTCTATAAATAAAATATATTATATTTTATTATGCGTAGTGTTGCATAGTGTTTTGCATAGTGTTGCATAAAGTGTTTGCATAGTAAAATGTTTTTATATAAATAGAATATATTATATTTTATTTAAAAGATTTTGCTTTAAATATGGACCGCCGATTAAAAGTAAATCAATCGGACCGCTTCATGGATTAATTACTATGCATTCTATTTTCCTATAAATAAGCTCATTCTTTCATTATTTTCTTACGAATTCACCAAAACTCTGTAGAGAGAAACTATAGAGAGAAAGAAGAAAAGTATTCTGCTACTTCACTTTGCCAATATTCATTTCTTCTAAGGTAGGGAATATTATTTGTTGTACTCGTAAGTGGGTGTTATTCTTTCTTATTCACGAAGAGAACTCGTTGTTATTCCATTGCTTATTATTCTCATTGGAATAACTTTTGTATACGTGGTTTACCCTATACTTGGTGACATTCTTCTATTATTCTGCTTGGAACATCCTGCTCATGTGTTTTACAATTTGACCGGTTCCGCCTCTTTATTATTATTCTGTTGGAACATCCTGCATCTGGTGTGTTTTACACCTTTACTTCGGTTCCGCCTTTATTATTCTCGCTGGAACATCCTCGCTCATGCAGTGTTTTACACCTTTTCGGGGTTCCGCTTTTATCATTCTCGTTGGAATATCCTATTTGTGTGTTTTACACCGGATCTGGTTCCATCTTTATTATTCTGTCTGAACATCCCGCTTGCGTGTGAATTTCACCGACCGTTCCGTTATTATTATTCTCGGCTGAATAACTCTGCCTATGCTAAGTACCGCATGCATGGTGATTTCTTTTGTTATTCCATTCTTTATTATACCCAAATTGGTTAAAACTTTGACTTATACTCCATGAAATTAGTAGAATATCCTCGATATTTGCATGTTTCATCCAATATCTTTTCATGGAAATATTCTTCCGATCATTCTTGAATTTTACTCTACAAAACAAAGATTATGTTGACAATTTGGACGTTAATAATTCCCTGGATTAAATAATTCTTAAACTTGTTTTATTGAATTCTTATATCATTGTCATCATCCTCATGTTTATATTTTTTTAAAGTCATCTCAGTGGCCCAGTAGTGCATAGATGGACTTGGAATGATTATGACGACCGAGACTATTCTATGTAATCATGACCGTAATGTTACAAATGATGTGGTAAAAATCCTCAAAGGGCAGTAGTGCATTGATGGACGCTTGTTGGCATGATCATGACCATTAATGAATACACAACTATTCTTAGCCCAGTAGTAAGGTATGAATAATTGTGGTCGTGATACTAAAGAATATCCTCGGCCGTAGTGTAAGGGGTGATTCGATGATGTGGATTATTTATTAAAGTCGAGTCTCAAATTTATAACAGTTGATGAAAAACCTTTAAATCATAAAAGATAGTAGATTTTATTTTCTACTGACTCTTTTAATGGATCGCTTGTTCACCGCAGCTTAAACTTGATGTTTATTATATTTTATCGCTTTAACATCATTGAAGGCTAATGATAATTTATTCTCGCATTATCTTAGTCATAATATTTCTTCTTGGGCTAGTTGAGCTCACCTTTTTTCACCGTTTCTTCTTCGTGAAATGAGAACATATTTGGGACGAAGCCTCAGAACGAGAGTAATGGTCCGAGGATAAGATTAGTAGTCCTCACTATTCTCGTGAAATAGTGTGATAATAATTGTAATGAGGACTCCTTTTGAGTTTGTATAATATCTAGTAGATAATATTTGTATTCAAACTCACAGTTTATGTCGTATTGAACACGACAGTTATATTAGTAAGTTGTATTTAAATTCTGTACCATGTATCTGACTACCCAAGATGGGTGATGTATACCTAATATTGGGGGCGTCACAAACTTAAAGAATGAAAGTTTTATATCTGCGTCTCCTCTTTCTAGAACATCTTGAATCATCGAAATCAGAATTCAGACGAAGAAGTTATGACCATTTTTCCAAAGGACGTCAGAGCAGAAAATTTCAAAAAAAGCCCAAATAGCAGGGCTACCATTTCAAGTTTATTCTAAATGAAGGGCGCTAGGAGGCCATGGTGCGTAAAGACTGTGAACAGTCACTGGGCACCTTTGAAGAAGGGCTTGGTTAAGCTTGAACGCGTTTTGGGGCGAATTTTGACACTTTTTTTACTCTAAATTGGATTGGGTTTGTTTCTAAGCTAAAAATTGAACTTGTAACCTATAAATACATGATGTAAGCATGAGATAGATTAGATTAGAAAAATATTCCAATAGATTAGAACATAAATCCTAGTTTATATTGGATTGTTGGAGATTGAAGCAACTTGGGGATCATTGAAGATTCAAAGCAAGAGCGGAAGAGGAGTCTCAAGACTGCTGACAACAGATTTTATTCTCTTTTCTTCTCTTACTTTTATCTTTTAATGTTTATTCAATTGTGGATTCTAGATTTTAATTCAATGACAATGAACTAAATTTTTGTTTAAGATTACAATAGATCTTATTGCATAGCTTATTTTAGTATGCTTCTTAATTATTGTGATCTATTCTATGGATTGTCTATTATGATTGTTTTTAATTGTTTAATTGTCTAGCTAACAATTACCATGATAATTTATATGAATTCGGGAGATGAAATATAGATTTAGATCTGATCATAGTAGCATGTGATTGTGTTTTCTTCATGGTGTTGGAATTCATGATTTGTGTTTAGGATCGGGATATGCCTTTACGCCACATGTAATCTGATAGGGAACATGTGCTTTAAATCCTTTTTAATTGTAATTCACATAGAAATATAGTGAATTAGTTAATTAGGGTGTTTAATTCAATTCTATCAACTGTGGATTTGGATTAATATGTTTGTGATGCATCGGAAGGTGGTTATAAATACTAATAAGTTCCTGATTAACAATCCAGAATAGTGAGCATAATTAATAAGAAGTATTTTAATATAAGTGAAACAATAAGTGAAGTTGTGATCTTAAATCTCCATGATCTGATTCTAAACTAGAGGTAATTAGGAATTAGTTGTATTAATTATTTTAATTCTAAAATCTTAAATCAATTGTTTAAATAAAATTGATTTGGTTAAGAGTTAGTACTTAGTAATTTTTGTTAAATAATTCATCGTGGGAACGATACTTTTCTTATCACTTTATTACTTGTTGACCGTGTATACTTGCACGTATTCATTAATTGCGAAATCGATCAACATGACCCCATTGTAGCATTACTTTAACTGTTATAGATTAATCTCATCAATGCAATAATAAGTGAAAAATTTTGAAACATAACAAACAGCAAAAACATTTCCTACATTCAATATAACTTCTACACATTATGGGGCAAGAATGCTTTGAAACATAACAAACAGCAAAACGATTAAGAACATGTTGAGTAATTGGTGCCCCTTTATATACAACCACAACCTTGAGTTCAGTCTAACAAGAAAATATGAGTTGTTTAAAATTGAACATTAAAATTATATTCCAGTTTTTCAACTGGCATATTGTTTTAGACTGAGAAAGATTACAAATTCGCTCCTCGATACAGGATACCATTGTCCCAAAAGAAACATTAAAGATTTTTTGTCAAAAACATATGACTTGAAGTTAAGAAGTTTGGCATATTCATTCAATGTACAATGTACACCAAATTAGTTAAGGTAATACTATTGCACTCTAATCTAAATGGGAAATAGAGTGGTACTAATGCACAAATTGAATAACCATGATCATAAAAGGCTTTATTAGTAGAAATGAGACAACTTCAGTGTGGCAACGTAAAATTTTTGTAGCTGCTTAATTCAAAATAACTCACTGAAGGTACCCATAGAATGGTGTATATCACACATAATTTACATCCGTATACATCCTAACCAGTGGAGGAACTAATTAAGACAGATATAATATAACTATTAGGTGAAATAAAAGTAAACTTTACCAACATTGATTTCATTCATTGCTCTCTTAACATGCTCATCTGGTTCAATATCAACTATCAGTGTCTCAACTATCTCATATCCATAATGAGACATTGCCTGCAAGTAAGCACAAACCAAACATTGTCATGACCATGCCAAGGTTAAGATTAACATCAATAAATGATTAACTCTATTAAATTAAATTACCTTTTCAATTTCTTCTTCAACAAATTTCGCAATATTATTTTTTGCTTTCAAAACAAAGATCCGTGTCGAGCTTTGGAGCAAAGACTTCTGATAACTAAATATATAGAGTAAACAAACTCAATAAAGGCAATGATATTACAAATTAAATATCAAAATGCAAATAAATGCATTAACAAAACAAATATCCATCTATTAGAAAAATAATTACACATACCGTTATATTTTTGAAGTCTCGTTTTAGGTTCATACCATCAAAGACATAGGCCTGAATCTGGGACCTAGTGTTTATAAGTCGGTAAAATGCATCATTTGCCTTCTATGCCAGGGCATGATATTGTATCAATGCCACAACAATGACAAATACATTGTCCTAAAAGCCAACAAGAGTCATCTCAGTTGCACTTGTGACGCCCCCAAATTCAGATACCTCTATCTTAAATCTAGCGATTCACGATCTAACTCTAATAACATACCAATAACTTAAAATAATGGAATAATAGAATAATTTTAATATAAATATTCTCGTCTGAAATCTCAAAACTATTACTAACACACCTCATAACTTAATCCAAAAGATAACCTAATACTTATCAACAATTAAGTCTTAACACATAACCACACTTAAATCTTATTACATAATCATCATTAAATTTTAATACATAGTCATAAGATTTAAATTATAACATATAAGGACAAAGCTACTCCATAGCCTTGCCTTTACTTTTATCTTTGTCTGAAGTTTCGCACTGTTCTGCCTTAACTGAAATGTTTAAGGGAAGCAAGAATGAGCAACAAATTTGTCCAACAAGTAATATAACAATAAGTGCGAATAAATGTATATAAGGTTCAAAATCAATAATAGCTCATGAATTTAAAGAATTAATGTCGTGAACAAGTAAATATCAATGGTTCCAAATTTATCCTTTGAAGTCAATAAAAAGCCACTAGGGACAAAAAAATTTCGAGAGCATTCAAAGGTTTCATCAATTTCAAGTGAATGAATAGATGTCATTAAATGTCACTATGGACCAAAAATTCTTAGAAGAATCCAAAGATTTTAGCACATTCCAAGTTAATAAACATTGAATACTTAGCAAGTACAATAGGTATTACAATGATAATCCAATATAAGCAAGTACAATAGGTGATCAGCCTACCGTATCTGGTGTTATGCATAATATACCTTGTTGTTCGCGCGAATATCAGTTCCCCAACGTTGTATAATTTCCCCTTCTATAAAGGTTGTTCATCTCAACAGATTATAAAAGTTCACACTAAAGCAATTGATTTGGATCGCTTTCTAATTCATAGATATTGGTTTAGCTGAATCAAATGTCATAGACGCTCTTTTCAACACACTTAGGAATAATTAATATGTTCAACGTTCGCAAAAAGATTCAAATAATAAATTTCAAGGATGTAAGTATGATTTAAATCAAGGTTCAGAGTATGAATAATAACTTTCATGAATTTACATAACACAAGAACTATTTTATAAAACAATTTGCTTATAAGGTTAATAAATGTGGTCAATAAATGTACAAGCTCATATATTTGCTCAATATATATATATGGTTAATATAATAATTTGAAACTTGCATAATATCCAAGAATGTGTAAGTTAGGAAATTTGCATAGTCATAGATCCCTTGCATAAAGTAAATGCATAGGTTAAGATACTTGAACAATATATGAAGTTGTGTAAGTTAGAGAACTTGCACAATATATAACAATTGGTTTAACAATATTTCGTTTACTCAAAATGAGGGAACTTACACAATGCACAAAGTTGTGTAAATTAGAGAACTTGACTTTCATGTAGATTACCAAATTTATTGTTTAACGTCACTGTAATGTCCTATTGTATCATAGTTATGTATATATACACAATCATTAGTTATACAATCTCGATATATAACCCAAAAATTCCTTCACACCTATTATACATATGATCAATCACGTACATCATATACATACATTCAATCATATATTTGATATACCATCAAACTACATAATTGTATTTTACTCTTGCTTTTGCCTTTAAAAGTTTTATCTAGAAACTTTGTAGAAACTTGTTAAATCTTGATTCTATATTGACATTACATGATTGAATACTTGAAATACCACTTTAAACATGTATTATATCTTAAGAAAGTATTATTAGTCTGCTTCAAGTCTTAGATCACAGTTAAAACAATCAGACAACATTGGCATGTGGTGCGGCCGCGCTGCATTATGACTTGGGAGTGTTGCGGTCGCGCTACTCCCTGGTCAGACCAGAGTTGAATTTTTGAAATTCTAACTTACTTCCTGTCATATTGAAATTCTATCACATATCATAATCAAATGTTAAGAGGTCTTGGACTAAGTTTGATGTCTCTTATGTTCAATTTGAGTTTATTTTCCCACGTTGTGATTTTACCTTGAAATTTCCATCTAACAAGACTAATGGAGTTCATATAACAAAGGACTAACTTTGTTAGACATTAAACCATGTAACAATGCTAAGTAAACCTTCACTACGCATGTTCACATGTTTTTAACTCATCTATACATAGTTGGTATAGTCCATCATTTGAAAGCTTACTTTAAAACATACTTGAATAATTTATATCATGCCTAACTAGACGGGTGCACATATTAGTCGTGTTTAGAGGCAAAAAGAGTTCTATTATGCTTGCACATAAGGTTAGAATAGTTATCAAGATGTTTATTTCCAAAGCTCCTAAGTTTTTATTGAAAATTGATATTAAACCATGTTAAAGTAGCATATTACATGCAAGACATCTTAGTGTTACATTTTAGAAGTATAAAGAATCCTAACATGTCATCTTTTAAGATCAGAAATGCAATTAGCACAATACTCATCAATGTTTGTCTTTTTTCAAAATTTCAAGTTTGCTTTTTAAAATTGTTCAAAACCAAGCTAATGCAACATATTAGATACAAAACAACTTTGAATCACATTTCATACCCATTTGTACACATAACTAAGCTATGTACACATGATAAAAATTCAGAACTCAAAGGACACAAGATTAATCAAGGTTTGTTTTAAAAACTTAAAGTTTTCTTTTAAAAACACATACTAAACCAAGCTAAAGTAATCTATTGCATACACGACAACTTGAATCATCATATCAGACCTATTTATTCACCTAACTAAGTTATAATAATAAGCTAAGAACATCGAAAACAAAAAAAAAAATTCATTTTTCAGATCAAGGCAACAAGGCATGACTGCTACTGGTTTATCTACTGAAGTTCACGACCACGCCACTTCGTGATGTGTCCGCACTAGGCTCTACTTTTGCAGAATCCCAAAACACAAAACATATACACCTTCAATTCAACATGTTCAGACCAACCACATTAATTCCATAGCATACATATATCTCAGTTAACATAATGACATCAATTTACAAATTAGTTAACAAGTAATTCATGAAATTTATAAGAATTTATCAAACTTGAAATCAATAGCATACATAAATGTCACATAAAGACATTACCTCATTTGAAGCTAAAATGATAATCATTGCTTCTAAATTTAAATTTCTCACCCAATCTCAGCAATTTACTCTCTAATTTAGATTTATCAGAACATTTAGCAACTTGAATTGAGAAGAGAAACTCCCATTTATAGGAAATGTATTGTCCAATTTCTTATTTTTTGCACTAGAATTTAACCCAGTGTAAGAAATAAGAAAATGATGGTTAAGAAGAAGTGGGTAGAAAGCATTACCTGCTCACATCACTCACACCCTCCACCATCATTTGTAATAGCTGATATGAAGCAACATAGGTATAGGCTATTGGCCTAATACATGGCTGAAGAAAGAAATTGGACACTGATTTTGGGACAAGGCTTCTTAATACTCTGCATTCTCAATTTAAACCTTAGATTATCAATGTGGTTTTCTTTTTGGGCTCGCAAGGTTAAATTTAATAACTATATATTATTACCTTATGTTAAGTTATGGATACATATACGGATACATATACAAATACATATAATCCATGTACATTGAGTTAGTCTAAATAATATTTGAATTGGGTTAGATATAATTTAGTTGGGTACTAATAACCCATTATTTTCTATAAACTTATTGTTCTAATTACACATAAATACCATAATGATAATTAATATCAAACATTTATTTTCTTAAAATTAATTCTCTTCTATAATTCAAATTAAACCTTTCGTTGGTCCAACATTAATATTTACGCCACACAAGGCTCCTTTATTTAAGCTTAGTAGAATTACATAACTCAAGCTTATTATAATATATACTTGGCCTCACAAAATAATATAAAAATATTATTCTTAATATCACATTTTATATTTTATGCATGGTGCAATTTATTACATTTATTATTTATGTAAGACTCCAAATTTTATGAATAAAGATTTAATTTCTCAAAATATATTTTTTTAATATTAAAGTGTGGATTTGATATAATGTTATAGTTGTGGGTAATATTTATAAATTTTATAATGTGACTCCCCCAAAATAGGTCCAATCCATCCAACCTATTCTGAGTCGCCAAATACATGGTACAGAAAACAACTACAATTTTATTACTATAATTGTCGTGCAAAATACAACAACACATATACTGTGAGTTTTAATACCAACTGTGACTCATGTCCCAACTATGAACCGCACCTCACAGTGATACCTTACATAAAGGTACAGTCTAGAACTGTTTTAGAAATTAAGATCTTTGGGAAGTGCTCAGGAAAAACCTTCGTGATATGAGGTCATGATTCTAAGTTAAGTTATGATAGATATCATATGTCCAGAGAATTATCCTTGGTCGATCCAATAGACCCCCCAAAGAAAAATGAGAAGATTACTATCATGTTCCTTCCAATGGTGAGTCTTCTCGACATATAACTATCTCCACCGCTCTGCGATTAAACATTATGTTTCAACCCAACTCCAAGATCATATAGGCAAAGTGCTCGTAGATATACTCAAAGAAGAGGATGCGCATAACCCCGCTCTTTATGATAACACGAAGTTCAGATGTCATTAGACATCTTGTATGATAGTGGGCAAAACACCCTTCCAACGTTGGGTTCGCCTTCACCTTATTGTTGTTCACCAAAATCAATTATTAAGTGACGTATAATATACGACACACACATCTTAGGTCCTAAATACAATTATTTCCATACTATTTAGGAAGATCCTCAACAGCTATAGACCACCGTTCTATTCCCCTATTATCCCCGCTCGACCCAGCTACACTCTTATTATCTGAAAGGAATTGTGAAGCAAAAGGGTGAGCACAAATAGCTCAGTAAAGAATATTGTGAGATCCCAGATTTTATCAATAAAGATTTAAATTTTGTCGAAATAATTTTTAATATTATAGTGTGAATTTGAGATAATATTATAGTTGTGGGTAGTATTTATAAATTTTGCAAAGTATGCAAGTGGTTATATTATATTCGATTGGTAGGGAATATTTGGTTTAGCAGGAATATTCGACAACTACTCAATCATTGGTGGACCCCTACAAATGTAATTATTTTCTTGATTGAGAAAATGACAAAAATATTTTATCAAATAACTACGAAAGTTTTACCGCTTGATAATCGCTGAACTACTCTTGTAGTAAAAGTAATAGAATACGTGTGGTTGCATAAGTAAGACACTAGGTATTGATTATCGATGCTTATGTGAGAAGTCACTCGGTTTGATTCCATTATCACGATTAATAATATGAATTATTATAGCGATAATGACGCTTTTGTTTTATTCAGATTATTAACGTAATAAAATAGAAACATCTTTTATATAAAAATGTAATACTTTATTAAAGTTATTATATAAATAGAATATATTATATTTTATTATGCATAGTGTTGCATAGTATTTTGTATAGTGTTTGCATAGTAAAATGTTTTTATATAAATAGAATATATGATATTTTATTTAAAAGATTTTGCTTTTAAATATGGACCGCCGCCAGATAAAAGTAAATCAATCTGGACCGCTTCATGAATTAATTACTATGCATTCTATTTTCCTATAAATAAAGCTCATTCCTTCATTATTTTCTTACGAATTCAATGAAACTCTGTAGAGAGAAATTATAGAGAAGCTATAGAGAGAAAATCTATAGAGAAAGAAGAAGAGTATTCTCGCACTTCACTACTTTGATATCCAAAGGTCTTTTACTAAGTGGGTATTATTTGTTGTACCTGTAAGGGATATTATTCGTTTGTATTCATGAAAAGAACTTCAGCTTATTCCATTCTTTATTATTCTGTTGAATAACTCAGATACGCCAGATACCCTATACTTGGTGAAATCCTCTGTTATTTCATTCATTATTATTCGCTTGAATAACTCAGTAAAAGTGGTATACCCTATACATAACCTCGTATATGCAGATACCCTATACTTGGTGAAATCCTTATGTTATTCCATCCTTATTTATTCTCATTGAATAACTCAGATACGCGGAATCCCCTATACTTGGTGATCTTCTTCTGTTATTCCATTCTTTATTATTCTGTTGGAATATCTTGTCTGTGTGTTTTACACCGGACCTGGTTCCATTGTTTATTATTCCGCATTTATTATTCTCATTGGAATATCCTCGTCGTGTGTTTTTTACAATTTGACCGGTTCCATTGTTTATTATTCAAAGATTTATTATTCTCGCTGGAATATCCTGCGTGTGTTTTACACACCCATTCGGTTCCATTGTTTATTATTCAAAGATTTATTATTCTCGTTGATCATCCTCGCTTGTGAATTTCACCCGACTGGTTCCGTTATTATTATTCTCGTTAGAATAACTCTGCCTATGCGCAGTACCGCATGCATGGTGATTTCTTTTGTTATTCCATTCTTTATTATACCCAAATTGGTTAAAACTTTGACTTCTATACTCCATGAAATTAGTAGAATATCCTCGATATTTGCGTTTCATCCAAAGATCTTTTCATGGAAATATTCTTCCGATCATTCTTGAATTTTACTCTACAAAACAAAGATCTTGTTGACAATTTGGACGTTACTAATTCCTCGGATAAAATAATTCTTGAACTTGTTTTATTGAATTATTATGTCATTGTCATCATCCTCATGATATATTATGTTATCTTTGCTTACGTGTATAAATGAACTTAGTATGATTATGACCAGGATCATTCGGTATAATCACGGCTTGTTATAAATGATGTGATAAAAGTCCTTAGTGGCCTGTAATGCAAAGTTGATGGATAGTTTTTGGTATGATTATGACCAGGGGTGATTCTATATAGTCGCGACCATTGATAATTTGATGAAAATCCTCGACCGTGGTACGTGGATGATTAGATGTGGTGGAATATTTATTAAAGTTTGAGTCTCATTATAACAATGATGATGAAAACCTTTTAAATAATAAAAGATAGTAGACTTTATTTTCTACTCGACTTTTTAATGGATTGCATATTCATTGCAGCTTAAACCGGTTGACTATTGTATTTTATCGGGCTTAACATCATTGAAGGCTAATGATAATTTATTCTCGCATTATCTTAGTCATAATATTTCTTCTCGGGCTAGTTGAGCTCACCTTTTCTTTCACCGTCTCTTCGTGAAATGAGAACATATAATGGACGAGCCTGGGAACGGAGTAATGGTCCGAGAGGATAGCATTAGTAGTCCTCACTATTCGTGAAATAGTGTGATAATAGTTGTAATGAGGACTCCTTTTGAGTTTGTATAATATCTAGTAGACAATATTTGTATTCAAACTCACGCTTATGTCGTATTGTACACGACATGCATGTATAATTAAGTTTGTATTTAAATTTATGTACCATGTAAGTGGCGACCATCGAGATGGGTGACGATACCTAATTTTGGGGGCGCCACAACTTGGTATCGTAGCTTAGGATATGATCCTCGCTAAGATGCGAGATAAGAACTAGGAGGGGAGAGACAGGAATTCCTTCGCTAGTATGATCTACCTAAGTTTATTTGTTATTTAATTGGTCTCATTGTAGTATAAGGATAATATTTGATATATTAATTAACCCTCGTGTGTGTGGCGGTGTTTGAAATGGCAAAATAGAAAATATTCACAATGGAGTGAATGTGACCGTTGTGACACCTTTAATCACTAATCGTGTTAATGCAAAGGTCGACGAGGAACAAATTAGAGATATCCACGTAGTGAATGAAGAACTAATTGTTGCACCCGAGCTAGTTGCGCAGAGGTAGCAAATTGAGAGTGAGGAAGAAGAGGAAGAAGAGGAACCCGAGGAGAATTGGTTAGAAGAAGTTTATGATCAAAACTTAGAATTACAAAATCGTGTTCGTGAGCTGAAGAACAAAGTTGAAGAACGGCAAATGGTCGTGGAACAAAGGGATACAACAATTCAAAATTGGGTTACCCGATATGTGATGCTCGAACAAAATCACGCTTTGGCGGTGGTGTAAGATATTAAAGTTGGAATCGAGAATTTAAAAATCAAAGATCACCGAAAAAGAAGAAAAACAACCGAACGAAGGAGAATAGGCGATGCATGGTAAAAAGTCGCACAACGCGTTGATAGTGTAGAAAAGAGACGTCCATCCAATAAATCCAAAATAGATGAAATGGACTTTGCTTTTGGACAAAGAATTGGGAGAACCCAACATCGAATTCGAATTACCCCGCATAGCGGCCAACCCGAATTCGATATGGATCGAGAATAATGATTCAAATCATGGATCGTGAATGTGAAGAAGCACTTAAGGGTGGAATGTACCCTATAGTAAAAAGTCAAACTTCGGTAATTTAAGTGAGAAGCGTTTATTTAGAAAAACCCGAACGGGTTATTACGTAAATTAATTATAAATTATTACTAAGTCTATACTTTATTCAATACAAGTTCTACCCACTCTTTTATTCTACCTAGTTGTGTTCAATGTTTAAATTTGACTCGGAAAATTTGACTTTGATTTATCTATCAAAACTTCGCTGGGAGAAACCTTCATTACCTCCACCATTTTATTAATCTTGTTGTTTCAAATAAACACTTTCACGATCTTATCTCTTTGAAAATACTTGCCTTTGAGGTAATTTTTGAAAACGATTGATTAACTACTCATTATTCTTTTTGTAAGGTTGTTAGCTTTCATATTCCTAACCAACTCATTATACTTAATTCAAAATAACCAAACCCTAAAGTTAATCACCGTTATATCGCCATAAGTAAAGAGCCCCGATCCTTTCGTTGTTAACTTCCTTGTGTGGAATGCACCGCTGCGCGACTTTCAGAGGCGACGTCGTGATCAAGATGGCAAGTTGATAGGTATCATTGTGAGGTGCTATCCAAAGTTAAGGGATGTAAGTCACAGCTTGGTATTAATGTGACGTATTATTCAAGTCTTGGACGAGAGTAATAGCTTTTGAATGATATTTCTATCATTAATAAATTTCTCGACGATATTCTTGAAGATTTCCTAGCCTACCCTAG
The DNA here is from genome assembly GCA_020205615.1 of Panax quinquefolius. NCBI lineage: Eukaryota > Viridiplantae > Streptophyta > Magnoliopsida > Apiales > Araliaceae > Panax > Panax quinquefolius. The sequence continues at coordinate 153,863,845 of CM035152.1, forward strand.
AGCGTGAAATCGAATTTTGTATTGACCCCAAAGACAAAAACCCATTTCTTAAACCCTCAAATATTTCTTCAACTAAAATGAATAGCTTTACGTGGTTTATGATGAAAGTCATAATAAAAGCAATTGGACTAATGAAAATCATGGGTATTCGTGGTATTAGTAAGTGTTATGATGAGTTATGTTGGTTAGTATGTGAAAACATGAAAGTTTCTTAGAAATCACAAAGAGTTGAAAATCGATTTTTGGTGAAAAAACGTAATATGAAATTCAATCGACCAAATCTCTTATTATATTTTGAATTTTTGAGTGTGGTCAAGTCCTAGAGTTAGATCTATGAGTTACCTAACTAATCCAAGTGGAATTACTGGAAAAGGTGTTATAGATTTTTGTGTGGATTGATTTTAGCAAAGGAGTGCAAAGCTGTAAAAACCGAAAAAGCTGCTGCCATGATTTTAGAGGGGCTGTTTCGGCCACTTAAATTATGAGAAAAATTCTGACCTTTTGGGACATGAAGGTATATGGTATAAAGTACCTCCTGTCCAAAAATGAGCTCATTCTGACTTAAAATGAGCAAGTTATGACTATTTCAATATTTAGGTTTTTCCGATTTAAAAAAGCGTTATAACCGGAGTTCTATAACTCCGATGACCATGAAATTTAAACTAGAAGCTCACGTTAACATGTGTAAGGTTCTGCCAAGATTTGGGAATTTTGGAGTTAAACTTGAGGTAGCTAATTTCTTAAGGAATTAATTAGAAATTAATTTTGAAAAATAGTAATTGAATTTTAAAAATTCGAGAAAAATATATTTTCATTATGGGACTATATTATACTAAATCTCAGAAAAAAAATATTTTTGGGACTAATTTGGTATTTTTCATGAAAATAGTTTAGTTACTGAACATATATGAGTTAAATATGTTATGTGAAGTAACAAAGTTGAAAATAGGATTTTTATGGCTAAAGAATCCTATATAGAGTATATGCATATTTTTTGATGAGAGATTTGATAATTGGTGATGATATCTTATGAGTATGGCATTTTGAATGATTAAATGCATTATATGGTAAAGCGTAAACAATTGAGATAAATTGTTTATAAATTTAAGAAGTGATTAAAATATTGTTATAATATTAATGATATTAGATTATGAGATTATTAAGTGATTGATAACATGGGGATATTCTTGAATCTCGGATAAATTATATTATAAATGTTTAATATTTATCCTTTATCTCATTTGATTGATTCTTTATATCATTATCCTCATGTTTATATTATGTTGAAAGTCATCTCGTGGCACAGAAAGGCATAGATGAACTTGGTATGATTATGACTGAGGATTGTTTTAAGATAATCATAACCGTAATTGGAAACACGATTATCTTTGGTAGTAGTAATTGGATAATTTGTGGTCGTGATATCTAATGAGTACACGATTATCTTTGGTAGTAGTGCATGGATAATTTGTGGTCGTGATACTAATGAATACACGATTATCTTTGCCATAGTGCATGGATAATTTGTGGTCGTGATACTAATGAATACACGATTATCTTTGGTAGTAGTGTGTGGATAATTTGTGGTCGTGATACTAATGAATACACGATTATCTTTGGTAGTAGTGTATGGATAATTGTGGTCGTGATACTAATGAATACACGATTATCTTTGCCGTAGTGCATGGATAATTTGTGGTCGTGATACTAATGAATACACGATTATCTTTGGTCAGTAGTGCATGGATAATTCGTGGTCGTGATACTAATGAATATCCTCGGCCCGTAGTGCGTGGATGATTCGATGATATGGATTAATTATCGAAATGAGTCTCAAAGAATGAAATATTAATTCATGGATGTGGTAAAAGTCATCTTTGGTAGTAGTGCATTGATAGACTTGGTATGATTATGACCACGGATTATTCGGTATAATCATGATCGTAATTGAAAACACGAATATCCTTAGCCAAGAAGGTGCATGGATAATTCATGGTTGTGATACTATTAAAAGTCGAGTCTCAAGATTATTGGTTTTACAGCTTATATATCTTTGGCCCAGTAGTGCAAAGATGAATTGTTAATGAATATCTTTAAATGGATTGCAAAAAGATGAACTTAATGTTTTCAACAATAAAGGTATTCAAGGTATCCTCACCTTTTTATCATACTGTATCGCACCTAATTTCAAGGGCTTAAATTCCATAAGAGGGAGATTCTCGAGACCCCGTGATTTTATCAATAAAGATTTAAATTTTGTCGAAATAATTTTTAATATTATAGTGTGAATTTGAGATAATATTATAGTTGTGGGTAGTATTTATAAATTTTGCAAAGTATGCAAGTGGTTATATTATATTCGATTGGTCGGGAATATTCTTGTTTAGCGAGGAATATTCGTATAACTACTCAATCATCGGTGGACCCCATTAACGTAATTATTGTTTGATCGAGAAAACGACAAAAAAATATTTTATTGAAATAACAAATGGAAGTTTTACTGCTGATCTTTGCTGAACTACTCCTAGTAGTAAAAGTACGATGAATACGTGTGGGTTGCATAGAAGACACCAGATTGATTATCGATGCTTATGTGAGAAGTCACTCGGTTTGATTCCATTATTGTCGATTAATAATATGAATTATTATAATGATAATGACGCTTTTGTTTTATTCAGTATTATTAACGTAATAAAACGTAAACATCTTTTATATAAAATGTAATAATTTATTAAAGTTATTCTATAAATAGAATATATTATATTTTATTATGCATAAGTGTTGCATAGTGTTTTGCATAGTGTTGCATAAAGTTTTGCATAGTAAAATGTTTTTATATAAATAGAATATATGATATTTTATTTAAAAGATTTTGCTTTAAATATGGACCGCCAGATTAAAGTAAATCAATCTGGACCGCTCATGAATTAATTACTATGCATTCTATTTTCCTATAAATAAGCTCATTCCTTCATTATTTTCTTAATTCACCTTTGAAACTCTGAGAGAGAAATTATAGAGAGAAGCTATAGAGAAAATCTATAGAGAGAAAGAAGAAGAGTATTCGGTACTTCACTACTTTGATATCCAAAGGTCTTTACTACGGTAAGGGGTATTATTTGTTGTACACCGTAAGGGATATTATTCGTTTCAGATTCATGAAGAGAACTTCGTTATTCCATTCTTTATTATTCTCATTGAATAACTCATGTCACGCCAGATACCCTATACTTGGTGAAATCCTCATTATTCCATTCATTATTATTCTCATTGAATAACTCAGTAAAAGTGGTATACCCTATACATAACCTGTATATGCGGCATACCCTATACTTGGTGAAATCCTTATGTTATTCCATCCTTATTTATTCTGTTGGAATAACCTGTATACGCGGAATCCCCTATACTTGGTGATCTTCTTCTTTTATTCCATTCTTTATTATTCTGTTGGAATATCTTGTCTGTGTGTTTTACACCGAACCTGGTTCCATTGTTTATTATTCCGCATTTATTATTCTCATTGAATATCCTATGCAATGTTTTTACACCGCACTGGTTCCATTGTTTATTATTCAAAGATTTATTATTCTCATTGGAATATCCTCGTGCAGTGTGTTTTACAATTTAACTCGGTTCCATTGTTTATTATTCAAAGATTTATTATTCTGGTTGATCATCCTGCTTGCGAATTTCACCGACTTGGTTCCGTTATTATTATTCTGTTGAATAACCCATCTATGCAAGTACCGCATGCACGGTGATTTCTTTTGTTATTCCATTCTTTATTATACCCAAATTGGTTAAAACTTTGACTTCTATACTCCATGAAATTAGTAGAATATCCTTGATATTCAAGGTTTCATCCAAAGATCTTTTCATGGAAATATTCTTCCGATCATTCTTGAATTTTACTCTACAAAACAAGATATCTTGTTGACAATTTGGACGTTACTAATTCCTCGGATAAAATAATTCTTGAACTTGTTTTATTGAATTATTATGTCATTGTCATCATCCTCATGATATATTATGTTATCTTTGGCTTACGTGCATAGATGAACTTAGTATGATTATGATCGGGGATCATTCTAAGTATAATCATGGCTTGTTATAAATGATGTGATAAAAGTCCTCAAAGTGGCTTCGTAATGCAGTTGATGGATAGTTTTTGGTATGATTATGACCAGGGGTGATTCTAAGATAGTCATGACCATTGATAATTTGATGAAAATCCTTGACCGTGGGTAATGTGGATGATTAGATGTGGTGGAATATTTATTAAAGTTTGAGTCTCAATGATAAAAATTGATGAAAACCTTTTAAAACCTAAAAGATAGTAGATTTTATTCTCTACTTGACTCTTTTAATGGATTACATATTCACCGCAGCTTAAATTGGTTGTCTATTGTATTTTATCGCTTTAACATCGTTGAAGGCTAATGATAATTTATTCTCGCATTATCTTAGTCATAATATTTCTTCTTGGGCTAGTTGAGCTCACCCTTTCTTTCACCGTTTTCTTCGTAAAATGAGAACATAAATTTGACGAGTCGAGGAACGAGTAATGGTCCAGAGGATAGCATTAGTAGTCCTCACTATTCGTGAAATAGTGTGATAATAGTTGTAATGAGGACTCCTTTTGAGTTTGTATAATATCTAGTAGACAATATTTGTATTCAAACTCACGCTTTATGTCGATTGCACACCTACGCTTATATTAGTAAGTTGTATTTGAATTTATATACCATGTAAGTGGCGACCCAAGATGGGTGACTTATACCTAATTTTGGGGGCGTCACAAATATCATGACTAAAGATAATTAAATTATCAATAGCCTTCATCTGTAATAAATCAGAGATTTAGAACATATGGTAGATGATAAAACTTTTCAACCATAGTTGCAGCGGAACGAGCAATCCATTAGAAGAGTCAAATAAACCATAATGTCTATTATCTTCTCTATGTTAAACGTCCACCAACAATGTTTTATCCCTGTAATATCAATCAACAGTTCCTGTCCACAATCATATGAATAACTCATAATCATATTTGTGGTTTCAAATTCCTTTTCTCATCTAGGACGAAGATAATTTTCATCACCTGTCTTTACCTGAAACATCAAAGATCAGGGTTATACCAAATCATAGTTCCTGTTCATAACCATACTAATAAATTCATCTTTGCACTACGGTCCAAAGATACTCATCAACAGCTCATCTTTGCGCTACTGGCCAAAGATATTCAACAACAGGTCATCTTTGCACTACATGCTAAAGATATTCAACAATAGTTCATCTTTGCACTACAGGCCAAAAATATTCAACAACAGGTCATCTTTGCACTACGGGCCAAAGATATTCATCAATAATTGATCTTTGTACTACAGGCCAAAGATATTCATATCTCAAAGAAACATCCAATCATTTCAGAATTTATATAGACCATAATTATAATCATGTTGATCAATTCACCTTTGCACTTAAGCTAAAAATATTCAATTGTAAATTCAATGGTCATGATCATACCAATCAACGATTCAACTTTGTACTACTGGCCAAAGAGAACCCATAGTCACGATCATACAAATAATCTACCCATCTTTACACTCAAGTCAAAGAGAAATTTCTTCACCAGGATCATAAAAATGTTATATATGATAATAAAAATAATATGATCCAAACATGGATTTAATCTTAAGACTAAGATTCATAAATCAACGATAATTTGGTCAGAGAAAGAAACCAATTTTTGTCATGAATAGTACCCTATACGTGAATAATAACTCCGACACAAAATATAAAGTTTCACAATAAAATCCATATCAATATTTATAGCACCTTAATCCAAATGTTATAAATCACTTTAAAATCTCATAATCTAATATTATTAATATTACCACAATATCTTAATCATTTCTTAAACTTATAAACAATTTATTTTAATTGTTTACACTTTACTAACTAATGCATTTAATCATCCTAAAATGCCAAACTCATAAAATTTCATCACCAATAACCAAAACCCTAATCAAAAATCTGCATATACCTTATATAGGATTCCCAAGCCATAAAATCCTATTTTTCAATTTTGTTACTTCACATAACATATTTAATTCATTTAATCATAACTAGTTCATTTTCATGAAAAATACCAAATCAGTCTCAAAAATATTTCTTTTCTGGGATTTAGCATAATATAGTCCCATATTAAACATATATTTTTCTCAAAATTTTTAAAATTCATTTACTATTTTTCATATTGCCAAAACTGTCGAATATTTAGACATTTATCATAAATTGTACTTTTATCAATAAATTCCGAAATTTACAGGGTATACTGATATTATATAGATGTACTCCCAATAAAAATTTCATCAATTTTGGAGTTAACCATAAGGAGTTATAAGGGTTTACTTTTAAAATAGTCTTTTCTCATAAAATCCATAACTCCTAATCTACACATCCAAAAATCGTCATTTTTGGGCATAATCAATAAAACTCATCAAATTATCATTTCAAAATTTTTCAGAATTTTTGAAGGTCCGAAAAAAGTGCAAAACTGAAAAAAATATAATAACCCTAAAAAATCCCTTACCTCAAAAGAGCAGTATTTCTGACTGGAATATCGGATGAAAAGTCGAAGGAACCTTGCACTGAATAGCAACTCTCAAAGTATTTAAATACTCACAAAAATACTCTCGACAATATAGAGAGAAAGAAAACTTATTTCTGGTGTGATTTTCAATTCTAACATAAGCACCTATTTATAGAAAAATGCTAGAACGTCAAAGTAGACTAAATTAATAAAATATATTATTTATTTATCAACCTTCTACTCATGCCACCACAAAACTAGCCCTCATTTCTAAAAAAATATAGCAGCCCATGTGCATTCAACACCAACCAAAAAGTGGGTCCCACCCAATTTTAATAAAAATTATTTTATTTTCCGAAACTTTAATAATTCATAGAAAATAGCTCGTTTATCAGAAAAATATGAATTTTATGTCCATTCCACACGAAATCAAATTCTCTACAACTTTGTAGCTTTAAGTTTTTCCAAATTCTAGACAGAAAATATCTGAAATCTACAAACGGATGACTTTCAACACCGTTTCAACACCTTGTAAAATTCATAACAAATCATGTGTTAATTTTCAACGGTTCAAAATTTGTGGATATATATTCAACTTATATATGTATAACATATCCAAAAATCACAACGATCCAACTATTTGGATTAAAAATTATAACTCACGCAATAGAAGCTTTAAGAACAGATTTGATCTTTTAATACCTCCAATCCTGGACAAAATAATCGATAAAATACCTCAACATTAATTCTTTCATTTATAACCACATAAATAAATCCATCATTTATATCCGCATCGAATAAATATTTCCTTATCATATAAATCAATAATTAATTATTCACAAATAATATTACGAAATCACAATTATGACAACCAGTGGTTCCTGTGAGAGAGGGGCTTTCCGATAAGGATTTCTCTTCTTGGCGCATGATTAGGTGACCAAACCTCTCCTTGATAGAACTTTCTAGATATTGCCAATAATGTTATCTAATAATATTATTCAAATAATATGAATTATTGATCCGATAATGGAAATATCACAAGACCGACAATTATTGAAACAACAATAATATAAACTATCAACGCAAAGAATTATTGAATCAATAAAATAAAATATTGAATAATAATTATCGTAATAATTATTGAGTAAAGGCCTTCATACATAAGAATCAATAATTCAAAAATACATGCACTATCGTGTGCCATCGCATGCAACCACGCCAGACATCAGATTTTAACCACCGTAATCCAACAATTATTAATAAAGAATAACTACGCCGTTATTTATAAAAATTTAAATTTGTCGCTTTCTTCATCCGAGCGCTTATTCTGCTAAGGGCTCTCACAAATGATCTAGCTACCATTGTCATTTAATATTCCCCGACAACAAGAATATTCCACGACTGCATTTAATATTCTCCATGTTAAATGAGTATTTTATAACCACTCATGCGATTTTGAAAAATTTTATATATATCACCCTTAACTTTAACTTTTTATCAATTTAACCATTTACTAAATAGGAAAATTGAATACTTTTATTTCATAAAATCTGGGGTCTTACACAATTTGTTAAAGTTCATGCCCTTAATATTATCAAATATAATAACAATAATGCTCCCTAAACATGAATCAAGTTTATTAGGAAATTTTCAAAAAAAGTGTCCACTTATGAAATTAGAGTACCAAATTCGTTTGAGATCTTGGTTATTAATCATGTATGTATATAATATGAATAACCAACTCCATAGACTAGTGGATTCAAGAAATCACAGGAAAACATGAAGTTTAATAGCCAGAAATACTTATAAAAAAACCTAGAAAACAAAAGTAAAAGCACAATGTGATTAAAAATTAGGGTTTAAAAAATAAATTTACCTTATCAAGAAAATGTTCAGATGAGTATCATGAGATCCAAAATGATTTGCATAATCAATAGAGAGTAAGAATATTTATCCAAAATGATTTGTTACTCTATTATAGTTTTAAATACTCAAATTAAAGATTAACCTTTAATTAGATGTAATGTAAGACCCCAGTGGAGGAGAAGGTGGACAAATCAACCGTCGCCATCGCCAAAAAACAATGCCACCTCCAAAAATTAGGGTTTTTATTTCAAAATTAGGGATAAAGTGAGAGAAGAGATAGAGGGAAAATAAAGAGGATATGGCTGAGGAAGAAGATGGATGTGAGGGAGAGGAAAGGAGAGGGAGAGGGCTGGAGTGATAGCTCGAAGGAGAGGCAGATGAGAGGAAGGGAGCAACAAAGTTCTGCGTTAGTTTTCTTTTTCTTTTAATTGCTTCGCTGCTTCTCTGTTCCTGAGTAATTAAAAATTTACTTTTAATTCCGACGAAAATATTTCTGTCGGAAATATTTTCGACGGAATTTTCCGTTGGAAATAACTTAATTTCCATGGAATAAATTTCGTCAAAAATACCCGATTTTCTTGTAGTGTCATTAGTAATTGATAGCTTATATTTGTAATTGTTAGCTAAATTATGTTGTTGATGATGAGATAAAATAGGTTATTAGCACTGTGTTGAATGTGAAATAAATTATTATATGTCTGTGTTGGGATAAATTAAAGCAGGTTACAGGTACAACAATGGGTTTAAAAACTTGGAAATTGTAATTTTAAAAAAACTATTAAAAAAATTGATTATTTTCGATGGAATAAGGTATTTTCGACGGAAATTCTGTCGATATTAGCGTTTAATAGTTTTTAAAAGAAATCATATTTTTCGTCGGAATTAGTTTATTTCTGAGGGAAAGTTCCGCTGGAAATAACTCCAGTTTATATTCGAAGAATTAATTCCGTCAAAAGATTTTCGTCGACCATATTTTATTTTCGACGAAAATTCAGTCAGATCTATTTCAGTCGAAAATATTTATCTCTGACAAAATTTTCGATGAACAAAAACTCCGATATTTGTATATACGACCGAATTTTCGAAGGAATATTCTCTCAAAAATAAGCTAATTCCGGCGGAATAGGCTTAATTCCAACAAAATATTTCGTTGAAATTAAGGTTTTTTCTTGTAGTGGTTATATTTTTTAACAAAAATTGACGGTTAAATATCACAATAAACGGCGTAAACTTGATGACTAATGTTCTATAGCCATGACTTACTATGCATATTATTAACTATGTTTTGCATATAAATTATATGGGGTAAAATTAAAATTTTATAGATTTAGAGAAGTAAATAAAAAGATATTAAAAATTTAAATTACAAAAGATAATATAGTAATATATCTAAATTTGTAGGGGGAGAGGGGGTTGGGGGAGGGGTGGGGAGTAAAAAAATCAAGTATGACACAATCATCAAGATGAAGCCAGCCTTTATAATATAGACTAGTACCCAATAGTACACGTGACATGTGTATAAATTACGTGGGATAAAATAAAATTTAGAGAATTAAATATATTAAAAAAATTAAATAAAAAAAGATAAAATAATAATATAACTAAAGTTTTCCGTTTAAAAGTACTGGTTAACCAAGCTTGTATCTTTAAATGATACAATTATCCGATCTTGCGCGTGTGTAAATTATGTGTGATAATTTTATAAATTTAGAGGACTAAATATAAATAAATAAAAATTAATATAAAAAGGAAAAAATAGTAATATAAGTAAAATTTTAGGGACAAAAGAGAAAATAAAAAAATGTAACTAAATAATAATATATCTAAAATTATAGGTGCAAAAAAAAGAAGAAAAAAGAAAACTAAACAAACGTGACATAAAATCATCAAAGCCTCTCGGAGATTGTAATATGGATAGATAGATAGATAATAAGTTATTTATTCAATAACATGATATAATAATAAAATTAGAAAATTAGTGCATTCACAAAAAAAAAAATTGGCAATTTTAAAATTCTTGTCAGATGAATAATTAATGAAAGTTATTTTAATGTGAGTAAGATCTTGTGAAAATATTTAAATTTTTTATGCGTAAAAATAATAATTCTTTAAAAATAGAATGAAGTACTTAAGAATAATATGTAGTTTTATATTTACTATAACTAAAAGTTAAACTCTTTTTATGAAAATAAAACTGTAAATAGTTTTTTTTTTTGAAAAAATAATTAAGACACGGCGAGTACAATATACAAATAGCTAGAAAGATTGCTGCGCTGTGAAGGAGCAGACCTAGCTATTGCAGTCGTGCATAATGGAAAAGGAATTTGGTTTTGGTGTCTTCTGTTTTTGTTTGTTCCCTTCAATGCATCCTCTCACATATTATTAATTCTTTGTTTTTATCCACTAAATTATGTAAATAATTTGTGAACTAAAAATAATCTCCAAGTGTTCATCAATCTTTATATACTCAAAAATGTCATAAATATATGGCCTCTTTAAGATTCTCAAAATTTAGTAGTAGTAATTAAGAAAGATGTTGGTATATAATTTTAACAATTGATTTGGTGATGATATTAATACATGGAGGAACCACATTCTTGTCTAGGAGAAAATATGATATACTAGTATTTAAATTTGTGCTAATTACACTTCTGTTACACTAATTCGCTTTGTAGATTGGTCCAATAAGCATGTTGGACCACCTCCTTACCTAAATGATAAATATATTCAATTGAGGCTCCACCATACTTATTAACTCATCTACACTCTTGAATTTATCTGATGTGGATTAATGCAAAATATCCCAACACTTCTTTTTCTATTTTTGTGCATCTTGTTAACAACCCAACAAAAAAATTCACATCCATATATTCTGCAAAAGGGAAAAAGCATGAAACTTTGATAGAAAATTTACAAGCCCTATTTCATTGCAGCAAAAAAATTTAGCTAAGGAATGAAGAAAAAATTAGATAAGCAAAGAACCTAAGTGTAGCCGAAAAACCATATTGACAAAGGACGGCAGCAATTAGTTGGTTTCTTCTTTTATTTTGCTCCTCTCCTTGCTCTGATTTTCTTCTTTGTTGGTCTTCTTCTTTGTTGATCTTCTTCTTTCCTTGCTATTGTCTTCTTTATTGTTGCTCTTCTTCTCTCCTATTCTATTTGTTGACAGTATGGAGTGAAAGGGGAAACTAAATTGGGCGGGAAACAAAGGCTGTTATTTTTTTAAAAAAAATAAAATCATATTATATACGGTCAAATCGTATACAATTCATAATTAGCCGACAATTTAGGTATTTCAACATATTTTGACCCGAAACTAAATTTGGGAGAGACATTATATGAAAAAAATAGTTTATTTAATAAATTGTAAGCCTAAATATTTTAAGAGTCAAATTATATATTTAATGGTACTTGATGTAACATATGTTTATTTAGTCATTTAAATTTGTTAAGATACGTACTTAGAAATTGTTGGTCAAATTTTTTTAATTGTGTAAGGAATAGGTAAGGATATAAAAATAAATATAAAAATTAGTGGGGGCATAATGGTAATAGTTGTATTCTAAGTAGATATATAGCTGAGTTGTAATTCTATTTGGATTATTGAATGATAATGTGATATTTCTTTCTCTCTCCACGATTCTATCTTTTTATTCTCTTGTGTCTTCTTCTTCACTCTAACTGCTCTCTCTCAACTCAATTTTCTGTTTCTCCTTCGCTGAATTTCCTTGATAATTTCAGTCTTGCTTCTCCAATTCATTATAATTGGTATTAAAGCCATTCCGATCCCAGGCATAATGACAGCGGAAAATCAAAATTCTAAAACCCTAGAAAACAATTTTGAAAAAACTCGAGAATTAATGAAAGGACTGCAAAGTTCTATGGGTAAAGAGTTCAAGCAGGTCATGAAGAAATTTGATGACTTACGAGCTTCCAATGGAAGAGGTCTGGAGGTGATATCTGAAATGAAGATAAGCTCAGATAGTGAAAAAATCAAAGGTGCTTACAAGGTGTTTGATAAAAGGTTTACAAGAGGTATATCAAATAGAAAGGTCTTAATTTCTGGTTATAATCAAGATGAAGATTGTTTGTATGTTGAGACCTTTGAATATGTGCAAAAAAAATTATTAATTTCTGGTTCTAATCGAACTGAGGATTGCTTATGTGAAAAAACATATTCCTTAAATTCAATATACCAAGACATTAATGATGAAGATGATGTGGATCTGGATTTTAAGGAGGAATAGAGCCTTCAAACACAATTGCAGATTCAACAAAATGTTGGTTCAGTTGTTCCTGAGATTGGAGGTCATGATTTTCTGGCGGGAATTGAAGACCCAATCTCACTCGTCAATCAAGTTTGTACTGAATCAATTCAGGACAAGGTAACTTCTGTTACAAAATGTGAATTCTCATCTCCTAACTTGGTAGCAAACACTAGGGAAGGGGCGTTCGTTGCAAATAAAAAAGAAATTGATGTTGCGTGCAAGGTATCCAATGAAATGTCTAATAGAGATAAATCATTTTGGGGTGTTCTCATTGCTGTCTTAAGTCAATATGATGATTGTTTATGTGTTGTAAATAATCCGAACAAGCCGATGTATAATGATAGTGGGGGTAAAACTAGGACTATGCATATGAAGGCTTTGAGTGCGGATGATGGGATATGTAATGGTTCTCATAACCATGAGTTATTATTGGGTGATGGAAAAGTAATTACAGTTACTATTAAAGGAAGTATGGGCAATGATACGAAAATCGAAAATTTTTATGGATTTTTTGATAGGGATAATTCAACTGGTCACCAAAAAGAATTGCACAGGTCTTTTAAATGTTCTGATAAAACGTTGGTTTTAAGATCTTTACATGTCCGTTCTCATGGTGAAGTTGATGAGAATTATGAGATATTGACAAGTCGAAGGGATTTGTTTCATTTATTACAAGATTCCTTTATGGGTATTAATCAGATTGAAGTTATTGGTTGGGGTTCTCAGGGCCCTGCTCAAGCTCATAATTTAAGGGACTCCCTTACAGAAGCAAAATCTGATATTATAGTCAAGATAGGTTTAAGGAAGGGTTCTCGTTCAATTGCGAAATTGATTTATATACCAGACAATGGAGAGATCCTTGGAGTTCATATTTTTGTGTTGCGTGATGCCAACCTCATACATAAATCATTTGTTAACGCCAGGATCTTCTGCCACGTCCCAATCACGTAAGACGTCCTGATCCTGCACAGTAAACACGATCAACACCAAAAGCTTAACGACTTCGACTGTCGGGGGATAAATTTCGGGCGTGAAAGTCGATCTGGTGTTCACCAAAGTTAACAATGGAAGATGAAATGTCTAGTGTATTGAGAGAGATAAAATTATCAGTTATGTGTGTGTGTACCTTTTTCTTGAAGACTCCCTCGCTATGATATGTTCTCTAGCCCGGTTCATCCATGTCTGTACCACCTCCTTACCGACCATGTACCGATCGATGGTTTCTGCTACCGATCGGGCACAAACCCACCCACTAACTTTGGTCACTATTTGCTACCGCCGACCATCCAAGAATCCCATCCACATTAATGCATGGCAGTTACCACAGTCAACTATCATGCTTTTTCATCATTACCGATCAAAGATGGAGATATTTAATATTTAATGGATCCACCCACTAACCCGATCCAATACTATAGAGATTAATCAAGGATAACATAAAGACTGGGCCCGATAACTTTAAGACCCAATAGTGGAGATCCAATGGACTAACCGAATAAGTAGGCCCAATCTATTCTACCAATGGGTGAAATATCACGACCCAACATCGCTTCTGGTTTTTTTTATTAAATAGACTATTTAATAAGAAACTATAAATGGTCACTGATATTGTAGGATTTGATAATACAGAAAGAGGCCCAGACTGAAATTCACCAAGGCCCAAAGGGTGAAGGATTTTAAAGGAAAAGATGGACTAAAACCAGAAGTTCAAATAAAAGATCAAATCTGATAAATATCTGAGGCTTAACCCGGACGCTACTCGTTTGAATTCCTCATTATTGCCAGAATTTAATGTGCCCCTTTCGTGAATCGTAAATCACGCAAATCGATATAAAAGTAATTTCACCCAAATTTGACAGTTTTACCTGCCAATTTGGAATTCCAGACTCTTGAGCTTTCTTCTTCTCTCTCGGCCTTTCTTCCTTTCTCTGCAAGGTTTTAACAATGGTGGTCCTCAACTCGAACCATAACTCTCCTCTTCATGTAACCCCCATCAACACCGTCCCACCGAATCCAAGTCCCAGCAAAGAAGCATCAAGCTCAAACCCTAAGGCTGCAACCCCAAGTAAAAATCCAATAACGAAACCCCTCCTTAACCCTTCTGCATTCTATAGGAGCCAAGAACGTTATGCTCATGCCAACACTCCATCGATCATCACTGAAATCGATTTGAAAAGGATTCGGAGTAGTTGCCATATCCCGGACACCCATCTAGTGAGAGTTCCCAGGTCCGAGGAACGAATGTACCAACGTCCTGAAGGATGGACGGCTGTTCTGGTGACCATCTTGGAGAAGGGTATCTGATTCCCTCTTCACGCCTTCATAGTAACCCTCCTAGGGTTTATAGGTGTTGGGTTCGCCCAACTAGTGCCAAACTCTTACATTCACATCCTAGCATTCATCGCTTTCTGCCATGAGCTAAGCGTCGAACCCATACTTGACTTCTTCTTCACTGTTTACAAGATCGGCCAGTCTAGAGAGAAAGGATTCAAGGCCATAAGCAAACAATCTCCGAAGAGAGTGGAGAAATTCGAGAGGCGATCGCCGGTATCCACCCCTTCTAGCAATAAAGGATGGCATAAGGGGTGGTTCTTCATTAAAGGACCAGAGATCTCATCTCTCATGAATCGAGCCACCGATGAGAAAATTTCACGACTTTTAGAGATATTTCTGAAGAACGTGAGGCCAAAATGATAGAGCTCTTCGACAACTTCCCGAAGGAGGAATGGAACTATGGGCTTCTTTCCAAACAGGCATGGTTGTATGACCACAAATGTAAGTATCGGCCCAACTTGCATATATTTGAAAATTCATAATATAATTTATAATATGTGGATTCTGATATATAATTGTTTACTCTCTGCAGTAACCTTGATTAAGCCTTCATCTTTGGAGGTGAAAGATTTGGAAGATTTTCAGGCTGGAAGGTCTGTAGAAGCTGCTGAAACTCCATTGATAGAAGCAACACCCGAAGACAACCCAACCATTGAAACATCCCCTACTGAACCTCACGGAGATGAACCAGAAGAGGATGAACTTCCTCCCCCCGAAGAGAGACTTCAACCCCGTCGAAAAAAGAGATCCGTCCGAAAACCTCGAACAATTCCTGTTCCAACACCTCCTTAGCCCATTCCAGAACCTAAATCGATCACCAAACCGGCCCCTCCTCGAAGAAGCTTACTTTATCTACCTGATCGAAGAAATCTTCTTAGAGTCAAGAAATTAAGAACTAAAGTTACCCCTCTGACAACCAAAGAGCTCAGAGTGCCTCTGTCTTCAGTCGAGCTTCCTCCAATAATTCTAGTGAAAATACAAGCTTCTGATGAAGAAGAATGAGTCGAAATCGTGCTTGCACTATCCCGAAAAAGGAAACACCCTTCTAACAGTCATCCAAGCTCAGCGTCAGCTCCATCACTGCCTCGTGAACCTATCCATGATCGATCACCGTCTCCAAAAAATATATACATGGATCCCTCTCCAGTTCGTGAACAACCAGTACATTCTCCCGAATAACCTATACCCTCCCCTCCAAGGCCTTCGTCGTATGAATTTCAGAACGATGCCATGGCATCACCAACCCTCTGGCCTCGATACAATGCCAACTTCCCCTTCCATCTATTCAATGCATTCGTTCGGGAAACAGACGATCACAGGTTTGGCGATAGATTTATCGGGGACATGCTTAATGAGGGTATAAGCTATATAGCAAAGGTAAACTTATTTTCTCAATATTCATGCTTCATATCATGCTTAGGTTATATATCTGAAATTGATTGATTAATACTGAATGTACACAAGCCAATGCTATTTTTGGGAGTTTACGCCCTAAATATATGGAATCCGAAGCTGCAGAATAAGCTGCAAGGAGAGAGAATGTCATTCTGCAGTCTGCTTTGGCGAAGGAAAGGCATGAACGGGATATGGCTGAGTTCAACAATGAACATCTTTGGAAGGATTTTGCCCGGACTAAAGAAAAACTTAAAGCCCTCAAGGAGGATCTGGAAGCGACCAAGGCCAACCAACAAGACATGACGAGTATGAATGCTGACCTTGTTGAAAAGAACGAGGTTCTGAAGGTTAACAACGATGAACTCGCCATAGCTAACCAGAGCCTGGATATACAAGTAGACAATCTTCAGGCGAAGGCCCTCGAGGATAAGGAAAGGCATTTGGTCAGGCGTCGGAAGCTTCAGGATAAGCTGAAGGCTTTGAAGGAGCGAGGTCCTCCTCTGACTGAAGAGTTGCGTAGGGAAATTCAGGCTGAATATCGGGAGTCTGATGAGCTAAATGCAGAGATTTTGAAAGTATACTCTGAAGGGTACGAAGTCTGCCGAGATCGAGGTAAGGAAAAGCTGGTTACAGCTCAATTAGACCCAACCCTTCTTGACTCTGAAGACGTGGGTGGTGCTTGAATAGGACCTTACTGCTTTTTTATGTTAGAAGTTTTGTAAAGGATTTTTATTTCCTGTGTATGTAATCGTTTAAATATTAATGAAATTTTAATTTTCCTTCTCATGATTTCTGTATAATGTGTTTCTTGTCAATAATTCAGTATCAATCATCTTGAATGAACTTAACTTGACTTGTGAATCAGATAAGGCATATAACAGTTAAGTTAAGAAAGGACATAAACTGAACTTAAGGAACCGAACTCAACACTTGAAAAAAATAAAGTAATGTATACTTATCGTTTTCGAAGCGTGAGACATGTCATTCATAAGGTGAATTCGGCTGATCCTCCTTGCACCATCAAGATCTTGTTTACCACTCGGGGTAAAACAAGTATATAAGGATATTTGTCTACCATGCGGGGTAGAACAAAGATATAAGGACAATGGAATTTGTTACCACTCGCGGTAAGACAAACTCATAAGGACACCTAACAATAAGGCTACCATCGAATGGCCAGCGAGTCCCCCCGAACCTCCTTACTTTGGTGCATATTGTTTACCATGCGGGGTAAAACAAATTATAAAAGGACTAGGGAATTTGTTTACCACTCGCGGTAAAACAAACCCATGAGGACACTCCTGCCGATAAGGCTACCATCGAATGGTCAGCGAGTCCACCCCGTCCTCCTTACATCGATGAATTTTGCCTACCCCGAAGGGCCTGATAAATTCACAAGGACCACCTGCCAAAAAGGCTACCATCGAATGGTCAATGAGTCCCCCCCGTCCTCCTTACACCATTGTGAATTTAGGACCAATAGGAAGAAAATCAATTGTGAAAAAGTGAATCTTTTATTAATGACGATCCAATGTTTACAGACTTCCGGTGAACTGACTCGATTTCTATTGAAAGTACTTCCGAAGCCTGCCAGCATGCCAAGTGTTCTTGATCTCGGATCCGTCCAATGCCTTTAACCGATAAGTCCCGAGCTTCGGTACTTCAATTACTTCATACGGCCCTTCCCAATTCGACATCAGCTTTCCCATGTTCTGAGGCGTAGACGCTTCGACTTCCCTGAGGACAAAATCTCCCACTTCAAATCTACGAAGCTTAACCCCTTTGTTGTAATGCTTGGCTACTCTTCGTTGGTAGGCTGCTAACTTGATCAAAGCCACCTCTCTGATTTCTTCCAACAGATCCAAGTTGACCTTCAGTCCTTCATCATTGTAGATCTCTTCGAACTGACTAACCCAAAGACTTAGAGATCCAATCTCAATTGGGACTAAGGCATCAGTATCATAGGCCAATCTGACAGGTGAATCCCCTGTGGTAGTCCTCGGTGTAGTCCGATAAGCCCATAACACGCTGAGAAGCTCCTCTGGCCATCTTCCTTTAGCTTCGTCCAGTCTGCGCTTGATCCCATTCAGCAGCGTTCTGTTGGTCACTTCAACTTGCCCATTCAACTATGGATGAGCCACTGAAGTCTTCTTGTGCTAAACTCCAAGCTCTTTCAGAAATCCTTCAAATTTTGATCCCATGAATTGGCGTCCGTTGTCCGATATCACCACTTTAGGAATTCTGAAACGAAACACTACGGACTCCTTCATGAACTTCAAGCACTCTTGCTCCGTTATCAACCGAAGTGGCTTCGCTTCTACCCATTTGGTCATATAATCAATAAAGAATTCTATGATAAAACCGACCGACCTTTAACTTTCGAGAATGGACCCAAGATATCTCACCCCCAGATAAAGAAAGGGTATAGGAGATAAGATCGAGTATAGCTCTTCTAGTGGCTAATGTGGGATCGGACTGTTGAGCTAACACTTCTCACACTTCTTCACATACTCTGTAGCTTCCTTAAAGATCGTAGGCCGGTAGTACCCCTGCTGAAGTACTTTATAGGCCAATGACTTAGCAGCCATATGGTCGCCACAAATACCCTCGTGAACCTCCCGAAGAGCATACTCAGCCTCAGATGGAACCAGACACTTCAACAATGGTGACGAAAATGCCCTTCGATAAAGATCCCCATCAATAAGAACGAAGTTGGCACTCTTGTACTTGATCTTCTTTGCCAGCATCTGATCCGAAGGAAGGACGCCATCTGCCAAATATTCGATGTAGGGAGTCATCCAACAATTAGAACGTTCAATTCACATCATCGCTTCACGCTTTGGATACTCATCATTGCAAAACCTCCAAATAAATCGACCCATTGAAAACATCAAGATCCGTAGTAGTGGCTACCTTCGACAATGCATCGGCAGAATGGAATTGTCGTTACGCTTATGCCTCAAACTCATAAGAGACGGCAATCTTTGAAGCTTGGCTTTCAATTCGCCAAATACTTGATCATCCTCGCCCCACGAGCTTCATAATCTCCCCGATACTTGCTTGACGACCAACCGAGAGTCATCAGTAAATGATCGACTTTCGAACTTCTAGACTCTTCGCCAATCGAACTCCTCGCTAGCATCGCTTCATACTTACTCGTTGTTGTTCGTTGCTCAACCCAAATCGATGGCTGTTGTACCTTGAATCCTTCCGGACTTGTCAAAATAATCCTCGCTTATCGACATCCGCAGATGCAGACCCATCTACATCTGAGTCGTCCATGAATTCTCGATTGTCTTTGAAGAACCTGCAATCGCTTTCGACGGACATTTCAACTTCGGTAGCTCAAAGATCTGCCTTGAGAACGTAACATTCCACCATGAAATCGTCTAAAGGCTCGACCTTTGATAGCGATTCGGGATGATATTCAATAAAAATTGGGATAATTCAATCGTCTATGCCGCTAATCTCCCCGAAACTTCGCTTTGCTCATCACCTTCTTCAATGATCGATCCGTAGACAACCAGAGCAGAGCCTTTTGAAAATATTGTCGAAGCTTTCACTAGCAATTATCAAAGCAAAGGAAAATTTTTTAATATTTGGGTACCGGTTTCAAAGATCTCTTGGGACATGGTGACATAATAATAAACCGATATTGCTTCCCCCTTCCCGAACCAAAATAGCTCCTACATGCTAAACTAACTAGCCGGATATAAATACAAAGTCTCGGTACGGAGCGGTGTTTCACCAATAAAGGAGTCAAGATAGATATGTTTTATGCCTTGAAGGCGCGTCTTCACACTCCGAAGTCCACTGGAACGTCTTCGCATTCTTCGGTCCCTTCAGTGTATCAAAGAATGGCAAGCACCTCTCTGCTGACTTGGACATAAACCTCCTCAAAGCTGCAATCCTACCAGTCAGACGTTGGACGTCTTTGAATGACTGAGGAGTCTTCATGTTCAGGATAGCATGGATCTTCTCCGGATTGGCCTCAATGTCCCTTTGACTGACCAGATAACCCAGGAACTTCCCTGCACCGAGCCCGAAGGTACACTTTGCAGGATTGAGCCTCAACTTGTTATGACGGACAGTCTGAAAGCATTCCTCCAGATCATCCAAGTGCTTCTGAACATTCCTGCTCTTTACGATCATGTCATCCACATATACCTCCATGTTCCTTCCTAGTTGCTTTTGGAAGACAAAGTTCATCATTCTCTGGTAGGTGGCTCCAGCATTAATCAAGCCAAAGGTCATCTTTTTATAGGCATACACCGAACGGTGTGTGATGAATGCTGTCTTCGAAATGTTCTCCTTGCACATAGAAATTTGATGATAACCTGAAAAAGCATCCATAAAGCTTAGTAGTGCATACCCCGAAGTCGCATCAATAAGTTGATCAATGTGGGGCAGAGGATAGAAGTCCTTCGGACATGCTTTGTTCAGGTCGGTGTAGTCGATGCAAACTCGTCACTTCCCATTCTGCTTCTGCACCAACACTACATTTGTCATCCACTCCGGGTAGTCGATTTCAAAGATGAAGTCAGCAGCCATCAGCTTGGCAATATCTTCATCAATGATCCTCTGACGCTCAGGTGCAAAGATCTGCCTTTTCTGCCAAACTGGCTTCTTTGATGGATCCACATCTAGTCTGTGCTCGGCAATTTTTTGGCTGATTCCAGGCATGTCTTGTGGCTCCCATGCAAAAATGTCCGCATAGCAGCGAAGAAGTTCCATAAGGTTTGTCCAGAGAGGTTCCGGCAGACCCAAACCAATCTTCACTGTTTTGTCTTTCTTTCTGAAGACCAGCTCGATCTCCTATGTCTCTCCTGCAGGAATAACCAATGGCTCCGAACTGCTTTCAGTGAAGGGCTCGATCTCAATTGTCATGTTTTGTTTTTGCTTGCTGACCCCTACTCCTGAGGCGATCACAGAATTCCTATAACATCATTTGGCCAGGTCCAAATCCCCTGCTACCTCTCCAACTCCATGAGCTGTGGGGAACTTGATTTTAAAATGAGGGATGGAAGTCACTGCTTGGAGAGCAGTCAAGGTAGGTCGTCCCAATATGGCGTTGTAGGCCGAATCTACATGCACAATATAAAATTTACACGTTATTTCTACCTGTTGTGGAGCAGTACCGAAGATGACCGGTAGCTCAATAGTCCCTGCCACTTTGACCGGATCATTGCTGAAGCCATATAAAGGAGCCTCATATCCGACCTCCATCTTCCTCCCATCAAGATACATCCTCTAATAAGCGTGGGCATAAAGAATATCAACAGAAGACCCGTTGTCAATCATCATCCGCTTCATATCCACCGAACCCACTTATGTTGTGATCACCAAGGCCCCTTCATGGGGTTCGATGGGCTCCGAAGGATAATCTGCATCACTGAAAGATATAACTGTCCCTGGAAATGGTCTGTCGGTCTTCGGGGGAACACCCGCCATGGACATGACTATATCCAGATACCCCCTCCTCTTCTTTCCTACCAACTTCCCTGCTGTCCCACCGGTTATTACATCAACGACGTGCCTTGGTGGTTGATTTGGATCAGCAGCCAGCATTGTGGAACCGTTTTGAACCGTCTCGAATCAGATAAACCAACATTCTCCTGATCTTGTTGTTGGTCCCTCCCGGCCACATATTGAACTAACAAACCGCTTTGAACCTTCCTCTCCACAAAGTCCTTCAAATTACAGCATTCATTTGTATCGTGACCTGCAGCTTGATGATAGCCACAATATTTCCGAGCATTGCCCTGACCTGGCTTAAAATTATCACGAGGAGGTTCGAAGAAGGGCTGGTTCCTGATCTGATCCAGAATCACCGACCTATCCGTGTTTAGTTTGGTGTAAACCTTATTCACCTTCGGGGTAGGAGCAGGTGGGCGATTGCTTCCTTGTCTCCATGTGTTGTTGTACTTCTTTGAGCTGCTCTCAGACCGATCATTATACCCCCCTGACTTCCTCTGATTGCCTTCAACCTTAGGAGTATCTGCCTCCTTCATGCGGTCCGAAGAAGGACGCTTCAAGCTATTCATAGCCTCTTCTACCACGATGTAGCCCTCGGCTTTATCAAAGGCTTTAGCCAAGCTCTTCGGATGGTGAAACATCAGCTTCTTCACCAACTTTTCTGACTTCACCAAATCTAATCCGTTCTGAAATAAACCCACAGCCTGAAGATCATTGAGATCAGACACCTGGCCAACAGCTTCCCTGAATCACTTCACATACAAACCCAAAGACTTATTGGAAAACTGCCGAACCTGAACCAGTGAACCAGTAGGCTTTCCCCTCCTTCGATTGCTCCCAAAACGAGCATGGAACTTGTCACATAACTCAGACCATGATGTGACTGAATCAGCAGGCAAGGTCCCCATCCACTGTCGTGCATCCTTCCTCAACGTTGTAACAAACGTATGACACTTAGCCGCATCGGTGAAGTCATAATAGTCCATCAGTCTATCGAACGCCTGACTGTGGTCATAAGGGTCCCCAGACCCACCGTAACTCTCCATGTGAGGCAACTTCTTGGTGGTGTCTGCCTTCTCCTTAAGAATATCCGAGGAAAAAAGAGACACCTTTTTTCCCGGAGTATCTCTGTTGAACCTCGGCCAACTGCTTTCGAAGCTCCTTCAACTCCTTTACCAAGAAATCCACACCTTCTGATTGTGAGGAGACTTCTTTCTCCTGAATAACCTTCTGCTTCTGGGCAGAACGACCTCCTATATCTGACCCCACTGCTTTTGTTGGACTTCTGGATCTACTCCGACGTATAACTCTATCCTCATGATGAGAATATTCATGTTGATGTTCTCTCCTTCTACTCTCAGGCGCATACTCTCTCGACCGACTCCTCTGTCTATTACCGCCACGACCATGAGAACCGACTACCACAAGTGCTTTCTTTGACACCTCGGGAGTTCTGCTCCTTGATCTCCTACGTTCTTGAGGTCGTCCTTGAGAAGCGTGAATAGAATGCTCCGGCTCCTTTCCATCCCGCTGTGGTACATCCCTAGGTCTACTACGCCTCTTGGATTGAACATGACTAGACGCCTTGTCCCCCAAATTTGCAATTCGAAGCATCTGTTCGACTATATTTTCCCTTTGTTTTAGAAGGATTTCCAAAGTCTTATCGACTTCGTCTGCCATCTTTGCCAACTTAGCAGCTATATCCCCACGTTCGCTTCGGTGACGAGTTCTAGACGGTGAACCTTCTACCTGCCTTCGGTCTTAATCACGATCTCTGTCCTCATCAAAATTCAACCTCCTTCTGGCTTTGACGTGGGCTCTCGAACGAGAACCCCCAGAATCACGGTTAGAAGTTGTGCTCTCATGAGCACTTTTGGAAGGACCCAGACGATCCTTAACAGAAATACGAGGTAAAGATGAACTTGCAGCCATCGGCTGCCCCTCTGGCGTATCACCTCTATTCCTCACCATCTCTTCCGACGTAGAGCAAGTGAAGTTTTGTGATTGAAAACTACAAGACACTAGAACACAACCCTCCTTCTAGCGCCAATGTTAACGCCAGGATCTTCTACCACGTTCCAATCACGTAAGACGTCCTGATCCTGCACAGTAAACACGATCAACACCAAAAGCTTGACGGCTTCGACCGTCGGGGGATAGCTCAGGCGTGAGAGTCAGTACAGGTGTTCACCAAAGTTAACAATGGAAGATGAAATTTCTAGTGTATTGAGAGAGATAAAATTATCAGTTATGTGTGTGTGTACCTTTTTCTTGAAGACTCCCTCGCTATGATATGCTCTCTAGCCCGGTTTACCGTGCCACCCACTACCTCCTCGACACAACCCCTCGATCCGATGGTTTCACGACTGACCGTTGGGCACGATCCACCCACTAACTCAGAGTCACCGTTTTACTGCTTACCGTCCCAAGAATCCCATCCACATTAATACATGGCAGTTAACACAGTCAACTATCATGCTTTTTCATCATTACCGGTCAAAGATGGAGATATTTAATATCTAATGGATCCACCCACTAACCCGATCCAATACTATAGAGATTAATCAAAGATAACATAAAGACTGGGCCCAATAACTTTAAGACCCAATAGTGGAGATTCAATGGGCTAACCGAATAAGTAGGCCCAATCTATTCGGCCCAATAGGTGAAATATCATGACCCAACATCATCTAATGCAATAGCTTTGGGAACAAGTATACAGAGAGACATGATTTACTTTCATCTATTCCATAGAATGACAACTTTCACAAATTTCTCTCTTTTGGTTTGCACTACCAGCTTTGAAACAATTCATCAGAAAAATGCATTGAAGGTAAAAAAATTCTATATCGGTGTTGGTATGCCTACCACTGCACACGAAATTAAATGGAATTTAGTGAAAACATTGTGTTCTTGGTATCTACACTGTTCTGAATATCAATGGATGTTACATGAGAATTTTAATCCCAATCTGGATGTTAAAAGGTTGCAAATTGTTCTGCTTTTGAAAAAGTTTAACTCACAATTCATTCATGTTGAGGCACCACTCATACATGATGGGATTATTGTGTGTAGTCCAATAAAATACTATAAAATGACTGATCTGGGCAAGCAATTGAATATGGCTGCACAAATGGAGCTTGGTGATATTGTTGTGGAGTTAGGGAACACTTTCGAATTGAGGACTCAGAGTTATACTCATAATCATAGAGGGGCTAAAGGTGTTTGGACTATAGCATGTCTTATATTTTTCAAAAAGCTTAATCCTGTGTTACCCCGTCTTCTTGATGACCTTCATAATTGGAAGTTTTGCTATGTTAATCATGGCTTTGTGATCGCTGCAACTATATTGGACATGATCAAACTTCATTTTAGCAATGAGGCAGAGCATGAAATTCTTGACAGCTACTTAAAGGTAATACAAAGTAGAGAATTCATTATAGCTTGTTTACGCGATGAGAAAGTAAAATGCTACCCTAATGTTTAATTATTTTTTATAAATCTTATCAATTTTATAGAGCAAAAAGCTCCAATGTGCATATTCAGAGCTACTCAGTAGGAAAAAAAAAGGGGTTCATCATCTTAATTTTTCTCATTTTCACCTTCGATTGCGAAGGGATTTAAGGTTGGTTTTCAATTGGCGAGATTTGAACTTTAGATCTGAATTATAATTTATAACAAAAATATATATATTTAATTTTAAATTGTAAAAGAACATAAGAATATGTGATTATTTATAGCTTAAATGGATTTAATATTAAAACTATATTCAAAAAATTCTTTTTTTTAATAGAAAAGGTCATCTTTTCAAATATAATTTTAATATTTCCTGGTTTGTTTTTAATTATAAGCAGTTTTATAAAAGAAAGCTTATACTAGTAAGGGAAATAGGAATAATTATGAAAGTGCAAATAAGACATCATGCATGATAACTGAGGAAATGAAGGAAACTTGGTGGAAGGGGGTAAGAGATAGAGAGACAAAGTTGAATCCTTAAATTAGAAGGGATGGCAGGCAGGAATCATGGGAGGTGGTTAAAAAAGAAGGGTGTGCATGCATGGAAGAGATGAGGTGTCAGCATGAGAAAGCAAGAAGAAGAAGTATGGCACCAGAGTGCATGTGCCTTCGAACTCTCAACTCTGAAGCACAAGTAGATTAAAGTAAGTAGTAGGAGTAGTAAATTTGGGGAGCTTTTTGGGTGTGTTTCTTTTCTTGTTAGAAATTAACGCAGCACAAAAGAATAGCAAGTGAGAAAACCAAAGAGAAACAATTTACCTAGTTTATTCAAAATATTTGAATGTTTCTTTAAAACCTCCTCTTTATATAACGAATATAAGTAATTATATATATTTTATCGTGAATTAGAAAACTATCTCTTCATATTTAGGCCAGGAGCAGGTCCGAGTGTTGGATATGCTAAAAAATTCATAGTTTTTCCATAGTTCCATATTATTTATTTTAGAAACTTTTTTTGTGTATATTAATATATGTTGGCTTGGGTGTAGTAACTTGGTTAGAAAAATAAGAATGGGACTTGTGCACATGAGGATGGCTAAAGAATTGGGCTAAGCTAAACTTGGTTCTTCAACTTTCAATTAGAAAATTTTAGTGCGTGTGTGCGCATGATACGCACACGTAGGAGGGGATGTCAATCCGGTTGATTATGTCTTTTGCTTCAATCCCTAATTATTACTCCCTCCATCCCAAAATAATAGATGATTTAGGATATTTTTTTTCCCTAAAATATCTGACGTTCTACAATCCCAAAAATATTTTGCCATTTATTTTCCCTCTCCACCCTTCCTTCCCCACCACTATTATCAGATTCAGGAGGAAAAAGACGCTATATTAATTAAGGGTAAAATAGTAAAATTATAACTACTCTTAATCTTTGTGAAACTCTCTAGAACGTCTATTATTTTGGGATGGAGGAAGTATTTCTTTTAATACCCTAGCAGTTATGAGCTTTTATTGGCATTATTTTCCCCAACATAAACCTTATTTATCTCTTCTTGTTGTAACTCCCAATAACATTTTTATTCTTCTTCTCCGTATTATCTCTATGTATCCTATTCTTCTCGATATATTCAGCATTCTTCTCGATATATTCAACTCTTATACTCTGTTAAGTGGGCAATCCACAAGTCTAAAGCCTCTTTCCGTGAGTACACACGATCGGAGACTTCGCAATTGAATCTTGGAGAGTGACCACCGACAAATTTCCCATTCAGATCGCGATTATTATTATCAAATAGTAAATCACTTTTTAGACAAAGAATCACGCTACACCTCGGTTTTTCAGCTAAGTTGTTCCAATTTACTGTATTATTTATCTTATTAATTGATATATTTTCTAACACCGAACCCCCACTAAATTATTCGTAACGCACGTGAGATAATTTTATAATTACCTCTCAATTAAATTTTGAATTAAACTTCACTAATAACATTTTTGTGATATGCATTATTTGCTGATACTCAAATTTGTGAATTAGGATCCTCTCAATTTTAAATGAATTAGCTAGTCTTTATTTCATACTTAAGATTTAAAATATATTGAAATGCTCATAGGAGAGAGAGAGAGAGAGAGAGAGAGAGACAATATTGGGAAATATACAAAAAAATAGATAGTCTTCATTTCATTTAAAAATTAATTCAATTGAATTTAAACTTAGTTCCGACTTCGAACTAAATGAACAGACTCAAACCTAACTCATTTAATATTTAATTAACTATTATTTTTAATTTTTATAATAATATATTTATTGAGTACAATTTAAACTCGAGTTGCTTAAATTGACTATAGATCCGACTCAACTTATTTATTAAACATATATACCGAATTTATATAAATCTCAAGTTTGTATAAAACAAGAACTCAAACTCGATAAGTTAAAATCTAACTCGACTTATTTAAAGTTTTATTTAGAATTTAATTGTCGATAGATAGGCAAAGTGGATGAACGGTTAAAATTGATGTTATCAAGTCCTCTTTCTTTTTTGAATAATGATAGGGACTCAAATTATATATAAAAATTGTGCACAGATAATATAAAAAAATAAAAAAAATAAGAAGAATGATTTACGATTAAATATTTTACATATAAGAAATATATGAACTCTATTTTTATGTACAGTTTATATACATAGTATTATTTTTTCTTAATTCTAAGTGTGTTTGTTTAAAAGTCGAATGGAAATTAATCTGAATTACTTGGATCGGTTAATGTGTTTGTTTTTTATTGCGAATGGCTAAGTTTCGATTTTTTTAATGAATAAGCGGAATGAATAAATTGAATGAAATAAAAAAAAATTAAAAAAATTAAAAAATTAAAAAAAATATTAATTATTATATTAAGTAATATTAAATAAATTTACAACAATTTTGAATTTTTTTAGAGGGATAAAATAATAAAATTTTGTCATTCAGACATGTCAATTATCAAACAACTTTTTTCATTCAGATTCAGATTTAAATTCAGATTCATTCAATTTTTATCAAACAACACCTTAGTCTAAGTATTATAAAATGGCTTAATATGAGAAATTATTTAAAATCATGTTTAACTAGGTATTATAATCCCACTATTTGAAACGAAACAATTCTATGACAAAATTAATCTCAACTTTTTTTTTAAATGACTATAATATCACGTGATTCAATTGTAATCTAAATTTAAAAATTATTTTCGTAAACATACACTAAGGAAAACTATAAATTTAGTTTAACGAAATAAATGATAATTAGTAAAAAAATTGTTAGTTTATTTCAATATAATTGATTGTATTAATATTTAAATAAATTCAGGTTAATATTAAATTTAAAATTCTATACATTGGCAAAAACAAAAATAAATGTTAAGAATATCAACTATACACAAAAAATCATGCACACACGGTATAAAAGGAGAGAAAATACAACGTGTGATTCAACTTTAAACTTTAAATTGTTATTTAATTTAATTTTAGTTAATTTACAATAAAAATTTCACAATAAAATTCATGTCAATATTCATAAAAATACTGAAGATATAATGTTGAAGGAAACATGCACTGCGATATAATACTGAAGATATAACACTGAAGATGAAGAGCTGTGAGTTTTGTAAGTGTACGGCGAGGATCTACTGCGAGTCGGACCAAGCGAGCTTGTGCTAGACCTACGACGCAAAGGTGCACTCGGCGAATTTTCTAGTAGCCAGGCATTTGAGGAGTCTTCTCTGCCACTCATGCAAGTCGTCGACGCCTTGGAGTGCTGCCAGTGTGAAATTCGGTCGGACGGTTTCTCATCATTACTACTAGCTAGTGTAATTATTTACTAATTGTTGTATATTAATGGATCTGTGGCGATAGATATTTATTCGTAAGCAATGGTTTGTGTTTTTATAGTGCATTAGGTAACTAAACCTTCATACCAAGGTAACCAAACTGTCATATCAAAGTAATCAATCAACCTCCACACTTTCAATTTTTTCTTAGTGCAGTTGGTAACCAAACCTTCAGATCAAGGTAAGCAAACCTTCATACCAAAGTAACAAAACCTTCATACCAAGGTAACCAATTCACATCCACACCTACAGTTTTTTCATAGTGCAGTTGGTAGCCAAACCTTCAAACCAAGGTAACCAATTCAGTTTTATTAAGTTACCAATTTCGTTTGAATGTGATGCAGTTGGTAGCCAACCATTCATACAAAGGTAACCATTTTAGTATTTGTGAGTAACAAAATAGTCATAAAAAAAATTTCGGAACAGTAAAAGTTAAATCTTTTTATAGGGCAAACCTTCTTCTTCTTCTCATTGGCGTTTTGGACAATGGAGATTCACGGCGGTGTAGCGGCGGAGTAGCAGAAGAGAAGTCGACGGGAAGAGAGAAAAATGAAGAGAAAGGTAAAGAGATTTACGACGACGGACGATTTTGTTGATAGCTTTAATGGAAGCATGAGTCTATGAATTTTCTAGTGGTACAGGCTTTCGCCATGGACGGACATTAAAAAAGTAAAAACTGAAACAGAGCCCAATTTACATGTACAGATATTTTATTTATTTATTTACTTATTTGTTAACTATTATTTCAAAAGTGTATGTGAGGGAGATGAATATTTGAATTTGAATTATTCTTTTGAATTTGAATTTCTTTTTCTTGTTAGATCCCAAATATTTGAATTTGAATTATTAATTATGATGCTTATTTCTCCTCGATTTTAGGTTTCCTTATTAATGTGAATTGTACTATTTTTATAATATGGGTCCTAATTACACTCTTTTTATAATTATTTTCTTGATGCACTAATGATATAATTATTTCTAATTGTTGTATTTTCTGTAAAGAACCCATAATACTTCATATAGTACACTGTATGTAACCCATTAATTTATAATTGATAAAGCTGGCTCAAACTTCTATTCTTGAACCTCTTCTTATTTATGCAATCAAGATCATAACCATTATACAAACAAATGTAATTAAAACAAAATATCACTTGGTTCCAAAATATAAGATAATTATTAATTTTTTAAAGTAAATTTAAAATATTTTTAAATTTAAATTTAAAATTAACACAGTATTGTAAAATATAATCATTAATTAATCATCTCAATTTTGAGTTTAAACAATATTATATTCATTTTTGATGTATAACCGAGTTTAAAATATGTTATTATTACAAGAGTATAATAAGTACAAACGATATTTTTTTATTCAATTCTTTAATTAATTCGGAAAAAATAAACATAGCATATGATTATTTTTTAGTTATCCCATGAATAATTCCTTAAAAAATAAATATGAGGTTAAAACTATTTAATCTTAGGATTAATAATCCTAAAATTATAATTTCAGCGAATTATAATCCTTACAAACAAACATGACGACGTAAAGGTGATAGGCTGATAGCTTAGTAAAATGACATTTCTTTTTGTTGTGTAATATCATAATTTAAATATATCCATTTTTCTTAAATTTGAAATGTATCTTTCAAAACAAATTGTAATATTCCTTCTATTCAAAAATATAAAATTATTAGTGATTTTTTTGAAATCAACTTAAAAAAAAATAAGTTCTAAATTAACATAAATTCTATTAATTTTAGTCAATACAATGATGACTAGTATAAATTATATTTAAAATATTACTCATTATAAAATTTATTATTTCATAATTTTTTATAAATAATAATAAAAAGAAAAGGACAACATAACTCAAACGTTGGGCTACCCACTCCACTGTAAATAATAGAGTTTAGCCCATCGTCAGTTCTATATACAAAATAGTAGAGTTTAGCCCATTTGGGTCAGTAGTATGCAAATTAAGAGAGTAGATCATTTGTCCTCATTTTCTCTGTTTGTCCTTCCATTTAAATTTTGATAACTGGCCTTTTATTTAATTTTAGAGTTAATTGATGTTAAGTAAAAGGTTAGGTGTCAAAATTTAAGTGGGAGATACAAGGGAGACAGAGAAAATGGGGACAGAAGATCTGTTCTCGCTAATTAGAGTGAAGATATCTGAATAATTCTCAAACACTTTGGAGTATCCTAAAGGACATAATGTAATGATTTTAATGTATTTTAAATGTATGTTTAGTTATTGGTAGTGGTGGGTTTACTCCTAGAAAGTTATAAACGACAAATAAATTGGAATAAATTTTTTCTTCTAAAAAGACAGTTATTATGGAACCGATGGAGTATCATATAATGACAAAATTATCACGTATATGCATTCCATTCGAATGAATTTTATTCCATCTTCTCCACATGAAATAAAAAAAACAAAAGAACAGAATAAATTTTCATTATATTAGAATAGAATAGTTTATCCATCAAGATGATTATCAAATATATTGTCTTTATTTTATTTCTTCCTCTATTATATTTCTTTAATCCAAGCCTAATATGTAATATATGAGTTGTGACATTGGTTATGACCCTTTCTAACAAGCCAATTTATAAAACAGGCATAAACTAATCCACGTAGTATCCTATCCAATAACTAAATAAAACGGAAGAAAGATATATTCTGTGTGACGAGTACATTCCTCATGAAACAATATCTAAGCTGACCTAATCTAAAATTCGATCAGGAAAAAGAAAAAAAAAATATTAATTAAAGAATTAAATTCTGAACGGGTATCTTACAAAGTCAACGTGTTAATAAGGGATCAGATCAGATGCTCTTCAGGAGTTGGTGCTCCTGAGTAGACTTGTGTATTTATCAACGCCATATGTGGGGACCGCCAGCATCACCTTCACTTCATCCGCCTGATCGTGGACTGGCAGCAGCAGGCAGTACCGATCGCTGCAGATGGGTCCCACGTGGACCGGCTGACTCATCCCAAAGTCAATTCTGTCCAGCCCAAGTCTTGACCACTGCGACAAAATCAGTACACCTATAGAGCCGGGACTCGCCTGAGTCTGACTCACTAATTCCACTACCTCCCTCACGTACTCGTTTCCAACTCGTTTTTTTGCTCGTCTCACCAGCTCAGTTGCGTACCCTAAATCCTTCTCTGTTAAATCTTTAAGGCTCGTTTGTGCGCAGCCGAGCACGATCCCGTTGCCATAAAACCCACTGGGTAGACTCGGCTTGACTCGGTTGCGAATGTCGATGCTGAATAAAAGTTTCAGAATTTGGTTGGGTGGCAAGTTTAATGCTTTAGCCCAGGCTCTCCATACATGAGCTGAGAGAACTTCAAATGACGTGTACTTTGACTCACCGAGTCGACCCGTTGAATTAGCTAGTTTCTTTAGCTCATTTAGAGACTTGTTACCGAATGTGACAGATGTGGGAGTGAGTCTTTCGGGTAAAAAGTGCGAGTCAAAATCACAAAGATCTGGAACTCGGTCGAACTCGTGATGGGTCACTGAGTTGGCACATGTTTCATGTAACGGTGACGGATCAAGAAGATGCCTGTCCCACACTGGTTTAGACTTGAAATCGCCGTGTCTAGCTAACTCAGCAAACGAGCTAAGAAACTCAGCACTTCCAACCCCGTCGCATATACAATGACTAAACCCAACCCCAAGCGCCGCAGCACCATCCGCCAGCCACGTCAGCTGCACCACCACCAGCGGTGGTGCCCCCTTGAGCACGTCCTCCACTTGTAACGATAAGAACTTTCGCCTTTGGGTGACGTAACGCGGTGCCCTCTCAAATTCGGGCACTTTGTGATCGGAGACAGCTTCAATAAAAACTGCACCCTGGCCTCGACAAATCACCTCGAGCCCAGAGCCATCAGGCCGACTCCTCACTCGACCTGCCAATGGATAATAAGGGACCAGGACTCGACCCAATGCTCCCTTGACACGAGCAGTGATCGTAGATTTGTCCAGACCGTGGCGAGACCGGTAGATTAACAAGTACTCAATGGTGAACCGGAGAAAAAGCTGAGAATCTAAAGCGGAAAGCTGAAGAGTATGAGTCGGAGTTGGTTCTGAAGGGGTGATAAAACCGATTTCTTTCACTTTAACATTGGTGGCCATGTTCATAGTTTGATAAAAATAAAATGATGATATGATTGATATAGAATGATGGTGTATATATATGAGTGAGAAGGTGGTGGGGTTTGTTTTTATAAGGGGGTGAATAATTGATGTATCTATACTATTTATTTATTGAAGATTGCATTTGACAAGTGGCAAAAACAATACTTCTACTACTTTAGTGTCATGTTTTTTTTATAATATATATATCGGAAAGTGATTAGATGAAATTAAATTTAATTAATACACTGTTTGTCAGCATCGTATTGATTAATTGACCAATTTATTATGAAGTTAACTTCAGGGTAACCGCATTCCATAATTAGTGAACATAGGTCGGGAAATTATCTTTTTTTCTGTCTATCAACACCGTATTGATCAATTGACCAACTTACTATAAAGTTAACTTCAAGGTAACCACATTCCATAACTAGTGTTCAAATTAATAATTATTAATTTAAACAAGTAAATGCCTCTTTATTGGAAAATTATTTTCAACTTAATAATTCCCTATTATTATGTTTAATACTATATGTTTAATACTATATATTATTGAAAAACTTTATACACACCAACAAAGTGCCAACAATTTTAAAATTGCACCACGTTATCGTTATAAATATTTTATTAATAACATATCAAAATTTTATATCGCTTGTGTTGTGTGTGGTTACGAAACTTTAATTCAAATACTCCATACAGGGAAGGAAGGGACGGAGCATGTGAATGTGTATCTTTAATTTTGTTTCTCTCAACGCTGTGAAAGATTTGTGCAAGATTCTCCGGGCATAACTTTATGGAATACTGTATCAAAAAAATAAAAAATTATATACGGATATGAAAATTAGATACAAGTATTTTATAATTTTATTTATTTATATTTTGACCTCTATTATTATAAAACGGATCGGTTATCATAAAATTAATTTTATGATAAATTGGTCAATTAAATATGAAGATCATCTTTCGACCTGCGTGTTGATACTGTATTGATCAATTGATCAAAGTTCAAAACAAGTTGCTACCCTTTGCCTTTTTTTTCTCCTTTGCCTTCGCCTGCTTTCTACTGTTGGGTGGATACATGTTTATACTTTTAGAATACAAGAAAATTAGATATTTTCATTTATTTTTTTTACTTGTGGCTTCCAAAAAATATATAGTATTTATTTTAATAGGAATTTTTATAAAATATAATGTTTTAGATGTAATTTAGATACATATACAAGAACATAATTGTAATTTTCCGGTCCAAATTTCCGATATTTGTAGAAGTACTCATATTTTTATGAGTGGTTCTACACAGACAGTTTTTTTTGATAGGTTTTTTGGACCGGCCAAAATTTGGTTTTTTTTTTTTTTTTGACTCTTAAAATATATAGATTTATTCTAACTAAAAATTTTACAGAATTTGGTGATTTAGGTGTAATTTGAATACATATAAAAAACAGTGTTGTACATACTGTACAACATTATCTTTTATATATATTCAAATTACACCTAAATCACTGAATTTTATAAAATTTTCGGTTAGAATAAATACTATATATTTTTTTGAAGTCAAAGAAAAATAAACAAAACAAAAAAAACAAAATTTTGGACCGGTCCAGAAAAAACTGTCTGTCTAGACTTATTGTATTTTTATTTATAGGGATATACTTTCATATAGCCACAAAGTTAAAAACATCTAATCAGCCGCCTAAGGCCTACCTCTTCTTCTTGATTATATATGTTATACATTTTGTTCGAATATTATTTTTGATAACGGTTTAAACAATGCAATTGAATTATTTAGGATAAATATTATCATGTTACTTAATATATTATTTTTGTTATTAAACGTTTACAAGATATTAAAGAAAATTGGGTGGAAGATATAGTGGATGGAACGATCACTCTATATTTATATTAATGTAGTAATATTTACAAAATATATATATATATATATATATTTATATTTGTTAATATAAATATTAAACGGGTCTCGTACACTCGTAAAAAAAATGACTGTAAGAATATTAAATTTCAGTAGAAAATACATATTTTGCTGATGTAAACAATCTCAATATAATTTTTCAAGGATTAGTGAATGGTATATAATTTATAATTATTATTATTTTTTTTATTTAATTTTTGAAGAATGGTGTGTGTTTATATGAGTTAATGGAGGTGGATGCTGTCTAGGTGTTTCCTCAGTATCCAACACTGTAGTAATTTAGGTAGGACGTAGACAATTTTAATTTGGGGGAATTTATAATTTTATCCTTTCCGGACAATAGTACTAGACAGGGATATGGTACATGCCATATGTCAAGACAATTCTATTTTGGGAAGATGCTTGCTTATAGCTGGGTGGTGCACAATGACTGTCATCAAAATATATCATGTGGTAATTAGGAATTAAAATACTCTTTGCATTTTTTTTTAATAATATAAAATTTTTCAATCGCAATCAGATTAATCTCTCCATGAATATTTTTGCCATAACAATTGTTGTTAATGATATTCGATCCCAACTATTTATTGGATTTTTGGACCATATACTATATGTGTACTCGTGACTGTTTGAATATCATACATTATAAATTATAAATTACATGCATCTTGTAATACTATATATAACTATAAAAGAATTCGGTTATCATTAAATTAATTTTATAATAAGTTGGTTAATTGGTTAATACAGTATTGACATACAGGGAAAGAGATCACCTCCCCCAGATTATTTGTATTTGACGCCCCAAAATAGGTATACATCACCCATTTTGAAATACAATAATACTAAGATGTAAACAACTATAATTTTATTAATACAACATAAAATCATGAGTTTAAATACAAATATTGGCATCTGTATAATATTCACACCCAAATAAGTCCTCATTACAATTATTGGTACATTATTTTACAAAATGGTGAGGACTACTAAAATAACTTTCAGAACCTTTCATTCCATATCTCACTAAGATTTCGCACATTCTCGCCTCCCCGAGAAGAAAAATGGAACAAAAAAAGGGCGAGCTCAACTAGCTCAAGAAAAGAATATTATAATTAAGATAATATAGAATAAATTATCGTTAGTCTTCAACAGAAAAAATCGATAAAATACAATAGACAACAAGTTCCAGATCAATATTTGCAATAAAAAATAATAATTCATGTATGAGTTACGTAGAGAATGAAATCTACTATAATCTATGAATTTAAAAATCCATCATCATTATTTTATCCCTCAGAACATCAATCAATATTTATCTTGAATCAAATATTCATCTTCAGCATTACAAGCCAAAGATATTCATCATCACAGCCATGTTCATCTCAACACTGTACATCTTTGCACTACGGCCAAAGATATTCATAAGAAAATCAACCATCTTTTGCACTACAGCCCAAAGATATTCAATAATACTTGCTATTTAGATCGAGGATGATGAAAAATATTTTAAAAAAGACGAATCCAAAGAAACAAAAGAACAAATATTAAGGATTCAGTATTTTAAACAATCCGAGTTCAAAAATACTTCATAAATAATCATAGTGAAGTAAAATTCAAGAATGATCAAAACATGGATACAATCGTGACGCCCCCAAAATAAGTATACATCACCTATTCTGAATCGCCAAATACAATGGTACAGAATACAAATACAATCTTTAATATACAACAAGAAAGTTGTGAGTTTTAATACAAATATTGTTTCTGCATAATATCCACTATTAGAATAAGTTCTCATTACATTTATTATCACACTATTTAACAGAATAGTGAGGACTACTATACTATCATCCGGACCGTCACCCGCTCCTCGACTAGTCCCAGGCTACGCTCTCATTTCCTAAAAGAATAAAGTGAAAGAAAGGGTGAGCTCAACTAGCCCAAAAGAAGAAATATTATGACTAAGATAATGCATAATAAATTATCATTAGTCTTCAACAATGTTAAACTGATAAAATACAATAGACATCAAGTTTCACTGCAGCGGAACATGCAAACTATTAACAGAGTCGAGTAGAGAATAAAATCTACTATCTTTTATGATTTAAAAAGTTTTTCATCACTTTTACCGTTGAAACTCAGCTTAATAAATAATCCACATCATTCCCGCACTACTACGAGGATATTCATTAAGATCACAACCACAAATTATCCAATGCACTACGGGCCAAGGATATTCGTATATTCATCAATGGTCATAATCATGCCAACAACCTCGTCCATCAATGTACTACGGGCCAATGAGAACTTTTACCACATCATTTGTAACATTACTACCAAGCGATTATACCGAATAATCCCTCATCATAATCATACCAAGTCCATCTATGCACTACAGCCACGTATTTACTTTCAATAAAATATAAACGTGAGGATGATGACAATGATATAAGAATTCAATAAAACAAGTTCAAGAATTAATTTATTCAGGAACTAATAAGTCCAAATTGTCAACATGATACTTCTTTGTAGAGTAAAATTAAAGAATGCTTAGAAGAATATTTTCATGAAAAGATACTGAGTGAAGCGTAAATATCAAAGATATTCCACTAATTTCATGGAGTATAGAAGTCAAAAGTTTAACCAACTGAGTATAATAAAGAATGGAATAACAAAAGAAATCACCATGTATGCGGTACTGTGATGTATGGCGAGTTATTCCAACGTAATAATAAATAATCTGAACCAAGTCAAAGCGTAATACGCACCGGCGTGATATTCCAATGTAATAATAAAGAATGGAATAACAACAGAAATCACCATGTATGCGGTACTTTGCATGATAGACAAAGTTATTCCAATGTAATAATAAATAACGGAATCGTGTCCCACAGAAACGTCTGCACAAGAAGATATTCCAACATAATAATAAAGATTTTAACCAGTCCTGCCAGAAACGCATGCATGTGATGTTCCAATGTAATAATGAAGAATGTAATAACGTAAGTTCTCTTCATGAATATAAAAAAAATAATACCCTTACCGTAAAAAGAAGAGTATTCCAATTAGTAGGGCGAGAATATTCTTTAAGAAAGCTAAGACTACGCCAAAGCTTCTTAAAACTCTAAAGAAATACGCTTCAAGATTATAGAAGAGAATTTATCTGAATTTACGGTGTGATTTCTATTCTAACTAAGCATCCTATTTATATTCTAACTAAAGAAAATCCTATTTATAGCCAGAATTGTATGGGCACGGAATGTAATTTTGACAAAACAAACAATGTCGTTGCGCGGGGATGCGATTCGCCGAGCTGGGGCAAAATAAAGCCGTCCGGCCCTACCGGATTAGGAAAGCGAGGGCCTTTCCTTCGAAAGGAGACCGGGGAAAGAAAGAGCTATGCTATTGACCGACCCTTTTTCTCATTTTGTTTGAAGCGGGCCAAATAGAGAATGAAATGCAGAAATAGGGGAAGGGTTCCAAACCCTTTTTTGGTTTAAGGGCTGCTCGCCCTACCGAAGTACCAAATGCTTTCGGGGCTTACACCTCCCCATTACACGACCTAAAAAAGGCTTTCAGTAGCGCCCTTAGAATCTAATTTTTTTGAAGGGCCAGTAGTTGTAGCTGTGGGTAGGGCTTTCGTTCTTATCGCTCCGGGTTCCGATCTATATGACCTCCGGGCGGTACAAAGTACACCTCTTCCGTAGAAGTAGGTAGTAACCTTTAAGAGTCTGTTCAAGGGGGGAGCCCTCTTATCTATCAATGGAAAGATCTCCATGTGTGGCGTGATAAGGAATCCTAGAAAAGATCGATTGAGACCTGCCCACTATTACTACGAAAAAAGCCCAGCCCCCTTTCCTTCGCTACTAGGAGAGTAAGCTACTTCTATTAGCGCCGGACCTTGAGTCGAATTGATCGTGTCATGTGCAACGTCCATCAATGATGGTTCATTAATGTCCATTGATTTAGACTCCTTCCCCCTTCTCAACTACGAAAAAGATCGAGAGGGGCCCGAAAGCCCCCAAACCAAGAACGGAAGCCTTTCGATTCACTCCCCATTCTATCTGAAATAAATAAAGCTCGCCCTCGAGCCCTGGGCCGGTCGGCCGGGTCTTTCCCTGTTGTTCTGTTCCCGCCACGAGAAAGACGCACGGAAGAGGTATGCCCAGCGCGCGGAGGATCCGTTGAGAGTTTGTCTCGGTAGGGAACTGTACGACCTTTTCCCCTATTGTATTGAATCAATAAAAAAAAAGAGGTCAGTGCTACGGCCCCCTATTGTTTGATCCAATATTGACCGGCCCCGACTTCCATAGGCCCTTGGTTTGACCTCCCGTAGTGGTCCTTGCTTTTAAGAAAGCGGAGCGGGGCCAATTTCTCGTACTTGCTCAGTGTGCCCCCTTTCGTCGAGTGCCCCGCCCGGTTCACTGGGCTGTTGGCCTACCAAGCATTTGCCCGCTGCTCCTGCCGCCCGCTTGGCGGGCGGAGCGCTCGTTATCCTTACTTTTCTCTCTGCCGGGGCCCCTCCCATTGCTCTAGCCATAAGCTATGGCAGCTCCAGCTCGCAACCACAGGGGCCGCCCTGCGAGGCCAGAGTGGGCTCAGCGGTCAGCCTCCATTCGAATTATGTTAGGGGGTCTTTCGCTTTTGCCAGATCTAGAGAGATACTACAAGTCCTCCGTCCCAGATTCCATCGCCGCGGCCATCTGGTTCACCGGTACTACCAAAAAGTCTCATGCTTACGTTACTGTTACTGATGGTTTTATTATCTTAGACCACGAAGACCCCAGTCGTGCTTCTGGTTTCCATTCCCATCATCATATTGATGATCAATCTCCTCGTGCTCTGCCATAAGAACTTGGAGTCCGTATCA
Source organism: Panax quinquefolius (assembly GCA_020205615.1). Classification (NCBI taxonomy): domain Eukaryota; kingdom Viridiplantae; phylum Streptophyta; class Magnoliopsida; order Apiales; family Araliaceae; genus Panax; species Panax quinquefolius. Next base: position 153,904,061 of record CM035152.1, read on the forward strand.
TGGTGAAGATAAGGTAACGCTGTGATTCTTGCTCAAAAAATAGACCGAACGCGTTCGAGTTATTGGCTCGTCCGACCCGGCAGCATTCATGAGTCGCTCGTTCAACTGTCCCTCGGAGACACGGTCGAGAAGTACCATGCACGGTTGCCCCCGTCCTTTCTTTCTCTCGGTCCCACCCAGCAAGATACGGCCCCGCCAAAAAACGTGAGCGCCCCTGCGCGAGCCTTATTTTATTAGTTTAGTAAAGTAAAGCTTTGGCTCCCTAAAGACTAAAGAAATGGATAAAAAAGGGGGGGACTTCTGCAACGGGCTATGCCACCCAAACCAACTGAGGGAAGTCGCATCCGCCCCATCGCAAGCACCTACAATGTCATGATCACATTGGTTTACCCCTTTTTCTTTGGTAGTTTAACGGACGGTCGCCCCTCCAACAAGAAAAGGTATAAATATGGAAACTTCTCTGCCATTTGGATCGGAGAATTTATGGAGGAAATCCGGTTTTAAATTCCCAGAAACCGCACGATTATATAGCCAAAGGGAATACGCCGCGCCTAAAATCATCCCAAGCGCTGCTAATGTGGCTACTAAGCTATTTCTTTGGAAAGCTCCTACTAAGATGAGAAATTCCCCGATAAAGCTGCTAGTACCAGGTGAACTCATATTGGCCAAAGTGGAAGAGAAGAAAATGGTAGGGAGATTCGGCATGGTGCTCACTGAACCTCCGTAATATCTAACAAGTCGAGTCTTATGTCGGTCATATAGAACACCAACACATAGAAAAAGGGCTGAGGGAACCAGTCCATGACTTGACATCGGTGGAATGCTACCTCCAATTCCCTGTATGTTCGATAGAGCCAAAGATCCCCCCCCACTGATCGGAGTACGCCGATTACCCCCCGAACCGTACAAGATAGTTACCACCTATCATACGGCTTTCTAACTTCACTTCTTTTTCTGGTCGTTCCGCTCTGTCGATCGATGGTAGTATAAGAGATCTGTAACCCCCCGAAATTATTTACATAATGGTTCCTGCTTTCTACCCATAGTTAGCAGGTATCTCCCCCGGTCATACTTTAGTATCACATCGTAGACCCCCACCCCGACTCTATCTTCCTTATCAGTGAACTGGAACATAGTGCATAGGTACTCTTCGATGCAGCGGGGACGAGACGACGTGACATACTACGATGACGTACAGAAGTGCTGCCCTTCGGCTCGGCAATATGGAACCTCTCAACAGCTCCCGTTCCGATCCTATATATTCTAGTCGAGTTACTACGTTCCTTTATGGATCGGGATAGGTAGGCCCAAGCCTTTCCCCTCCATAAGACCCTCCCTAGAGAAAGAGAAAGAAGAGAAGAAAGGATGAATTTCTTTCTTTCATGTGAACGGCCCTATCTTGTATCGAAAGGTTTTTCGTGCTATACACCACGTTGAGAAAGACCAACCTCCTATATACCGTACTCTTTTTGTACCTCGAAAGGGAGGTCCTCCTTATGATGCTACGGACGGCTGTCCGAAGTGCAAGGGGTAAACTCGGACTCGGATAGGATAGGATTGTGCGTGCCGGGCCCTTCGGGTGTCATATTTTGGCCGAGTTTACTGTACCTCCGGCCCCCATGTTAGGCGGCCATAATATTTTGTTACGTTCTACCGCTGTTACGCCAGAAAGAAAAGGTTCCACACGAGCTCCCGTTCTGCGGCGTGGTGGCAGGACCGCTAGGGGATTGGCTCCGGGTGTAGATAGGGTTCAATCTGCAGGGGTCATGCAAATACATAGGCCCCTTCCCTTCTCTTTTGGATGAATGGGGTGGTTTAGAAGGCGCTTTCCGATCTACGGTCCCTCGGAGCGAAGGGTTAGGCAGGTAGTATGGGCCCTCTGACTTCCAGCTATGTGCTGTGCGGCTCCCGCGAAGCGAATGAAGGGAAGCTCGAAGAGCTTACGGGTGAGCTTACGCTTACTCTCAGCCTCTTTGATTGGTAGGCGGGCGGGCTAAGCCCCCTACTTAAGATTCAATTCATAAGGCTAATTTTATGTTGTCGTGACGCTTTGGTTAGGCCGACTACTATAGGCTACTTCTAGCTTCTATAGTGGCCCTTCTACTTTGATGTAGTTTTAGTTTGTATTGGTACTGAATGAACACATATCAAACAAAGGCGAGCAGTATAAGCCCTTCTCCGGCCTGGGAAAAGCAGTGAACTCTAGAAGCTAGGGCTTTGTTCGCCTTTGGACACGAACACTATTCCGTTCTCAACGGAAACCCGCCTTAGAGATTGAACGTCGACTTATCTTATTGCCGTTCAATCTAAGACAGCGCTGATAGCTTGTAGTGAACAGCCCCCTTATGAAACCAACCGAAAGCGGCCTTTGGTACTTAAGTAGTTAAGGTTTGGAACCCTTGCAACTATGATAGAAAGCCGTTGCTTTGTTGCCAAACCCTTCGCCTTTTTTTTGAATCAAAGTAGGTCGCGACTGTTGTATTTTAGTCGGTCGGGGGAACGCTTCTACGACAGCTCCGCTTCCTCGTCTTGCTTCTGGCCAAGCTTCTACTTTGCTTGCTTCTCTCGCGCTTGCTTGCGCGAAGGCTTAGAGTCCTTTTCGCTAGGTCCAAAAGCTTCCGTCAAAGCAAAAGATCTGATCCAACAGAAATCCCGCATATTGAGCGCAGCTGATATGCGGCTACGGCTAGGCGATCATATCATGCCATAAAAAACTTTTATATGTATAGAGAGATCCCCTAGATATATAGATAGAATAGATGTTCATGGATAGACAGACATTCCATTGATTCTTAGTTTTTGGGCTGAAAAAGCTCGTCGATCCAAATGAATCATTCTTCCGGTCTCTCTTCGCTCCCCGCCCCGAAACTGACCAACAGCACAGCGCCCATTCGCTTCGCGCGCGGGAAGGCAACGAAGTTCAGTTCATGAGACCGCAGCGGAGTGGAGCAGACGCGACACGAAGTTCCTTACCTTAGCTGGATCTCGCTGGTGCCACCTAAACGGTAGGTAGGCGGCGGATGTGTGACGTTTGGAGTTGTCGTTCGTGCACCTGTCCCCAATGGAAGAATGAGTGATCCGTTCCCCTGCAGATCATGGCCTTCCCACTCGGTCCCCGATGGCCAGCGGGGGATTCGGTATAGCAGCTCACGTTCGTTTGCGCTGCGCGTTCCCGCTGGACTGGACACATGTTAGCTGTAGGAAGTATGGTTCCGAAAGTGACTTCGGTTCGCCAGTTCAGGCTCAACTCCTCGCTTTACGTTAGCGGACCTACAGGTCGGGCCGGGGCTCTGCGCTCTTTCTTTCTGTGTGGGACGATGCCGGGGAGAGAAGGGAATGCGTCGAGGCGGCGAACAAGACAACTCCATTTTGGCTTTTCCCTCCATGAGATGAGCCCAGTGCATTGCATTGGACCGATGGATAAGAGAACTGAGCTGGCCCAAAAAGCGCTTGGGCGCTCTACGTAGGATGTAGACTCCATCAGATACATATCGATTTCTTTCTGATGGATCAAGAATAGATAGTTGTCTCATCAATAGATATAAATAGGAGATTTCCCCTTCTTCTTGATAGATTTCCTCTCTATATCTTTCGATCTATCAGAACAGATCAGGCTCTCTATCAATCGATTTGAAAAAAGCACGTTCATCTCGCTTTTCGTTCATTTCCGCCACGCCAACATAGCCGCCATAAAAGAAGCAGGCGAAGCAGCTAGAAGCGCTCGCTTCACGCCCTTGAATTCTTATTCCCTAATTGAAGAAAGTTGGAAAGCCAACAGAAAGATTCGATTCTGACTTCGTAGAGCCGGTGCTGCTGTTGCCTGCGCGTAGGGCCGTCCCCCACTCCCGTCCCGGGGCGCTAAGGAGCTTTTGTTTTTGGAACAGACGGCAGTGTTTTGCTG